>CM023455.1:122779325-123286825 GCA_013339765.2 Haemaphysalis longicornis
GCGTTTTTCAGTTGTCTCTGTGAATTCCTGTGGAACCCTTAATTCCGTTTCTCCTCAATTCTTGATTGGTTACCGCTCTTTGCCAAACTTTGTGATGTCTGCTATGCTCGCCACAATCAGGATTAGGTGTTTTTCCCTCAGGAGGTGTCTTTCTGACGTACCCAACAATAACGTCGTCATTCCTATTTTGCCGCTGATCTGACTCTGCACTCCTTATCCACAAAACAACTGCCAGGTGCTTAGAGCTGATCTACCCCCGATGACCCGGCGGTTCACGCAAAAGATACGCCATCTCGTTGGAACGTCGGCTTTTCTCAATGCTCCAAGCATTTTCGCCGCCACACGGGAGGCCCCGCTTAAGGGAGTTGTGCCAGAGGTCGCCGCAGAGGGAGCTGTGGAGGCGGCGGTTTTGAAGTGATCGGCAGTTCGTGGCCCGCCCGCAAGCATGCTTCGCGCGTGTGCTCCACTTTCGCGCAAGTTTTGTTTTCGTCCCTGGCGCGTTTCCGCAACGCCTGCCGGATGTTTTCAACGTTCAGCTGGGCCGACTGTATGCTGCCGGAGCTACACCGGTTCTATTGACAGCGACCGAGTGTCGAACCAGCTGAAGGAGTACAAAGAAAGCAGCAAAGTGAGTTTCTTCAAAATAAGCCCTAAAGGGCCGGAGATCATGTCTACACGGGTCCGAAGAAGATATATGAAATTCGTAATCTTTAGCTTGAGGAAGAGAATGCGCTAGGCGGCAGAGGGAGACGGGACAGATTCCCTTGCGCCGCCAATTCTGTAGGATCACAATTGTTTCACAACGTTCGAAAATGTTGCTGATGTTTTTGTAATTAATATTTTTACGTGCAATCTATGCCTAAAATGGCCTCATATAAAACAAAAGCATTCATTGAATCATGTTCTTTATTGCCATAGACTTCAAGATTAAATATTTTCCCCCTCAGTCCGCAAAGGGGTGACAGCAGAAGTTTTCAAGCATCACCACAGCGCGAGAACAGCACATTGGTTGCATCGCGAAGGCGAATAATTTAAATGAGGTAAACCAATGCGATTGTTTTCAGCAGCTCTTTAGCACGCTGTCCAATTCTATACCTCCATAAATTGAAATTAGTTTACTATTTATTTCTATAGAACAAATATGGGCGTTGTTTTATCGCTGTGTGCGCACGCCTTGGTTTTAACTTTTCCGCTCTTTTTTATGTTCGAAATATCAGTCTAACTAGAGCCCAGACGGCAGTGACAGCCGTTCCCTAGGGTTGGGCCTTTAAGGCTACTTGTCTAACAAGCAGTCCCCGCCCCCCCACCCTACCACCCACCCGCCCCAAACCATTTCCACCGTATTGGCTGACCTTATAGCATTCGTTTTAAAACGGCAGAGACCACACCTTCCCGGTAATCTACGACACTACCCCCTAAAAATATTTTCAAATTGTCCTGGGAATGAATCATAGCAAAAAAGTAACTTAGGGATACTTCTTCATGACGGAAATGAAAGTCGGTTTTACTCGTGTGGAGGGGCGGGGGCACAGTCCTATGAGGCTTTTGTTCTTGAATGGTTTTAAGTTGGCATGAGATCCCAGAAACTATGTTGCAAATTCATGCAAAGTTCAGTTGAGCACGCAATACGGTCGATAACGGCACACTCGTGATTTTTAAGGTACAGGATGTATATGTATCATAAACTCAAAAGTCATGCGTTGTCCCAATCTGAATGCGCAAAAATCAGTGTAACGCCCATTCTTCAAACTGGCACAATATATACGCCGCGAATGTGCTTAGTCGCGAAAGGCGAATGTTTTGAGTCACCATGGCTTCTTCCACCTTTTCCTTCACACCACTCGCGCTACCCCCCCCCCCCCCCCCATCCCAAGCGCTGCTCACGTGAGGGATACGATGGAGGTATTTGCGTTACGACAGCGGTTTAGGATGTAGATTCGGCTCGGCAGAAAAGAAGTGTTCTTGCTATAGCGCAGATGCAATTGTCTGTGTAAAGACAGCTGTATAGGTAAACCGTTTGGCGCAGTTAGTGCCGCTTCGTGTCGACAATTATAGGGGACACATTTGTTTTAACGTTAATTAGGTCGGTTAAAAGTTAGGGGATTGAGAGTGTTTAGGCGTAGTAAACATTTCTGGATGTTTCAATTGCAAAAGAGAAAATATTAGAAAGAAATTAGTAAAAGATACATTTTTGGGCAAATTGTATCAACCAAACTTCCGTTGTGTACCGAACTACATTTGAATAATAACTACAGTTTGATTTTAACGGCAGTGTTAAGGGTGCGTTCTTTTTGTAAGATTTGTCTAAATTAAAAACCTACAGTAAGCTCTACATTAGGGCATTATGTCTTGGAGTTGTTGATTAAGAAATGTTTCTAGTTAGTGTCATTAAGTTGCGACAAGGTAGGTGACAATGTAGGCGAGCTTAGTTAAACCATTGTTTAAGACGCATGCTCTTACCATGGGAATCTGGTGTGTGACTCGCGTATGGCAAGCAATAATGCGGATTCCACGTGGTGGCTAGTAGTACACTCCCTGTGTAACACGGGAGAAACAAGTATGCTTTTCATGTGTTTTACCTCGAAAACTTTTCTCCTTGGTGCCTCTACAATTTTTATTGAAAGTTGTTTTATTCAGGCTTCAATGCAAATCATTTTTCTTGAATATGAAAACTTAAGTCAGCCGCTTATGAACTGTTTTTTCTCGTTTTCCTCGTATTTTTTGGGGGGTGTGGGGTACTCAGAAAACCTCAACGCCTCAGCATAATGGCAATGGCTCTCTCAAGACGCACGTCCTCACCGCAGGACCAAGAGGGCCAGTGCTGCTGCAAGATGCGGCCTTCATTGACGATATGGCACATTTTGACAGGTGCGGGCATTGTTTCTAGGTGAAAGTTTTTTTGTGAAGGCGTTTGCGTTACCTTTTTATGCTAATCCGTATTTGTACTTGCGACTGAAGCCAATAATTCCATAGCCATTAAAAAGTATTTCCTGTCATTTTAAATAACTTAAGCTTCTAATTGAAAAATCATTTTCGAATGTCGTGTTCTTTCTGCTTTATATCCTTATGCTATTTAGATTGTTCCAACAGCAGTGTGCTCAGATCGATAGTTCTTCACGATAGGTTAATAGTGAAAGTCCCTTATTAGTGACTATAGTTATCGCTTTCAAACCGGATAATTTTGCAACAAAAACATGTACTATGTTGCCGAACATTCACTCTGCTCAGATGAACAATATAGCTGGTAAGCGCTTTTGCAATAATAAAATACGGTGTCAACAAGAGTATTTTTGTTGTTTTACACTAGTTTCCATTCTCCATATTGCCAAGCATTATCTGTCGTATGTTAACAGATTTGAGGCATTTTCTGGTTGAGTACATGCAGAATGTTTCGTCGGGTGCACCAAAAAACACGCAAGATTTCACCGCTACGACACTTTTTAGACACTCCTGCAAAATGAAGTTTTTGTGAGTCATCGGACAAGATATTCTTGACCGACCCTTTGCCTAAAGAGAAGCGTTGTTTGCCGGCTCAATGTTTTTAAATTTCCCTTTAATTATAGAAATCCTATTTTGCATATTCTCACCATTATTAAAATACTTTGTTTTGTTCGGATTTTGGAAGATTTTTAAAATGCACGAGGATGAAATAAACTACTGAAAATTTCCTTTCAACTAGAGAAGTACCGCTCTGCAAAAACGTTAATTCTCTGTAATAAGGCTTGCTTGAACATTCTCTCCAGAAGGTGTTTTTGTGCGAAGCTTAGATATGAGATCAGTAGGTTCATTAAAACTTCGCACTTGAAGTGTTGGCTCTGTAGTGCAGCGGTAACAAGCTGTCACTCGAACTACCTTCGCCGGCATACGCAACTTCGTGGCCGCGGCCGCTGCCGCCGGCGCAGCAACCGTGTCGCTCTCTCAGTACGCCTGTCGTGTGCGCGGCGCGTTTTGGCGCCCACTGTAATCAAAAGCAATAACATTAGAGTGCCTGGAACCACTCTAGAACTTGAGTCGCCTTCAGCTGACCATCTGTACTTCTCTGTGCTTCGTTTCGGGGGAAATTGTGAAAGCCTACAGGGTCCCGGAGTTTGCTTGGACAGTAGTCCAAAGCACAACAATAGTCCAAAGCTCCGATTTTATTCGCACTTGAAGTGTTGATATAAATCTGTAAATCGCTTCCTGGTAGCCATTATGTTTAGGAATAGTGCGGGCAATTTTATAGCGCCAGTTGTCTGTGTTAGTGTACTACTGCCTTTTTTATGTTTGGTGTACCGATGTACCAGGAAAAAACCAATAATTACTCCACATTCCGATAGGCTACCCGCAAGGCGCAATGACGGTTGGTCAGATCTTGATAACACAGCAAAGAAAATAAATAGGTTAAATAGACAGTTTCAAATACCTAACAATTTTAATTTAGGTGGGTCGATCAGGTTAAGTCAAACAACCAATCATTGTAGCAACAAAACGCGATCTACCTCACAACACATCATGCGGCTCCAATAAGAAACTATACAACTTTCACATAAAAATTTGCGTGGAAGAAAAAATCGCCTCAGTTAATACCAGGTGCATATAAACTGTACCTCTGCGAAAGCAAATTTAGCTGCTGAAACTTTCCGTAGAATATTCAGTAAACAATTATCCACCAATTCGCGATGCCGCTTAATTGGTCGTAGCACTCACAACGGGTGGCTTCCTGTAACGTATATTTACTAAAGCCACCGCCCTACAGCGGCCATGGTCTCTGATTCCATTTGTTGCACAGTAATACTTTTTATACAGCGGAAAATAGGTTCAGGACAGCTGACTAGCTGTGGTAATTATTAATTTGAGCTAGACAGAAACGTTTTTTTAAAGCAACGTACTCCACCATCAATGTTCTTCTGAACTGGTCAACTCAGCAGTCGTTACAACCAAAAGGAGGTCGGTATGAAAAAGCAACGTGCAGCCATCCTCAGTGGTCGTTTTTATTTATATATTTCCATGCAGGGAACGGATCCCAGAGCGCGTTGTGCACGCCAGAGGGTCCGGGGCCTTCGGGCACTTCGAAGTGACGCACGACATCACAGCCTACACCAGGGCCTCCGTCTTCAGCTCGGTTGGCACGAAGACTCCTGTGGCCGCTCGTTTTTCAACCATTGGTGCGTAGCCGTCTGCTGCCCTTGAGACAAATTAGATATGTGACGCTGAATTCAAAATAAAAGAATCCCTTGCCCGGGATGGTTGAAATGAGCCGCTGATAAAGGTATCAAAATAAAAGAATCCCTTGCCCGGGATGGTTGGAATGAGCCGCTGATAAAGGTTACTTAGTTTGCATGAAATCAAGGCCAATATTGCCTTTGCGAACCATTTTTCAGCAGGTTGCAAGCATTCGAGGCCGACTACCGTTGCTCCGTACAAACCCACATCAGAGAACAAATTTGACAACTGCATGCAAGTATTAAAAAATGTGCAAATTTTATTAACACAAGGAAATAACGCAGAGTGCAAATAGAGTTGTTTTCTTGAGTTGATATATAAAAGAAAAAAATATGCCGACCGAATGCTATGCAGCTTTAAAGGACTTATCAGTTATCACTGGTAGTAGTGTCACGTCCGGGTGCACCCCTGCACCTAATGAGTAACCACCAAGCAACTGTAAATGTTGTGTTGCAGATACAAATATCTGGTACAATGAACGCATCAAAGCAGCAGAATACGCAGTTTCGGGCATCAACGTATCCACTCTCTATCTCTTTTATTACTCGACCTAGAATACTCCTGTTCAATTAAAAATTATTTTTATGTTTTCAACACGTTAATAATGAGATACTGACGGTAGCTTTCTTTCGCGGGTAGTCAGGGGTGTAGGGATGTCCAAAGTTTTATCTGCAGTTTTTGTAGAGAGGTTTTTTTTTCCTGCCACCACCACCACCACCACTTTGATGCACGTATCGCGCTACCGATGTGTTTCTCCACCAGTGAGCCTCCATACAACGCATATGTATAAAGAAAACATATTTTCGAGCTACTATAAGTCAAGGCACGTTTTATACATGTAAACATTGTTTTGCGCACACGTAGCCTTGCGTAGAATTATTACAAAGCACAGGTGTGCGGACAAAAATTACAGTTAGCTTTTGTTTAAAAAAATCACGTGGGTTTTGTTTTGGTGAAGCAACACACAACCCTGGTTTAAAAACGTCGCCGGTGACATAAAAGACAAAAAACGACGAAGACATTGGCGTGATCAAAGACTTTTGTACTGATATGTATGTAGACGAACGAAATTTAGGGGATAGAGTAATCAAAAGCGGAACTTTTAACACCATGCAGCCTTCTACGGTGGAGAAGAACTTCACCGTTACTCGACTTTGGCCGCCAACAAGCTCAAAAGGTTGCTGTGTTTGTATAGACCATAATAAACAGTAAGTATGTCAATATCATAAGGGTGTAGCAACTCAAAACCTTTGTGGTCTAAAACTTCGGAACTTCTCGCAACCTGAACAAGAAAAAAATCTTTTCAATCTTGTTGCGTTTGTTTTTGGGGCCATAAAACTTCATGTGGAAAGCCAGGCCAGGCAGGCGAGGAACGATTCTAGCTGGTACAGGGTTGTCCCCTGATGACACGCTCCTGTAGCGAGTTTCCTCTAGTATGAAACTTAATACGCGGATATTTATAGCTGGATAAACACAAATACATCGAACTCAAAAGAAAAATCACCCTTTGGTGTGGTCTCGTACTTACTCGAGTGGCCAAAATGCACCAAAAACAAACTGTCTTGCTTTCTTTCAAGTCTCTCTTTCTCTGGCTTCAGTCGGCACGCAGTGAGTGACAACCACGCACGGCCTAATTATACTACATATTTCCAATCCGTCTGATGAACCCAGAAAGAAAAGAACTAAAGTGAATTACCTGTAAATGTCACTTTGACAGTATGCCAAAATGATGCGTCGAAAATATTTCAGCCGTCACAGCCTAGAAATATAAGCAACCTGACATATTTAGTTAAACCGAAAAATACCTACAAAATATGGGTGACAGAGAAACGCCAACCTTCTTTTCAACCTCCAGTATTTCTGCGTCGCGCACATTCATCTTTACTTGATTCCGGAATTACAGAAACTAACAGAACCAAATTAACCCTTTTCATGTCGCCGTTTACCAGTAAGGCCGGTATGTCTGTTTATTACCGACGAAAATCAAATCTCTTTCGGGTGATGCAACGGGTGTGACTGCTGACACACATACCGTGGGCACGCGTAATTTCACGAGCGTTTTCTTCTCCGTTGTGATTTGCCTGAACCTAGACTATGTCTTAGGGAGCGGGCGTCTCTTTTTGCTACAGCCAAGTCACTTGGTTTTTAAGGCGTGTCTTTGTGGGACCTGCTTAAACACGAAAACTTGTTCTCTCCGTCCCTCTGTGCCTCGATTTACCCACCCAGCCAAGAGATAAAAAACTTTTTAAATTAGAACTTTCCATACAAAGAAATTCCATACAACAATATTTCATACTTGTCAACACTGTTGAGAAAATGGAAACATTGGGATATTGGAAGCAGAACATCAACACATTAATGGAAATATGAACTTAAATTGAAAGCATAAACAGCTCTCCTGTTAAAAAGCAATGCATCATCTGCCTTCGAGCCCGGCATAAAATTCATAAATCAATGCCTTTTAAATGAATGCTCATTCTTATTCAAATCCGGGTTTTTATGCATTGCAGATAGACAGTTCGCAAAGGAAGGAAGGATAAGACAGTACACGGAAGGCAGGAAGGTTACCCAGAGAATGGTCCGGTTGTTATTTAAAGAGAAAGAAGGGTATATAATATAATCAAGAGTCGAAGCGGCTTAGCTATTTTTCTGTACCCTATAGAGCCAGCTATATAACTGCATTGTGCAATAATGGTACATTGTGATGGAAGCCGCCTTTTAATGGTTAATATTCCTGTTCTTTTTTTTAGCTGGAGAGATGGGCTCTGCGGAGACGGTTCGTGACCCTCGCGGCTTCGCCGTCAAGTTCTACACAGACGATGGAAACTGGGACCTCGTGGGCCTTAACACACCCGTTTTCTTCCTCCGCGATCCTTTCCTGTTCAGCAGCTTTGTTCACAGCCAGAAACGAAATCCCGTCACCAACATCAGGGTAATAACCACATCTGAAGCGTTTTCTCAACCTTTTATAATGTTGTTTTTTAGCTGTAGAGAGGCTTAGCAGGTGCGAATATGCGTGGTATCCAAGTAGTTTCTATAAAAAGATGCCTCAACGCATTGCTATTCGATCTCCGCAAACGTGCTAATACTGGTGGCCCAGATTTTAACGTATCCTGTTTTCATAAAGGAAAGCAAAGCAGCGATTTTATTCGAAACCAATGTTCTACTTCCTACGAAACAACAAAGAAGTATCACCACAAAGAAAATACCCTGTCCACTCCCGTTTGTGTAAGGGCTAGCACATATTCACAGCATACGGCATAAACTGCACACTAAATTTAATGTCAGGATTGGGCTCATCTGGTAGGCGTTGGGGGCTGCATCTCATGTACCTCTAAGTGCCATCACCTCCACACGGTTTATAAACAAACAGTTATCAACATGAAAGAGGTTAAATGTTTCTTCTGATGCTGCATACATTTTAGTACGGGCAATTTTTCTTCGGTTCATTACGAATTTTACTCTAATAAGGGTGCTACCAATATGCATTTCGCAGGATGCCAATGCAATTTGGGACTTCATCACCCTTCGTCCCGAAACGATGCACATGGTGATGTTCCTTTTTTCCGACCGCGGTATCCCGGATGGCTACCGCCACATGCACGGATTCGGTTGCCACGCTTTCAAGCTCGTGAATTCTAGGGAGGAAGCCGTGTACTGCAAATTTCACTACAAGGTAAATTAGGCACTCCCAATGCTACATTCACTCCCAAGTGTTAGTGGACCTCCTGGTATTTTGTTAGCGCTACTTTCTGTTTACCGCCATGTAAATGCCATAACCAACAAATCAATCGCTGGAGTAGTCTTTATGACATTTGGGTAACTTCTGAATTGTTAAATTTTCTGTTTGACGCGTGTTGATTTGGATATTTAAAAAAAACAAGAGTAATTTTCTCCTACAGGATATATTCAACCCTCAAGCTATATCATCGAAACAAGCTCCTTGCGCCTTGCAACATTTTATTGCATTGATTCCTGCTTTAACTGATTCATGAAAACTCCGACAAAATAGTTTTTAGATTTCCTATTTATTTCTGCATTCAACCAATCATCTCCGTAACACCAGATTGGCCCCACAAAAACTTCTGCATTTAACGTTGATTAAACAATGCATATTCGTGCTAGTTGCCGAATCATTTGAGGAAAGTTGATTTTGAAGAAAGTTTCGAAACGAACCCAGTGCGGTTATTTGTGTCTGTCGCATTCTGAACATTGTTACTAGCAGTTTCTGGGCACAGTTTTTTGCCTTTAGATTGTAAGACACTCAGGGCTTGCAGTGTAATTTTTTAAAGGGAAGCCCAGGATTAAATCCTACAGAACATTGAACTCTGATCAACTTACACGTTCAGGTTTTTCAGACCACCTTTATAATTCCTGGAAGGCCACGTATTCATTAGGATCCCTTACTTTGACCTGCGCAGACCGACCAGGGAATCAAAAACTTGACCGTGGAAAGGGCAGGTGAACTCGCTTCAAAAGATCCGGACTACGCCACTCGTGATCTTTACAACGCTATTGAAAACAAGGAGTACCCTACATGGACATTGTACATCCAGGTGATGACTTTACAGCAGGCAGAAACCTCAAAATTCAACCCGTTTGATGTGACAAAGGTGGGTATTGGTTCTAAAGTGAAAACTCATAAAAAATATCTGTGGTTTAGCTTTTATTAACCATAGTTGTTGATAGCGAAAGCTTCACTGCGTTGGCTAGGCCCATTGTGGAGGTCTGGTCGAGGCGTGGCTTCGCAGTGATATACAGACATGCTTGCAATAAATACGCTGCTTATTCATCTTTTTTTTTCGCCTGACGGCGTTGTTTAAGCCTCAGCTCTGCGCGAGCGTCCAGAGCTGGATGTTCGTCTTCCTTCATCGCACATGGCCCAGCGTCGCATCTGGCCTCCTGGCGTTCCTTTGTGGCGGGCGCACATCGCTGCGGCAGTGCCTTGTCGCCTTTTTCCACCAGAAGACGACACGGGTTCCGAAAACGTCTCCGTTCCCTCCTCGCCTATCATTCCCCTGGCGCCTCTCTCTCCCCGCCATCGGACCGCTGCTCCGTGCCGGGCGCTCCGCCAGGCGGCGACACGGGTCCCGCGCAAGTCTCCGTTCTCTCTTCGCCTATCTCTCGCCAGAACGGTTGCGAAGTAGGCTATTTGGAAAGACACATTCTTGGATGAATTAAACGACGTCAAAGGGAGTGGAATACAAGTTGTATCAACCTGAGTTTGAGAGAGCATCTTATTGTCATTAAAAGGCCTCCATCATTCCATCTTTCTCCACATTGTACTAAGTGCCGCGGTTGTAAGCCTAATTTTCATGCTACTGACATTTTATTTAGGCAGCGTGAACAAACTCCCCGCGAAAATTATGGAAGCGTTCCACATAGCAGAAATAGTAGATAAATGTGTCAGCTACGCAAGCGTCAGTCGTCATTCCAAAGAGATTGCATATCTGCGTGGGCCTTGACTGTAGCCGGTGTCCATCTAGTTGCCTTATCACCGTGGCTTTTGTAAACTTGTTTTGCTCATGCGCAGTGTTTTTTATTGTTTTGTGTTCCGCGTTTACATGACAGTTCTGATATTAAACTTTAGTGTTTAGACCAGCGGCTGGCTTTGCCTTCCACTTCTTTGTCTTTGTTTAGGTTCGCGTTGGGTTCATCCAAGAAAAAGCCTATCTCTCTGCAGCAGCCGCCTGTCTTTCCCCGCCATAGGGCCGCTGCTCCATGCCGGGCGCTTCCGGAAGAGGGTGTGCTTTGACCTGTAGTTCTCAAGGTCAAAACTGGTCACCTCGCGAAAAGCGCCCTAGGTAGCTGAGTGTAGCTTTCGCTACAAAATCTAACACGCATTGGACAGCAAACAAGTGTTAGCAACAGATCTAGAAGCTTCGGCGAATTGGTTACAAATAAAAAGAAAACAGTATAAGCGCGCTTAAGCAAACCAGAAACAAAACGGGAGCGTTTATTCATATAAGTAAGCGCAGTTGGGTGCTCTATCTGCACTGTGTTGTGCTCTGGAAGCATAAGAAACAGTCGAGATATAAAAGTAGTGATTTTCCGTCGAAATGTATTTTTTGCGTCATTCAGACAAACCAAAGCATTTCCCCAAATCGCCTATTTATTTTTCTTTGTAGAAATTTAATATACTTTATTATCTTTCTTACAACATTCGTGTATGTTCTGTTTTCAACACGTATAGTTCTGCCATACTAAGCACATGAAATACTCATCTAGTCCTAGTACCTTTTATAAATATAAGCCTGGCCATTTTACACAAATGCTATTACTCAGGAAGTGCAAGACAGATTAGTTGTGCCATCAGGCTGGTGTTTTCTTGTATTTTGTACTTATTTTATGTTGCTTTATTAAATGATACGCAATATATCTTAAAGCCATGTAATATTCCTTCACGATATATTGCCCCGCAGCATGTATTGGGTTTGTTTGTTTGTGTGTTTTTTTGCCGACCGGCTGCGCCGGCCTATGTTATCTATTATCCGCAGGCGAAGTGAACCGCATGTTCTATTCTTTATGCCGCACGTGTTTTGTCCTTTGATAAAGAGAGTGTCGTGAACTAAAGTCACCAGCCTAGAATAATCTTCTATGATCTACAGTGTTCTGGATGCAATTCGACTATTCGAGAATCCCTCGCGCCGAGAGATAAATGACCGCAGAGCAGACGCCGTGGCATTCAAATCGCCGACGCTCGCCTGCACACGTCACTTTGTTGACTGCTACTTCGCCGCCTGTGTGTTCTTTGAGTTCCTAGTGGAGCACAAGTTCGCTCCAATAAACGGGTTTTCCTTCTAGACAACTGCGTCGTCTTTGGCTTCGTGACAATATCTCCACATAGCCGGCCACTTGGCACAGAAACGTTTAGATACCAGAGATACAACCTCAAAATATTTTGGTATGGTTCCCTCTATATTTATTATTTGGGCAGTCGTGAACTCAGTATCCCTGAAAGCAACAGTAAAAATCAACAATAAACATCGTTCCTCCGGCAGTCCTTCATGAACAAGTATTAGTCGTTCATCAAAGTAATATAATTCCTATTGCAATTTTTGCAGATGACAAAGTGTTGCAGTTTTAGAGATAGGAATCCATTCGCCGTAATGATATTGTCACGTGCGCAACTGTGGGATAACGGCGTTGTAAAGTAGGACGGATATGCTAATAGTCCCGCGTGGGTACGTGCCGTGTGATGTGGCCCCCAGATGACGACGTTGGCTTGCTGTTCGTCGTGCTGTATTGGTCGCCATATTGCTAGCCACCACCCGGTGCTCTCTTTCTGTTTCACCTCGCAAGTTAGGCACCTCGGCCTAATAAATACTTTGCCTCCTGCGTCTTCGTGAAGACAACTTGCGTGCGCCCTGTTTGACAGGACGCAACAATATTCATGACAATAGGCACAACTCATGCTTTATTAGAGTAAATTCCTCGCTTCTAGATATTTTGCCTGATAATTTGTTCTTCCCGTAGGTGTGGCCGTATTCTGAGTTTCCCCTCCACCCTATCGGCAAGATTGTCCTCAACCGCAACCCCAGCAACTACTTCTTAGACGTCGAACAGATTGCTTTCTGCCCGGGGACTTTGGTGCCTGGCATTGAGCCAAGTCCTGACAAAGTTCTGCAGGTATCTGATGTTTAAAGCAGTGCTTGTTCTATTGTTCATGTATACTACTGAATATTTATGCTAAAGGAGTAAGCAGTACGTTTATGTTAGCGTATATGGTTCTTTCTGTAAGCTTTCCTCATTTAGGTAGTAATTCTGTTCTTAATGTCAGGCCTTTGTGTTTGCGAAACGTTTAGTTTGGAATGAAGCCGCGCGCATAAAAAGCATTGATTTTTATCATAATTGAACTTTCTACGTGTTATGAATTTATGTTATTTTCAAGGTGACTCAGAAATCTTAAACTTCATTATTATCACCATTTATGTTTTCCTAAAGCGCCTTTCTCGGGCATTACATAAGGGTAAAGCGGAACGTTAGCTTGCCAATGGTCATAACTGAGTGAAAAAAAACTTGACAACCATAAAAAGAAGATCGCATAAAAGCGGGAAATGCAAGGACATGACCGCTTACGTATGTTTGTCAAAAAGAAACAGTAGCAAGTAAAAACATAAAAAACCAAGAAGAAAAACATGAAACTTGCATAACAGGGTTAAGACGCTTTGGGGAACAACAGGGAAAGACATATCCCAGCAGCCGTTTGACAGCATGGGTAGCAAAGGCTTAAAAGAAGAGACAAAAAACCCAAACGAAAGGAATAAGCATACTAAACAAGAGTCCCATACACCAGCACCTCACGCCATTTAAAATTGGGTGCCGGAAGTCGCCGAGGACGATTTCTTTGACGACCCGTGTGGTAACATTGAAGCGGGCAACTAAAAATTGTTTCGAAGAATTGGTTCCTAAGGACTTCAGAACACTCATTATTTACAGTACTAAAATTTAACATTGAAATCCGATGGGGTTTAATGCATGCTTAGGTATTCCAGTCTGAAGGCAGAAAACTGGTGACACCGCGTGGCGTCGTTACTTAGTGTCTTGATAGTTTCAGCTATAGGTTATTCGGGGTCAATATGTGTAGAGGTAAAAAATATAACTTTCTGCAAAAAAGTAGAATAGAGCAATGTGCTTTGTAGTACCCACCAAATATTCAACCAACCTGTTCTGCCGTTTTGCAGGGGCGCATGTTCTCTTACAACGACACTCAGAGGCACCGTCTTGGGGCGAACTACATGCAGTTGCCTGTGAACTGCCCTTATAGGGCTCATTCAGGCAGCTACGAGCGAGATGGCCCCATGGCGTTCAAAAATCCAGGTACCAATGGTTTTCGCTCTACGCTCTAGGCTTCTGTCCCTAACATTAGAAGTGATTGTCCTGCGACATAAATTGTTGAGAATTAGTAATTAGCGAAGAATGTAGACATAACGATCTACAGATTGTCAGAACCTACATGGCTACTCAGTATTGTTTGGAACTTCAAAAATATTCGAGCGCTTGCCCCGCTTAGGTATACCCGCACTAATTGCAGGTTTTGTGTCCAAATAAACGGAGTTAATTTGCTCAAGGAAAGATAAAGGCTGATGACTAACGCTCTTACCCAGGCTAAAGGGACGGCTTTGTTCATTGGGTATACTAAAAGCAAACGGTACTGGAACCTATCACGGGAAGGCTCGACACAAAGCGTAGTGGACTCGTTTGCATGCATCCTTCTGCGTGAAATTCTGATGGCATTTTGCATTTTCATAGGCCGCAGCAATTTTCAGTACCCGTTCTAAAACTCTCCAAAACTGCCACCACCGACCTACAAGTGGACCGTGATACCGAAGTTTAAACGCTTTAGGATCACTGTTCCTGGTAACGTCGTACACGGTACACCCCAAATAGCAACACTCGGCTTCAGAAAACTGTAATAAAAATTACACCATCTTCCCGTAGGGGAAACCTGAGTAGATTGCGAAGCAGCCATGGGGTTACTGAAGTCCCCATTAGTTTTCAGTTCGTCGTTTCCGTTGACGTTCAGCTTCGCATGCCTTCGTTGTATCAGTAGCTTCTTGACGTAGTTTGAATGAGTGAAGGACATAAGGCGCGTTCGTAGCACATGCTCCCGTCTCGGTTTGTAGCGCAGTGGGAAGAGCGCCACGTACCTCCCGTTGCGGCCAGAGAGTCGTGGGATCGAAACCGGGTGCCGCCTGTTTCTTTTTATAGTGGACTGCCCTGACGTCAGTCCAAACGCTGACGGGGCTGAAAAGACGCGCATGCGCTGTAGAGTGCGGACGGCGGACAACAACAAGGGAGGGAGCGACACAACCCCGAGCATGAGATGCTTCGCATCTACTAAAGTGGGCTCGTTCTTTCTTTTTTTTTTACAAGGTAAAATGTATTTGGGGTACCTGGCAACTCTACCTATGAAAGAAATACTGAAAGTACCGTATGCACTCAGGGAAGTATGGTTTGCCGCAGCGACTTACCGCACATGCCGAATTTCTACACTTCGCAGGCCAAGGCCCCAACTACTTTCCCAGCAGCTTCGCTGAGCCAGAGAGGAGCCTGGCTCACGTTGAACACAAGTTTCCAGTTTCCGGTGAAGCAGGCCGCTGGGATGATGGGGACGACGACAACTTCACTCAACCGGGGCTCTTTTGGAAGGTTACAAAGCGTTATTTCTCCTTGGTTATTGAGAAAATTGGAACCATCCGGGCTGATGTCGGAAAAGCTTCTTTACTGCATCGCATGTGGTATGACCAAAGAGTGATAAATTGGGAAAAGCTCATGGGACCACCGTCGTTGAGAATATCGTTGCCTGAGCACGCGACGTTGCTTCTAACGATGTTTTTTGCTCTTGTGAGGGCTAATTTTGATAAACATCATTCGCATATTTGCAGTGAATGAACTGACATGAGCGAATTATTCTGTATAGTCAATGAAGATACCTTCAATTGAAACATTATCGTGGGTAATATTGGGTATAAAGACGAAACAGGAATGTAACATAGAGCGCACCCTAATTGTGATACTTTTCTTGACTAGAGACCGACATTCACGAAAAAGACTGTTTTCATTCGTGTTTATTGTGTTCTCCTTTCATGTTGCCTGCCATTTGCGCTGAAAAAAAGCGAAAGCCAATGTTTACGCGATGATATTTTAAACCTTCTGAGTAGACTTGACTGCACCTAAACGAGATTGTGCAAGCTGTGTTCGAAATAATCACGCACCCCTCTTTCAAACAATGACGATGATTGAACGCGAAGCTTTCTCGTGACGGACTTTTTGGTAGCCGTCTCAGTTCTCCAAACCGCTTCGACTATGCCAGAAAGAAGCAATCGGGCACGCCTTCATCGAGAGTAGGGACGCCATCCTTTTTGGGGACGTCCTGCAGGGGACTTCAAAAAAGATTGTCCACTCACAGCGCAGGGTATCCAGTCTCTTTCAGTGGAAACTACTGATGGTTTACCATGTGACCTTGTCATGCTGTTGGGACTGTACGCAATATGGTGATGTTGAATAGCTGTCAGGCACCCCGACGTAGACGCGAGAACTGTCTCCCAGCACTTTGCGGATAAGGTAAAGTTTCTCCACAAAGTGTACGAAATGTAACGCAGACAAACCGAGTGGCTGCATGATTTTGGTAACCTTGAAACTTTTAGAGTTTCTGCAGTTTTACGCAGTCAAAGTATGTCCGGTGGATTTTAAACCGACAGTAGAGTGTGGAACCTAAAAATCCAGAAACCGAAGGTAACATTCGAAATGGAGCAAGCGGATAGACACGGGCTTCAATACGCGAAGGACGCAGGTTCGATTCCAACCATGGGGAGTGGTTTTTTCTTTCACATCGACGTTTTCGCTTTACAGACCCCGTCAGACGCCTGGCTTTAAAAGCGAAGGTGCGCTGATAACCATCTCCAAAGGTTAGTTCCTTCGTGTGACGTTTGGAATGGAATATAGCACTCCATAATAAAGCCGCAATTTCTGTACTGCGTATAGGGTGCAGGGAGACTTGAACTCACCCTGAAATAGTACAGCTGCACAGGTTAAAATATAGCTAGGCAATATTTTACGCCAAAGTCTCTACAAAGAGCTAACACCCCGCAGGAAGAAGTCTAAAGAATACCGCGTTGCTTTTTAAAAGAGTTCAACAGTTCTGATGCACAAAGTTACCTTGCACTGCCCATTTATGTCCATATTTCTCTCTTCTAAAGTTGCTGGACGGTGCAGAACAAGATCGCCTGACTACAAACATCGCCGATCACCTAAGCCACGCCCAAGAATTCCTCCGTCAGCGGGCTGTCGCAAGATTTGTGGAAGTTGATCCCGAATTCGGGAAAGCCATTGAGAAGAAACTTCAGAACCGAAGCGTAGGGTGTGCGCTGTGGATCCGCGTTTTGTATACGCGCCCTCCCTGAGAGAAAACAAATAGTTCAAAACATGGTTCAAAACAAATAGTTCAAAACATGGGAAGCGAATCTGGTACTTGGGTGCAAAGTCACAGCAATAAAACAGAGACTGTTGCCCCTGGAGCTATAGTGCTCACCTGGGCCGCCACCTTTACGGGCCTGTAAGTATGCGACTAAATCAAACAAATACATTCTTGGAAATTAAGAGCACCACAATGCCAAGTATTTTATAAAATGCCTAGTACAAATTTTGCCAACCTGTAATCTTTAGTTACTATTCCAGAGTTTCTAAAAACAAATGCCGTAATGAAAATTGTTGCTCCCATTGTCTTCCAAATGAGTCCCCTTTACGGTTAAACCATGCCATAATAATGTAGCAGTGGCCTGCATACTCTTCTTAGGCCATCTGGCCAGGGTCTTTGGCGAGCTTTCAGTCCCACTAGTTGTAAACAATTTTTTTTAACAATGATACTATATTTTTCTGGTTGTTTTAAAAGGTACAAAACGGGAATGTTTCAAGTACAAAACAGGGCGGAAATTTTACATTAAATGTTTACAATGCTGATTTACATTGTTGAAGATTTTTAAGATTATTAACTTTATCAGTATTAAGTAAAAATGTTCAGCAAATTGGGTCTGCCAACTGCCCTGTTTTCAGAAAGGGAGGTCTCAATCTGGTACCCATACAGTATAGTACCTATGTATCTACCTATGTAGCAATTGTGCTGTATATCCTTGTACTTATATATTCAAGGAAAATAAATTTGATTTTACTGCTCGGCTGGTAATAGGGGGAAAAATTGTGGATGTTTTGAGTAACAGCTACATGAAGAGCAGTTTTTTCTGCGAAATGGCATCATGGTTGACACTGTACCACGGATATTAACCCTTGTCTAGGTTTCAAAATGTCCCCTCATTCATTTGCAAGTATAGAACCAATAGAGCGTGGATCCAGAAGCGAGCAATACCCGACAGCTATTATCGTTTGTGAAGGGGTACCGCACGAAAGAGGGCGCATATTTTATGGGCTGTTTTCAGTTTCTTGAGGTGTAGCTTTAATTTATTATAATATTAATTGTATGTACATTTTACCAATTTTAGAATCCGCAGCGTCAAAACCAGTCTTTTGGGATGGATCTGAACAAATATCTAGTGGTCAGAGAAGGCACTTTTCTAGGACAAAGGAAACTGCTTATGCCAAAAATCCCAAAGGACCAGGAATGGAGGGGCTAGACGCTTTGCATGATTGATCTAGAGGGCCATACGGGGTGCAAAGAGAACAAACGTTTTGCTTTCTCCTCCTGACTGTACATACAGTTCAAAGCCCATGCAACATATTATTTGCGACATTTTGCCTCAGACGGCTTTGCTTGCTTAGAGGAAAGTTGAAAATTTAAGTACCTGTAAAGTTTGAATACTCGCGCTTTGTTTTTTTTTTGCCCAATTTTCTTACGTTTATGCAGTATATATGCAAATGTAACCCCCCTTTGCAATACCCCCTCACAGAGACTTTAGCGGTGTTGCGAACAAACAAGCAAACAAACAAACAAACAAACAAACAAACAAACAAACAAAAACACAACAACTAAATTAAATAAATAAATAAATAAATAAATAAATAAATAAATAAATAAATAAATAGAATAAATAAACATCTGTGAAGCCCGACAAAAAGCGGACGGGAAAACGGGGGGCAAGGAAGCGACAGAGGCAGCTTCCACAATGGTGGAGAGAAGAAAGAGTGAAGGAGTGGTTCGCGAAGCAGGAAAGTGGAGAGAGTAAATTATGCCTACGTTGAAGCTGGGAGGGCAGGGGTTAAGTGAAATCTATCCATAACCCAAATGTCATACAATTGGAGTAGTGCTGCTGGCGCAAAGCTGATAGAAATAATCAATACACTTACTTAAGGTCACTGTGCCGAAAAATTGAAGTACCGCTGCTAGCACAAACCGGACGGAAATAACGAAAATGTTTACCTTAAGATCACAGAGCAAGAAAATTGAAGTAGCTCCCTTAGGAGAAGGGTGACGGAAGTGACCAAAATGTGAGGTTAATATCAGTTCGCAAAAAAAAAAATCGGAGTAGCGCTGCTAGCCCGCAAGCTGACGGAACTGACCAAAATAATTACCTTAACACCACTGTGCAACAAAATGCCACTATCTACTAAGTGTGCACGTGCAGTAAAAGTCGTTAGTTATCGAACACCCTAGCTGATCACTGCGAATTAGAAGACACGTGGCGTATATACTATTCTAAGTACGACGAATACAATGCTGATCGGATCTACAAAGCAAATATTCCAAATGATCGTTTATGCATCAATGTTCACCTTTCAGGGTATGCTGTAGCCGAGATCTTTTCAGCTGCCTTATATACTGGTAAGAATTAATTTGGGAGCAGGTGGACCACAAAGCGCAAACGATTGCACCTTTCTGGTCTAACAGAAACGTTATTGGCCGTTTAATAGCCTTCCACCCTCCGACTTGCGAGATAATCTACAAACCAGAAATGTTCTCCAAGCCACCACTTGAAATGCAATTTTCGGCCGCTATACTTGGGATGCTGCCAATGTCCAGTTCTACCGGGAGTGACGACAAGACGTTTTACAGATCGTAGGTGCAAATCAGTATATTTTCTCACTGAACATGACAGCCAGTTTGCCCTGGCTATTTACGCCCTTCCTGTCACTGCGAGCATTGTTGAGACGAGCGCACAAATAGCATAACAACTGGGCTACACGGTCGTTTCAAAGGCCTTCGGGAGGCCGTTCAACCGATTGTCTGTCGAGTGCCTCACTGTAAATACATACGGGGACGGTTGTGGGCGAGAGTGGAATTGTAAATTGAAAGTTACCGTGTAGCACACGCATAAATCAACAGCCCAACTGGCCTTAAGTCTATTTGAACCCTGGATGGTCGGCAGAAGATCATAATATAGCGTTTGTGTCGGCTTCCAGCTGATGTGCAAGCTACGGTGGCATAGCATATTGTGCATACAGTTTAATATCATTGTTGCGGATGAGGTTAATCATCTAACTGCTTTATTGCTACTCCAGTGACCCCACGGAATGCGTTTCTCAAATGAACACATGTCATCGCAAGTCGGAGCCATAAACTATAGGGGTCAATGTACTCTGCACCACGCACACAGCTAGACGCACGCTTCCAATTCCTCCAACATGAGCATCCATGCCTAAACGCGCCTGAATAGTTAAATATGACCGCCGTTTCTTTCCGGTTATCATGTGTATGTATGTCTTGCATTGCAGGACACGGGGGCAGCTACCTTCGTGCGGAAATTGAGCTCAGATAAACATGGCTTTGCAGGCATATTGCGTGTCCGACGGGTGTCCTCTTTGCAAGTATGCGTTGAAGCAGAGTATATTTTATACACATCTTTCGTTTCTCCGCGTGATATATCGGTCTGGTCGAAACACAGCGATGCGGATGCACTGTCCCACACGTTGCGAAATAAATAAACAAGTAAATAAATGCAGTAATCCATTACCTCGACGTCGTAAAATATGCTGGTCATTTCGAGGATAAGCGGAGCTTCGATAAGCGAAATGCCAAAATTTGCCGCCAGTTTACCAAAATAAGAGCCAATGCTGGTAACAAAAGCTCCGGTCATAGAGTTTCACACAATAACAACTAGAGAGGAATCTGGCGCTGCGATCGTCCGTCCGCAATGGGTGTGATGGGTAGTTCTGTATTCGTAGTGGCACTCGATTGCTTGCTGAAGCTATTATGGATTGAATCGTGGAGCCAGTTTCGTTTTCGTTTTTGACTTGCATGAACACATTTTTTTCTATGTTGGAAGAAGCGTTCAAAATACGTTTCTCCTTGAACTGAATTCCGCACGCGCACTCCACGCCGCCCTGAGTGGGAGCGTGTTTTGTAACTATAGTTGTGAATCGGGTTGGTTATGAATTTATTGCCGGCAGAGCGAGCACTGAAAACACAAATTACTGCGCTGTATGCGGAGAAGTTGCCTGCGAATTAGGAGTTGCAGCGCTGTTCATTCAGAAGAGCAATGTATTTTCGAAGCCGACGACGGTTGCGAAGAGCTAGCAACATCCACAATTTTCATGCGAACGCCGGCTTTTACGGCCTAGACCACAGTACGGCGGCTGATAGGAACGCAGCTTGATGAATGTCACTAATTCAGGCTAAAATAACTTCTCCAAAGGTAACCGATTTCTTTTTTTAGGAGCACGAAGCTTTTATTAGTATTACAGTGGAATCCCGCTAATACGTCCCCCGGACATCCGACGACCCGCTTCTTACGACGGATCACCGCCATCCCTGCAAGCTCCCTTTAGTAACAATGCAATAAAGACCCCGATGATATGACGCTCGGGTGCACGCTGTCTGCTTCATACGACGGATTTTGACGCGGATAAACCACCTGTTTCTCGCGCTTCGGCGCCTCGTCCCGACCTTTTTTATTCTGAACCCCCTTTGACGCTGCTTGATGTACAAAGGTCGGCATGCGTGCCAGGGCACTTGCTGAACAGACGGAAGCAAGCAGGCGGGGTACTCGTGAGCAGTATTTAACCTTAGACGAGCCCCACGCAGTAGCAGTACGCCAACGCGCCAACCACGAGAAGTCGAAGTTCAGGTAGCAGGCGGGCCGCCAATTTGAAGCTCCTATCGAGCTGCCGACGAATGCGAAAACACATTACAACGCAACCCCACGGCAATAGCCGAGCACCCGCTTTCCCCGCCCGCTCGATCCAAGTTCTTCCTTTGACGATGCTCCCTCTCCCTACATCTCTGCTCTCTGCTTACCAGGGTCTTCCAAAGCAGCCTTATAACTCTGCTCCTTTCTTGGCTAAGGCGCCTCGAATCACGCGTGTCTGCTTGCAAGGGTGGAGAGACGTGTACTTTGCACCGCTTTTTTACGTCACTCGCTGGCGGCCGCAGCAAGTCACTGTAGCAAAAACGAGCTATCATTTTCGCCGCAACAAGGTTTTACTCTCGAAGTTTGAATCATCTTGTCTATTTCGCTTTTCTGGGTCTTGTGGGAAACGAAAACAGCTATGTGTTTAGCTCTTTGACCCAATAGCGACGGCATGGTACCGTTCAAACCTTTACGGGAATGCCGTGTTTTTTAAGTGCGATGCACTTTATAAGCGACCCTGAATCCGCCGTCCGCATTGCTCCTCCTCTCCCCTAGCAACGGCGCGAGGAGCGGAGAGGAGCGTTTGTAGCAACGGCGCAGCGACCGTCACACCCCACGTGACCCGCGCGCGCTCCGCCTCCCGCGCCGTGGCTGCGCGCGCCCGCGCCGGCTCCCGCACCGCCTCCTTGCGCCGTGACGTCACACTCCCACGTGACCGCGCGCTGGAGCCTTCTTACGTCTGCTCCCCCTCTCCTCGCGCCGTGACGTCACATGCTCTGCAGCTGGCGCGCCTCTCCCCCGTTAGGTTTGCACTCACCCTCGGCGCGCGCCTCTCCCCTCGCCTGACAGCTCCCCCTCGCCGGTACTGCGCCTCTCAAGGCGATGGCAGAATTACTACGCCGTGTACTCTCGGCGCAAGAAATGCATTCGTACTTCCTCACGATTCCCTTCGGGGAGGTGGGGGCATTTTTTTTTTCATTTCCGCCTTGAAATATCGGTCGTTTCGCTTATCCTTGGCAGTTGCACAGTCACTTTTCCCACTCTCAATTTCCTCGACAACGTCGGCCTTATCTCGCTCGCGCAAGGCGCGGGGCTGGCGGGCTATAAATAGCGCCGGACGGCATGGGTGAGGTGGCAGCACGGCTGTCGCATAGCGCGATGCGGCACTTGGCTTGCGGGCAAGTTCAGACGCTGTGGAGGGGAGGAGCCCATCTTTCTGTTTTTCAATTTGGGATTTCAGTAAAGGTTCGCAAATAAGGCGATAACGCGCTAAATATAGTATTTTAAATAAATTCGGAGCCCACCTTTCGCGTGAGACCATCTACTAAGCCTGCAATTGCCCGAATCCCGGTCATACGACACCACGGACATACGACGCTTTCTCGCGGTCCCTTTTAAGTCGTATTATCGGGGTTCCACTCTAAGAACCACAAGCGCAGAAAGTTTTACAAATAGTTGTGAAAGTGCGGGTCCTGCTGTAGTTGGCGGTAAATGGCAAACCTACTGTACAAACCTTCCTCGACTCCGCGTGTGCTTTTTATTTAAATGCGCCATTTAGTTCGTACAAAACCAGTTTTTGGTCACTAATGTTCTTGTTCGCCATGTAATCGGTAAACGGCGAACCGGGCAATAGCAGTTTTTTTTGTCAAAAACAATTTGCGGAGTCATGGGCCCGTTGCGATCCTACGCAATCCGGTTTCAAAACTACCCATCATTCTCATCGATGCGTAAGCGCCTCCTCGGAGTTCGCTTTGACAATAGCACCAGTTTCTTCCCTAGCTATTATTGTATGAATCTCTATTGCTCAGGTGACTGCACAGGGGAGCTTTCGCAATTAAGGGAGGAAAGTTCGCAGGAAAACCGACTTTTTGTTGTTGCGGAAGGAAGAACTGCGTGATGCTCGCCTGTTTTGCATTCGAAATGGTCCCAGAAAAGCGTTCGCGAGCTGCTCAAGTGCAACCTATCAATTGTTGATCGCCACCGCTACACTCCACTTTGTGTCGTACCGGATGCAGCGGCATCTTGGTTGCTTCTGTCGTTGTAAGAACTTCTCGAGGCTTCTTTTGTTCTTATGATTCAGCTGCATTCGTCCATAGCTCTCTCCAACCATTTAGGCAGTTCGAACAGCATTCCGTGTAACAGGAACAGCGGTTTCGTGCAGCGAAAATTTGCCGTTCACGACCGCGTTCAGCGCGAAGTGGGAGCTAAGCATTAGAACGGAGAACTTATCCACAGTCTGTCACGGACTTTGCCTGTGTCCTCGCTGTCAACATTTCTAGATATCCGTGGTCCCCCCAAAAAACATTGCGAGATTACAAGGGCACATATATAGCCGCTATGGGAGGCGAATGCACGGCGAAATACAGTTTCGACTTAACATATATTTCGAGATATCCGAGTTCGAGTTAACGAGGGATTACTCTAAGTAAGTAAGTAAGTAAGTAATTAAGTGAAATAAATAAATAAATAAAACATAAATAAATAAATAAATAAATAAATAAATAAATAATTGAAATAATGAATAAAATTATAAACAAACAAATAAATAAAGAAGGTGGACAATACGCCTCAGAAGATACAAGCGAACACAAACATGCCCCACTAAAAGCAAAAAGGCAGGCCCTCGTTGCAGCTAACCCTTCCTCAACCTACACTACCGTAACAGGTACTACATGAATGACAAGTACATTTGAGAATATGTCCCTCTCCTAATGTACACGTATTAGGAATGGACGACGACATAATCACAACAAACCTGCCATTAGACACAGTGAACAGCTTAGCTTGAAAAAAAATCTAGTGCCTTTGTCTACTGCCACGGGAAAATGGATGTCCTACGAAGCTGGGTTCAGTCCAAAAACTGCACAAAAAATATTTTTTTGTAAGTGCGATTGACAATACATCCACTACTAGAATATTTTAGCGCACAAGCATGGGCATCCCGTTTTCCTCCCATAGCAGCCCACGCATTTAAGGCGGGCGCGAATTTTACAATATTTACAACTTTCATTGCGAACTATGAAATTAAAAATAGGAAATAAAACTCCGTGTCATTTCAATCGTACTTCAGCGGCTAATTGTCGTCTAATTTTTTTCGAGCTTGTCTTGCGGGAACAGAAGGTACAGCCGTTTACTATAACCATACTTACTCCACAGATGGCTCTGTATTCGCACTCGATGGCAATTTTGACGCTTACAACTTCACTGAGATCCACCTAATTATTACGAGTAAATGAAACTTAGAGCAATGGTACAATCGTCTTAGCGAAGAATTATAGCACGAGTTTTGCAACGATGCGAAGAAAAAATTGAGAGCTACTGGGAATTCACGTGAAAGTTATCTTCGCGGCATCATTCAAAGTTTTTTATCGACGCGACTTTTGTACCCTAATGTCACATACAGAAACACTGATTTACGGGTCGCAACAAAATTTAATGCTTTTCACAATTGCACTAGTAAGCACTCCTAAGTGTGATGTTTATTACAGCTGAAAGAATTGAGGGGGGAAAGGTGGTTGGCCCGAGTGTTTGGAATTTTTTTTTTCATTGTTGGTTTATGCAGGGTCACCGTTTATACAACAAACCATGACACTTCCAAATAAAATTGCCGGAGCGTGGACTGGTGGGCAGGTCCGCGCATTATCACTTTGCAAAACGGCGAAACGAATCATAGTATACGCGGTCTTATAATGGTCATGTCGGGGCAGGTGTCGTCCCTACGTTTTTCCCAGCACGACACGGAGCCTCCCCTGCTAATCCTCCCAGTGCCCGTAATTACGTGGATAGGACAGAGGCAATTGCGTGTACAAGGTTATCTGTGAAATAGGTATTACACGTGCCTACGTTTTTTTATTTTATAGAAGGCTGTCATACGGGCAGGACAAATACGTTTTCATTTCAACATTTTCTTTGAAGCATTGCTCGTAGATACCTGTGATAAGAGTGCACAACAGGCACGCTAAATTGAATTGCTGTCTACTTCTGGGAACGAACAGAGCCAGCTGAATATAGCGATAGAGTATGGGTTGTGATTACAGCAAGAGCGTAGCAGGCGGCGCTCACACTGGTCCGATCGTTCTGCGCATGCGACTACCTTTGTTAATTTCGCTGTTTTCCCTCTCAATAATGGGCCTTCACATTCGTCGGTGAACGTCCCACAATAATTTAAAGATGGGCAACTGTACCTAGCTGAGCAAGTTTTACAACAGAATAAAAAAACATGAAAAAAGGAGTGGGTATACAAAAGTAAAAAAACCTCGTGATGTCAATGACCTAGCCGAAAACTGAATTTTTATATTTGGGGTCACTCAAATGGGACGCATTTTGGGACCCCAATTCACCTATCAGTAAAGGGAATGGTATCTTGAAACGGGAAATATCATGCCAACGAACGGAGTTGAGGTGATTAGTGTTTGGCAGTCAGGATGTTAGAAACGCCTGATATATTTTAGACTGCTTGATGGCAGCTCACAGGCCTTTAAGAGTGATCTCTCTACAGCCACAGGTCTCATTCATGCAGCCAGTACAGTGCAGTATTTTATGCACACACCGATTTATTTTCAAATCTTAGCGTTTATTTTACTGTAGTAATGTCCACAACCTCTCCTCGTTTTTGCGCTGTACCTACTGTTCTTCACGCGGCTGAATCTCAGTACACCGAAGAGAGACTAGATCTGCAAGCTTACCAAGACCAAGCCAAGGTAAGTTTTTACAACTTTCCTTGTGAAGAAGTACGAATTGGTGTCCGTAATTTGGGCACCCGGAGTGCCTTGCAGCAATTGAAAATTTCGTTGCACGGGGCGGGGCAAATGTTAATCGTCTTTGGGTTGTATCATGCTAGAGAGTACAGGGTCGGTGCGGGGGGAATTGGATGCTTTAAGAAAGTAAGAAAAGGGACAAATCAGGGTGACAAAATCTTCGTCCGAAATTGGTGGATTTGTTTTCATTCACTGAAAACAGTACATGGCTGTATTGGTACATTTTGAGCACAGGATTATTAGAGGTTGGCAATTATCCCACGCGAGCAACGGCTAACAGCGCGAAAAAAGGAATTTGGTCTTTCGATATATGTACGCACGAATGTTCGTACAAGTCAACTCCTTCGGCGCAGTACAATAGACAGGCTCCGCAGCTTTATAATAACGTCAGCGCGAATTAAACTGGGCTACTCCAGAATTTTCCAGCAATTGTTTTCTTAAGAGGGCACTTGTGTTATAGCAAAGGCGTTTACTGGTATATGTTCGAAGCACAGGTTTAAGCAATTTGCTGCTGTATTTTATTCTCAAATATAATGGTTTAGGACTTCCCCATGAACCTTCTTGGGGACATATTTTCTTTCTTTAAAACGGTTCACGCTGCCTCATCTATTTATGCAATTTGAATTTTCAGGATATGTTTGTGGCGCTCGACCGCCCGACGGTTAATAAATAGGTCTAGGAATACTAAAACCATTTGGTACGCGGATATCGCAGACAATATTGGCATGCACACAAACCAATGCGCCCTTTATACATCTTTTCCAGTTTTTCGGGCCCTTTACTGTCATATGCTAAAATTTAGGAATTGAAAGCGCTAAAGGCACAAAAGAGATACTAGGAAGTCGGACCCCTTTATTTACCCCGTTCGGCACTAATCGAACCTATACTGAAACCTTAGCTGCTATCATTATGCTTAGGCTTCGTAGTAGGGCCACAGGCTTCCTAATTGGCTTTTCCAAGAAAGCAAGGCTACGTTAGCGCGGACCACTTTATTTACCCAATTCGGCACTAATCAAACCTATGCTGAAACTTTAGCTGCTAGCATTATACTTAGGCTTCGTTGTAGGGCCACAGGCTTCCTAATTTGCTTTGCCAAGAAAGCAAGGCTACATTAGCGCAGACCACTTTGTTTACCCAATTCGGCACTAATCGAACCTATGCTGAAACTTTAGCTCCTATCATAATTCTTAGGCTTCGTTGTAGTGCCGCAGGCTTTCTAATTGGCCTTGCCAAGAAAGCAAGGCTACGTTAGCGCTATGGCTTCCACAGTGATGACTCTGCTAGGAAAAAGTAGTGTTTGCAAGCCAAAAAATACCGCATCTTGTACTAGTAGTGCAATACTGTAGAAACAGCAAAGCAGACGGCCCCTCTCCCTTCGTCGGAGACGCGGCTGTTGCACTTCACATGGAGCATGCCCATGCGCAAGCCTGGACTACGCCGCTTCCACGGAGTCTTTATACCATGTGTTGCGCAGTGACGTCACGGCTTGACGGGTGCCGTTGAGGCTCGGCTGAGGCATGCCTTGGCTAGCGAAGCGAGCATGAAGCTACGCACAGCTGCGCCAGGGGTTGCTAGGCAACGCAAGGTTATGTCATCGCTCCGCGTGGTTTTCTGGTGGGTCGGACCAATAACCCTCGGCTTTAACAGCTACGAGGTTAAAATTCTAATGCGATTTGCTCAGTTTGAAGAACCTAAAAAATCTAGAAAATATTCTGACAACGACAAAACAAGAGGTGAATTGAAAACAAGAGAGACATACTGTAGACGGGGCAACCACATAGAGACGCCATAAACACGACATAAAGCTTAGTTTAATTTAAAAGAACCTTTCTGCTAACTACGCAACTCTTTCCAGGCAGTGATACAAAAGGCTAATAATCAAATATTTATCAGTACTTCAGCTTCACTATAGCATCAGGTGGTCCATTCAAAACAGAATTAGAGGTAATACTACAATTCCGCACTCATATTGGTTCCATTGGCATTACAATTCCACGAAAATTCCTCGGACTTCATAACAGAGGGTGAGATCGTGGCTCTCGAGTCGTGACTTTTTCGTTTGGTTTCTGAAAAAAAAATTTCTTGAACATTTCGTTGAAATTGCCTTCGAAGGCATTAGGTTGGTGTAGATTTTTATGAAACCCAACTATTTTTATTTTGTTTTCAAGGCACCTCAAGAAAGTATGCGACGAGAGGCTGGACTCTGTACGCATTAATTCCTATAAAATAGCGGCTGAAACATTCTTTAGAACTTTTGTTCTTTGCAAACTCTCAAACAACTTTTGCAGTGTTTCCCACTTCAGGAGAAATGGTACAATGTGTACCGAAACTTCGAGTACGACCCAAATTTTGGCGGCACAGCCAAATGCGTGGCGTTTGAAGAGATTGGTCCTTACGAGAACTTCACAGCTCTCTGTCAATCTACATACTTGCCAAACCAAAAAGGGTGAGTGATATATCTGTGTAAATTACCTACTGAGAAAAGTCAGCCTTGTTTCTCATGTGTAAATCGTATGTTGTCATCGGGCTCCAAATGTGATGCACACCCTGATTTCATGGATGGCACCTGTAAGGCGGAAACGCCCTGCAGGAAATCCAAATTTCTCTGACGATGATGATGAATGATAGTGCGTGAAGTGAACGAAAGAAACGCTTCAGGGGCCGGAATCAAAACCTGTGTATATCGTGTTATGAAGTCGGCGAATATCCGATTGCTCCACTACTACATGGTCGAAACTCAGTGCAAACTCAGAAGACAACCAAAGAATCCGTCGTAACAAATCTTCGCGTTCAACTATCGTCGCCGTCAGACGGAGGGGTTCATGATTTTATGAAAGCCTTCGTGAAAGCTTTGTCATATTTGCACAAATGAGTATAGGTAGCGAGTGCCTGCTGTTCCGCTAGCAAAATTTCGGTCAATGGTTGTACTGGTTGGTGTATGACAACCCATGAAAATTCAATTCTTATGTTCGCGTTGTTTGGTGGTCAAAAATTAGGTCTTGTTGCACTTTGACAGTTCCTGGAAAAACTTATATGTATTGTAATAAATAACAAAACAACAAACCAGATTTTTTATTTCAGGGAGGCCGTGCTACATCTTGAGTCGACACCTGGATTTACAGCTAAGAACCTTCTTCACTTAACGCCAGTTGGATGTAAGTGTAGTGCCTTTTTTGGCTAAATGTGACAGACCATTGCATTATGCAAATCGATTCTTCGGCGTTAGCTTTCCTTGTAGCTTCTGATTCCTAGTAGTTTAGTTTTCTCAAAATATCATAGGCTTCTTTTTGATGAAATATTAAAAATACTAGCCAAATATGTAATATTTTCACTCACTAGTAAACTGATTTTCCGACTACGTCTGCAAATAGACTCCACATGGCCTACAGCACTGCCTAAAGCAAGTCTCGTGCACGAAGAAGGTCGTGAGAACAAGCTGTTGCAAGCAACGGACGCACAAGATGCCGTTATGTTAACTCTTCGGAGGTAATTTTGCGTGCGATGATGATGACAATTCCCCGAGATGGCAAAGCGCTGAGATGTACAGTTTCACAGACAGCGCTACTTAATGTTAGCGGCATAGCCGCGTAAAGTGCTGCCTACTGAACGATTCATTTGTCGTCGGCCTGGCGCAAAAATTGTTTAAAGGACATTTTTTAAACTATACATACCAATTTCTCGCATACTCGAAGATTCCACGTGTGTATACCGTTGCTACGTTAAAATATATTCTTTCCCAATTCACTAGTTCCTCAGGTTTAGGTCCGTTCGTTAAAAATCATCGCCACCTTCGTAGTACCATTTAAAGTAACTGCTTTCAACAAAGTGCCCTGAGCGGTTTGGAGGCATATGACACCGTTGTGACTCTCGTGCTTGTGTTTCAGCAAATGAAAGCTTCTATTTGCTGCTATTGTATAGCGAGTGTTCAAGCTGCCATATCTACCGACATCCTTATATTGACAATGGTGAGTAAAATCCAAAGAGCAATATATGAGATAGTCAAAATGCGTACGATCATTGTTTTTATGAATGAAGTTGTCACCATCCTACCCGTCTTTGCAATTGTAGGGCAACGCATGCATTTGAAGTTATTAACAGTGGAGCTGTTGTTACTGGCCGTAAGTTCGTGGGCACTGAAAACTCCCCGCGAGGAACGTTATCGCGTAGGCCTCGCACAGCTGTCGCATTACCCACTCTACAAGGGAAACACACGTGATAGCAGCCGCCGCAACACTCGTGAAGGCTGTGCGCATGCGCTAAGTATTGTAGGAGAGTCCTTCACGCAGGAGCTCACATCGTCGTGTGCATGCATCGGGCTAGACACATCGCGTGCTACGTCTTCGCAGTTCTCGGCATGGCCCGACCGCGGAATGTTCGCCTGGCCGAGGATGAGGCCGCGAACCGAAAGGCAGGGCGTGCTACTGAAACTAGCCCTGTCTCCATCAATTCTCCCGTAGAACAGCTTCGCGATTCAAGTCTTGGGCATGAGTGCAAGCTTCGGTGGGTTTTTTTAGGAACACGTAGCAGTATCACTACCGGTCGTATTTTTAATTCTAGGATCCAACCAGTGAGCATACGGAAGTCACGAATAAAGCTCGAAAAAAAAAAACCTGCGAAACACAAAAATGTAAATGACCTCAACATTTCGCGTTTATTAGGTGCCAATGTCACGTGACTCGCGTCGGTTCAAATTGGTTTATTAGCAGCAATTGTTTTTTTTTCATTTTTCAAGCTACAATCTCCATCTTATTATTATAAAAGCCATACTATCTATAATAGCATTCGGCATATACAGTCTGCTTCTTGGCCTAACGAATTTTCAATCTGGCTACAGTCCATATATTCTGCATTTTTTCCAATAACTTGTCTACATTTTTCGGAATTTCAGGAGCAGGCTGCAGCTACTGGCGCGCGGAAAGTGTGCTGAATGAGGAAGACCCCTGCTGCGAATTTATTTTTGACTTTTACTGCGGACCCGGCCCGAAATATTACATCTCTGATGGATGTCCTTCTCAGAATTGAAATTGTGCTTTGCCGAAGAATTTCTTAAGGCCGTTTACTGCGAATAAGTTGTTTGTTACCGCTTTTTTTCCCACCTAAGTTGTTAGTTTCTTCTGTGCTGTTTTTTCGAGTGGCTTTTATCGTCGTCAACGCTCTCATGTTGTTATGCTTGGATTTCTACAATACCGTGGAAATAAAGATTATTTCGTCTTCTAATGTGTGCTGAACTCGTAATGGTCCTATGGGCTTTGGAATTATTCTCGAAGCACGGCACGGCGTAAACAATTTTTTGTGTTGTGCATTGTCAGGCCTAATACTTCTCTAGAAGACCAATCGTCATTTATAAATTTCTGAAGGCACGTTTAAACGTGAAGTTAAGCTTGTGTACCGAGGACAAGAAAGGCAGTTTTCAATAACAACACCGGAAATTTCGGAATGGTTGCGCTTGTTGCACCTAGAAAGGACGGAAGTTTTCATAGCGACAAAAGGGGAACCGAATGGTTATTAAAAGTGAAATGAGTGTTTTTATCAACCGCAGCGGAAAACCCACGTGAGGATAAAATAACGTGAAAAAATATTAGTTTCATGAACTTAGACTGAATTATCGGTATTGCACTTGCTATCTGTGCATACAAAATTGCGCGCAATATTGATTGATTGATTTATTTATTGATTGATTAATTGTAGGGTTGAACGCGTCCAACGCAACGCAGGCGATGAGGCGCGCCGTAGTGGAGGGCTGCGGAATTATTTCAACAACCTGGCGATCTTTAACCTGCGCCGAAATCTCGTACACACGGGCGTTTTTGCTTTTCACCCCCATCAGAAAAGCGGCCGCCACCAGAAAAGCGGTATTGGACTTGCTATCTGTGTATACAAAATTGCGCGCAATACAGTGTGCATTGTTGGTTACTATCGTTCGCTCAGGGAGTTCGAAATGACTGAAATACCTCGTTCTTTTTTTACGATTGCTCAAAGGCCCCAAAAAGGAGCTGCCTGCTGTAACTGCTGTAAAGCATTGGGCAGGCATTATACAGTATTGTCTGTGGTTGCTAGTTCTAGTGGAAAATTTCTCAACGTTCTTGTGCGAGAGCAACGACACACCCTCTAGTGTTTACAGTCTTGAGGCTCTTTGTTTATGCGACTGAATCTCTTTACACTAGTCCTGCAAGCTTACCAAGACCAAGCCAGAGTGAGCTTTTACAACTGGTCATCTTAAGAACTTCGTATGGGAGTACTTCATTTGTAATTGTCGCTACTTGGCACTGGCTTTTGCGGAGCTCGTCTAAGGGCTACTATTTTGGGAGTCTTTCTTGGTGAGATGTAAACGTTCAGCATAAGGGTGCGGTCATAAAGTGCTGTTTTGAGGATCGTTAAAAAAATTGGACATTGCGCAGTAATAAAGTGTCTCAAGAATGGCGATTTCCGCATATCTACGTATCATAGACATGCTAAGGTTAAGAGCCACCGAATTTTTGTACAACAGCGCGGAATTCTGCCCGCTAGCGTGACACCTGCCAGTGATTTCTTCAGGGGTCTGTGCTGGTGTTCCTAGAAATGTTTTTAAAACATACATTTCGGCAACTCGTAAGGTGTTTTCGGTAGAGTTTAAGTGCGAAATAAAAATTGTGTTTGCGAAATAAAAACATTGTGTGAAATGTTTGTTTGATTAGCAATTATGCCCGCTTTATGTATACTCACCACCATTTGATATCATCGGAACATTTTAGGGGCGCTATAACATCCATTTTTCCCGTAAGATGAGTCTGGTCAGCAAGAGATTCATATATTTGGCGTGTGAAAAAAAATGACAATTTCACGCTTTGCACCAAACCAGTATATCAGAGATATATCTTTTCCAGCCTTTAAGGTTATAGATATCTTATATTCCTGCACTGTGGAGTAGTTACTGTTTATTTTGTGCCAGAGATTTTAACGGAGCAAGACAGGTTTCATTATAACCCTATCTCCCGTACTCAGCATTAAACAAGTACCAGCAGGCGGAACATATTGAGGTGGGCTTTCTCTATGGGTTCGTTCGCGGCTTTTGTTACTGTCATGTTGCCACGTAAAACCAGTGTTGCCAAGCCGACAATCTTCTTTCGAACTCTTCTAGTTTACGCATTTATGCGGAGAAGGCTGAGAAGACGATTTAAAATGTGGCAACAAGAAATGAGAGGGTTACTGAAATGAAGGCAGATATATGAGAGCAGGACATGTCGACTACATTAGAAAGCCATGAAAGCGGAATTCAACCCCGTTTTCTTCGTAAGAACTTGCCTTTTGAGAACTCCTTCAACTCAGTTGGACCACCGAAAGATTTTTTTCACCCACAAAAAATACCTTATATTAAAGCTGCTACGCATGCTAAGCATGGCACGAGCAGTTCATGATCTGTTTTTCATGAAAACAGTCATCCATGCGAGCGCGCGGAGCGAGCGGTCACGCTTCACATCGGCTCCGTAGGAAATGCTAATTTTCGGCGGACCATCGACCCCTACTGGACTAATTTTTGGTACGTGAGTGTTCAGCTCGGTGAGTGGACCACGTTGATACCAAATTTGGGCCATTTCACCCAATTTTGGGAGTTTTAGAGCGATTTTCATGTGCGAAGCGGGCGCGGCCCCGCTAAGCCTAACGACGGCTACCTGCGCTCCGGCCATGTGCTCGGTCGGCGTGGCGCCCGGGGCGGCCTTGGACGCCTCCCCTGAGCTCGCCGGGCTTCGGAACGACGGGAACGACCAAATTTACGAAGAATTCCAAGCCATGGACACCTCGGCTGCGGATATAAGTGCGGATTCGGCTCGCAAGAGACGGCATGGTCAGCTAAGCCTAACCGCTGCGAAGACGAAAGCCGCTGAACAACCGACGGGATTACAACTCGACACCGGCGAGGACTGCTCGACGACGATCGGCGACGGTCTCCCAACCGCAACCGGCATCGGACAGTGTGTTACCGCGGTGAACAGTGACTGTGATCCAACGAATTCGTGCGCGGGTTGGACTGTAGTAGTCTCTCGACGCGAGAAGAAACGACAGGAAACGGGAAACCCATCGCAGCGGGACACCCAAACCGCAGGTAAGCCGAGCAAGACTCTCTCGGCTTCGAACGCTAAATTGAAGGAGGAACGTAGGCGCGAACAGAAAGCGCAATACGTTGCTAAAGTGAACGCCAACATGGCAAAGTCAGCTCGCATGCCCACTTTTGCTAAGAAAGACGAACACCGCGTGGTAGTCAGGCCTCGCGGAGGGCTCGTAGTAAGCGCTACCAAGATGTCAGTACTGCGTGCAGCTATAATAGCGGCGGCTAACATTAAGATTGAAGAAGCGGAGGACGATTCGTTTGCGCCGAACGTCGCCCAGAATATCATCGTGCTAAGCACACCCAGTGAAGCGAGATCATTCCGTTACGGATCGATCCGCAACATCACAGTTGAAGAACGCACGTACGAAACGTTTGCGTATAAGACCACCGCAGACAACACCTCACGAGGTGTAATAAGCGGAGTAGGAAGAGAGGAGCCCGAGGAGCAGATCACTCGGTTCCTAGTGAACAAGCATAACCCCACCATCATGGCCGCTCACCGGCTCGGAAACTCTGAATCGGTGGTAATACTGTTTGAAGGAAACAAAGTGCACACTGTATAGGCAGCACCGAGAGGTCTGCACTACATGTGGCCAGATCGGGCACAGGAGAGATGTGTGCCCGACTCCGAACGCAAGGGTGTGCTTTGCTTGCGGGAGAAATAATCCCGGAGAAGACCATGCCGAATATTGCAAACCGAGATGCAAGTTCTGCGGCGGCTCCCACGTCACGGGCGCGGGTAGCTGCAAGAACAAATTCAAAACGCCGCTTCAAATCAAGCAGCGACAGTGGGCGAAACAACACGCCGAAACACCCGCAAAGAAGGCGCCCATCAAGATGGCGCCCGCGCCCGTGAAAGCCGCCGGGAAGGTCGAGCTTTCTAGAAGATTCGAATTCCCGGAACTTGGAGCCAGCGGAGAACGTCACGCGCAGAACGGCGTGGCGAGCCGCGATAGGAGCAGAGCAGCGCCGGAGGATATGACGTGGGCAGACGTCACCTCCGGAAGACCGATAGAAGCGCGCCAGTCAAGACCGGCGCCGCAGGTGCACGCGCACCCGCAGCCGCGGGCGAGCGAGAGTCTGACAAACAAGTCTGACGTCAATGGCGCGCCGATGACGCAAAAGAAAGAGCCCGTCGTCAAGGCAACGAACGGGGCCTCGAGCGGGGCAGCTGCAGCGCCGAAGGAACCTGGCAAGATGCCAAGCGGTGGCGGCTGCAGCGAACAGTGCAAGAAAGAGACGCGGGAGCTGAAAGCCACCGTGAAGAGAACGGAGAAGATGATTCTAGAACTCCAAACGAAGATGGCGGCGCTACAGCTAACCATCAAACACCAACGTGTAACTATCACCAAACTCCAAGAGGGCGAAACGAAGAATGAAGCCAACGAGGTCAAGATGTCGACAGAAGCCGACGAAGAAGACGACGGTACCCGAGCGAACATCCTGGCTAATACCGTCATCAACACTACGGTTCCCAAGACCTTCCAATTCACCGCCAACACGAAGACTCCGACCAGGGCCTCCATCGTGGCAGCGGCAAGAGGATTAGAAGAACAACCCGAAGAAGAGCTAGAAAGCGCAAGTGAAAGCGACGAAGAAGAAGAAGATAGCGCCTCCGTCATCTCTGTGGCGGCTACGAACAACGGAGACAGGACGAAACCTCTCGGATACGTCGGCCTCAACAGGAACATCAACCAGATCTCGAACACCGTGAACAAGTGGGGCAAGAATTTGGAGGTCCTCGAACAGAGGATTCTCACGAAATGCACCCAGGTAATTCAACAACAACTAGCGCAAACGATCCAGCTCCAAATTGAGCAGGCGCTAGAGAGGGCCTTGAGCCCGGAGAAACTGCAACCGCTCATTGACAGATCGGTACAGCAATACTGCAACACACAGAAGGCTCTCCCACATAATGGACAGCAACAATAAGCTCAAGATCTGGCACTGGAACACCAACGGGTTCCGGTGTCGTAAAGCAGTCCTCCAACAGCACCTGAGATCGTTAGAACCAACGGCTCGTCCGGACGTGATAGCGATCCAAGAAACCCACTCAGAAGACACGCCGACGCTACCCGGATACCGGGCGCATGCCTGCCCCCCGTCCGCTCGCACCTGCGGGAAGGGCGCGGCGCAGGGAGTGTGCACGTTCATTCGGAAAGGCATCGCCCACGTGAAACACCAACAGTTCCTGGGCAACAGGGACACCGCCATCGAGCTATGCGTCACCGAACTAGTAATCAACGGTAAGGGACGCGGAGCCCGAGGCGGAAGGAAGAAGAAGACGTCGTCTACCGTCTTCCTCGCGAACATTTACAGCAACCCCAGACATGGAAAACAGAAGTTCAAGACCGCAATAGTGTGTGGTGACTTCAACGCCCAACATAGAGAACTCGGCTACACGACCACCACGTCCAAAGGGAGGGATCTCCTCGAAGACGCGAACGAAGCCGAATTCACGCTGCTAACCAACCCGACCCAACCATCAAGGATCGGCACGTCGGCCGCCAGGGACACGAACCCGGACCTCGCCTTCGCGATGCTGCCTGACGGCGGCACTGCAAGGTGGAGGAACACGGGAGTCAACCTAGGCAGCGATCACTTCATAATAGAAATCGAACTGCCGCTGGCTCATCTCAAAGGAGACCCGAACCGCGGCAGAACATCGAAACACAAGCTCGTCGACTGGAGCAAGTTCCGTAATACAAAACTCGGCGACATCGACAACATCGACGAGTGGTCGGCGAAACTGCTGGCTGCAACCGAAGGCGCCACAGAAGAAATTGAGGCACCCGAAGAGATTGAAGCAATGGATCCGAGACTAGCCCACCTTCTCGAGGCTAGGCGCTCGCTCCAAAGACGTTGGCGACGACAGCGTCACAACAAAAAGCTACGTAAGAAGATTGCAGAACTCGGCCGTGAGATCGAGCGACACAGCAGGCAACTCTGCTCGCAGCAGTGGTTTGCACTCTGCAGCCAGGCTGACGGGCAACTACACCACGGCGGCACTTGGAAACTCCTCAGGCAACTGATGGACGAGACCAAGAGTTGCGAATATCAACGGACGCGCATGGCCCAAATCCTGCACACCACCGCTCGTCAACTGGGTGAGGAGGAGATGTACAAGCGACTCAACGAGCGCTACCTCCCCATCACCAGTCGCGAAGACCACCCCGACTATGCGGGCCAACCGAACCCCTACCTCGACCGAGATATAGAGGAATGGGAGGTGAGGCAGGCCGCACAGGACCTGAACTGTCGGTCGGCAGCCGGACCCGACAAAGTTACTAACAAAGCACTACGCAACCTGAGCGACGCAGCCATCACATCGCTGACACGCTACTACAACGACTGCTGGCACGGCGGCAAGCTGCCCAAGGCCTGGAAGACAGCGAAGACTATCCTGCTGCCAAAGCCAAACAAGCCACCGGGGATAGAGGGCCTGCGTCCCATCTCGCTTACGTCTTGCGTGGGCAAGGTGCTGGAGCATGTCCTCAACACCCGGTGGAACCGCTACCTGGAGGCGCACAACGTCTACCCGGACTCAATGCTCGGCTTTAGGGCCAAGCTGGGAACGCAAGACGCCATGCTCCTGATCCAACGAGAAGTCCTCGCCCCCCCGGGCGGGATTCCGAAGAACGACAACCGAGCGATCTTGGGCTTGGACCTGCAGAGTGCGTTCGACAACGTTCGGCACTCGGCGGTCCTGGCTCAGGTGTACCGCCTGGGGCTGGGCGCAAGATCATACAACTACATCAGAGCCTTCCTCTCCCGCCGCACGGCCCGGTTGGAGGTGGGAGGCACGAAGCTTGAAGAAAGAGAGCTGGGCAGTGTCGGGACCCCTCAGGGCTCGGTGATCTCCCCGTTCCTGTTCAACATCGTCATGATCGAGGTGGCCAGGCGTCTGGAGGCACTGGGCCCGGGGATCCGACACTGCCTCTACGCCGACGACGTAACCATCTGGGCCACGGGTGGGAGCGACGGAGACATCGAGGCGGGCCTGCAGTCAGCGGTGGATGCCGTGGAGTCCGCGCTCTCGGGCACGGGCCTGCGGTGTTCGCCGCAAAAGTCGCAGCTGCTCATCCTGCCGCCACCTGGAAGACACAGGAAGAAGGCGAGTCAGGAAGCGATCGAGAACATCGTCGTGCGCACGAGCGACGGTGTGCCGATCCCGCATGTTCCGGGGCTACGGGTCCTTGGGATGTTCGTGGATGGCACCCAGACCAACGCCACGGCGGTCAAGAACATCACAACCAAGATGGGCGTTGCAGCACGCCTGGTCAAACGAGTCTCGTCCCGATACCGGGGCATGAACGAGAGGGGGCTCCTGCGCCTGCTGCAGGCTTTCGTCGTAAGCCATGCAGCATATGGGGGGGCCTTCCACCGCTGGACGAGTGCAGAGCGAGCCAAGATCGACGCCGCCATCCGGAAAGCCTACACGGGGGCCCTGGGGCTCCTGCCGGGCACGAAGACCACGGCCTTGCTGTCTCTGGGAGCACACAACACGCTCTCGGAGATCAGCGAGGCCCAGAGAGCATCGCAGCTGAGCCGCCTAGGTAGCACGGCAGCGGGCAGAAGACTACTAGATCGGGTGGGACTCCTACCTCCTGGCGGACGTACGGGTGCAGGACCGGACGGCGAGCTGGAGGAGCAAGTACCCCTGAGTGACGAGGCAGCGAGGAATATCATCCTATACCCACTGCCCAAAAACACAGATCCAGAGAGAGACGAGGGCAGGCGAGCGGCGAGAGCTGTGGCGCTGGCCCGTCAACACCAACGAGACGAAGGTGCTGTCTACGTGGACGCCGCGAGGTATCCGGGGAGACGCAACGCCTTCGCAGCGGTGGTGGTTCGAGCTACTACCGGAGAACTGCTAACAGCAAGCACAGTGCGCGCCCGAACGGCTGGCCAGGCAGTGAGGAGGTGGCGATCGCTCTGGCCATGGGTCTGCCGGGTACGCGAAACGGTGCTAAGTGATTTCGAAATCGGCGATTCATTGAATTTCGCTACTTGGCACGGTTTTGCGGGGCTCGTCAACTACTTTTTGGGGTCCTTCGAGGAAACTTCGCGGGTCGGTCAAAAGGCGTTTGAGGCGGGACCGAAATAAGTGCCCCAAAAGGGGTTTCCCGGGCCCATCATAGACGGGCAAGGTTTAAGACCCGAATTTTGAAACCGCAACGACCGGGGCGGACGCCGGGGCCCGTGGTTTCTTCAGGTGTCTGGCCTGGGTTCGTCCGCTTTTAACTCCGGCAACCGGGGGCGGGGGTTTAAGACCAAAGAAAAAAAGCTTTTCGAACCTCACCGACATTGTGTAAAGATTTGGGATTACAATTATGTCCGCTTAGTTCCCCCTCCCCACCAGAATCTCGGCGGGGGCATAACTCCATTTTCCCCCAAGATGAGTCTGGTGAGCAAGGTTTCTACTTGGGCCCGTGTGAAAAAAAAAGAAAATTTCCCGTTTGCCCCAAAAAGTATCAGTGTGTACCCCGAAGGGTTTGAATATTTTATATTCCCCCACTATGTGGGGTGGGGTTAAACAGTGCCAGAATTAACGGGAAACGGGTTTCATTATCCCACCCCGACCCCAAAAACGTATCCCGGGGGAAGAGGTGGGTTCCCGTGGATACGTTCCGGCTTGACTGCGTTGACGTAAAAAGTGTTCCAAAGCCGACCCCCGAACTTTCTAAGCAACGGAAAAAGGGGAAGACGATTTAAAAGGGCAACAAGAATGGGGAGGGTACTGAGTATGAGGGTCGCCTAATAAAGACAACATCCTCGAGGTCTTAGGCCCAAAAGGGAATTGGCCCCTTTTCCGAAAGTTCCTTTTAAAGGGAACTCCTTCAACTCTTGGACCACCGAAAGTTTTTTCCCCACAAAACCGGCTGTGTAAATAAAGTTATGATCTGTTTGTCTCTCTCCATACGCTAACTTCGTAGCAGTAGTGAAAATGGTACGAGCAAACAAATCACATGCAACACATTACTCGCACAGTCCTTTTTCCGGGCGGGGGTTTTTGGTTAGTGGTCATCAAGTTGACGATCAATTCTACAATTCCCTTGGCGGCAGCCACTTTATTTATTGAACCTTGCCATAGCCGGTAACGCTTGCGCGCTTTTAGCGGTCGAGATTTACTGCAGCCAAGCAACTTACCCTTCAGCTGCTTCGATGATCGCATGAGTAACTAACAGAAGAGTAGGCCGGAAAGCTTAGAGACCTGCACCTCTCAGGAGTGATTGCTTACATAAGTGTAATTTCCATGAACAAGTTAAACTGGTTTCGGATCATCCTCCCTTCAAAAATGTCGCAGCGATTACCTGTCTGAAAATATTTTTGGCTGGTCCTACTGGAGCTTCTTTAGATGCACAGCGTTTTGTAGCGTGAGCAACACTGTCCTAGGTTGAGCAGTTTCGCGTGGCTCCTGAAGAGCCGTGCGGCGCATGCGAGAAGAGCAGTGACTTCTCACGGACAGCTGGCGCGCCGGAGCTATAGTGCCTATAATGTAGTGCCTACAATATAGCCGCCGCCACCGCGAATGGGATGTATTAGATTGGATTGAATTGGATTAAATTGGATTGGATTAGATTGTAAATCGTTTTATCAGCAGTAAGCATGATAATCAGCTAATCCTAGAACACCAGGGAAGCTACGATTAGCCAGGTGAACCTGACGTCACGCTACGTACATCCTGGCATAGCCGTGCTAAGCCACTGCTAATGTTTGACCTGAAGACAAAATTTTCTGGCACGTTCAACGAAGCCGATTCTCAGAATTAGTTTTTGAACGTCAAAACCGCTTCCCAATGTTCGTTCACGCATTCCCAACAATACTGCATTCCCTTCTGGAATAAAGAGCATTACAACAATAATTTTATTACAAAGCAACTGATGCTTTTCAAAGTGTCGTCGACTTCTTTGCTCTCTTCAGTTTCCGGGGAAAAAAGGAAGAGAAGGCATTCGCGCGGGCCTCAAACTCTTCAGCAACCTTCTCGGCCACAGGAGAATGCATTGCTCTCTCTTTCTAATCCTGCAGCTAGTCCAGTTGTTCAAGTACAAGCAGTGCTTTCACCAAGTAGTTTTATTGTTTACGTTTCAGAGTTTCCACAGCCCAAATTATCACTTGCTATCAGGGCAAGAACGGCCTGTACAAAGGTTCATTGTACTTTCCGCTGTCTCCGCTGGGAGTTGCTCCATACGAGCGGACAAGCCTGCCTGATTGACCATCATAACACAACCCTGCTGCTCTGATTTATTAAACATTTTCACGGCGTCTTTTTTGCTATTAGGTGTAGCTAAGTGTATGCCCTCTGGTGGTTCGGTTGCAATTGCTGGCGATCCTAAATTGAGCACCACAGAAAGGCTTCTTGGCTTTGAAAAGCAAGCAGCGTGATGTGGGAATTCTGCATTCTGAAAATTGCCAGTCAATAATTACTAAGAAAAGCCCTTTTAGAAGGCGTCTGTATTGCAAAAAAAGATCCGTCAGTTTGCAATCAGGAGATAACTTTAAAAATGTACAAAAGTATTTTATCACAGCAGAACTTGAGAGCCGTTTCTACTGTTTTTGCGGTTCTGAAAATAAACTGTTGAAATCAACAAATTACCGTTGCGGTGACGTTGAGATTCTCCCGGTATGACAGAAAATGTTTGCGTCTCAGGGTTTTACATGAGTGAAACACCAGGGGGGGGGGGTATGAACAATTCTATGTGTTGGCTAGCTTGGTGGCAGGACAAATTGTGCAGAATATAAACACAATTACCATTTGCTTTGATATTTGCCACCCTGAGTGCACCGATATCTTTGCGAATACCACTATCCCGCGAGAAAGATATCCGGATCAGAATAGGCATGAACTGTTTCGCGCTCAGCAAGCACTCCAACACAAAGAAAAATTACCTTTCACTGTAAAAAAGAATGTAGAACCAGTGCGTCCTGCGGGTGATGACGTACGGAGCGGAAACTTGGCGCCTTATTAAAGGACTCGAAAGAATACTTAGGTCGGCTCAATGAGCCATAAAACTAAAGGCGATAGGTGTAAGGCTCAGGGACAGATAACGAGCTTCTTTAATCAGGCAAAAAACTCTAGTGGAAGATACCACAGTTTAAATTAGGAAAACAATTCCCCGCCCTCTCCCCTAACGCGAAACCTGGGGAGGGGCGAGGCATGCAGTGTATAAGTGTATTGTTGGCACCTCGGCGTTTTCACCAACGGAGATGTAACCATTTGGGATAGAGGTATACAGCTTTGCTGCAGTCTCTATTTAACGCTAGAAGCTCTGTAGCGCGAGGCGTAAATGAGTGTCCCGGTTTTTTAGTATGCTTTACGTTCTATCGCGAAGCGTAAACGAGTGTCCCGGTTTTTTAGTACGCTTTACGTTCTACCACGAAGCGTAAACAAGTGCCACGGTGTTTTAGTACCGCGACTACATGAAACGACTATTACGACAACGACGACGACAGGAGACGCCAACAGCCCCAGCCCCTAAAAGAATTGGACTTGGGCTGACGTTGTAATGACACGAAACGACAACCGATGGATCCATAAGGATAACAAAGGGACTACGGAGAGACGGGTCTATAAGGAGGCAAAGACCAATAACTAGGTAGAGGGAGGAAAAAAGAAAGTTAGGGGGCAAGAAATGGACTCGAGCAGACGGAGCGAGTGCGGGTCAGTGGGAAAGGTTTTCTGTCTTTTTGCAGTGGGCCAAAGCAGAGCTGCTGCTGCAGCTGCTGGTAGTGGTGGTGATGACTACGACGACGACGACGACGACGACGACGACGACGACGACGATGATGATGATTATTATAAACAATAATCGCGAAGTTCCAGCCCTCCAAAAGGCAGGTGTGCTCATCAAGGTTTTAGCAAAAATGTCATTCCTCCTTGTCAGGGTTTATTTCCGAAGCACACCTTCTTGCTGTCAGGCACAGCCACTAAAAATATAGCTGCCTTTCGGTGGATTAAACTAAAATATCTTTTTGTATGCCGACTGAATGCCTTGCAGAACAAGTCTACTGCAGGGGACATTTGTATCATGCCTTGTTTTATTTAGGTGAATTTTAACCGTGCGAGCTTTAGTAGTTTTCCTGTTTGGCGATGGTCTCCTCTGGAACGCCTACTTCAGGAAGTCGTCCGGTCAGTGCACGGACAACGGTGGTAAAACAGGCAACTTTTTGTAATGAGACTTTGAGCCTGCTGCATAAAAAGCGGGTATTTAATTACTACGCTACGCTTGAAGTTGGCAACTGCAGTGCTCGCCGACGGCAATAGTCATTTTTTTTTCTTTTCGAACCGTTACACTACAAGCTTTGGGATGCCTATGTGTCGAAGTTTATTCTAGCAGTGCACCACGGGAACATTCTAGGTTTTGGGATTGATGGCCTGCCGTTCTTGGAGGTCGAATGGAAAGCTTTCTGAAGTAAAATAAAAGCGCGTAAACTATTGTGCAATTTACCTGATTGCTTTTTGGTGCAACCACAAAAAAAGATTGGTTTGGCGCGTTGAGTGTTCTTGAACACACTATGCTGCCTTAAGTATTTATTATTCAATGATCGTTTATTTACAAACCCCTAAGCTGCATAGGTTCTATTTGCACCGTATGGACTACTTCCGAGCCCAAAAGTGTTTTTTTTTACTTTTGAAAGTCTACATTAGAACAAATTACACCATTATTGTACAATAAACCCTGCTTATCTCTGCCACGTATTCGAAGTGCAATTGATCAGGAAGGGGAGAGATCAGATACAATAGCCTGTTTCTTTTTTCGGTACAATTCTTGCTAGAAACGAAGATCCTATATATTTTACTCTACTTATACACACCTAATTGGTTCATCTCTGACCATTCTGCCACCCGAATCATCCCCTAATATGGCTGGTAAGACCGTAAAACCACTTACTAATGCACACTGCCCTGCCCGAAGTCGGGGGGTCAGGAATTTGTCATATGGGAAAAGCGAGCTTCCCGTGCATCAGAGGTCGAATAGAAAAAAATTGGATATGTATGAGGTTGAGGAGAGAGAAGGGAAAGTGGTCATACATGACAGGTCGGCGGGGAACAAAATGGGAGAAGGCGTACGTCACAGGCGGGAGAGAAGGGCTATCATTTTTTGACGTCATTTGCAGCCCAGGTGCACGGGAAAACATTTGAAACTTTTTTGGGGGGGACACATTAACATTTCGTACCTAAAAGGATGCAACTTGTTTCAAGCAGTAAAAGGCACAGGGGAAAGAGAAGAGGACATAAAAGTAAAATAGGTAGCACTTTAATGACCCCGTCCAAATCCGATTTAAGTGACAGTGTTTAGTTGCCTTCGAATGAAACTGCAGAGCTTGCAGTATAGAGCTCGCTATCCTGTACTTAAAGTTTAGAGCAATAAAAGTGAAAAAGTATTATGTATGTTTTAGTGAGAAAGTAACAGGTATTCAAAGCCTCTGATTCTTGTATTACTGGCTCTTCACTGGCGTTGAAGAGGAAGATGACTGGCTATACAGCTCAAATTTATTAAGCAAATACCCTGCAATATTTTCCGCAGTTGCAAGATTTAGCAAAAAATACCTCACCATTTTTCAATTAGAGCGATGCCACAACCTCCAGATTTTGCGTTGTACCCACTCTTTCTTTATACGGCAGAATCTCAATACACCGAACAGAGGCTTGACCTGCAAGCTTACCAAGACCAAGCCAAAGTAAGGTTTTACTACTTGTCGTCTTGAGAGCTTTAGTTAGCCTGTTTTATGTTTACACAAGGCGTTTTCAATTCAATTTAAGACTTTCTTGAGAGAAGCTCACCTGCATTCAGTGTTTAGGGATTTTTTCTTTGTTGAAGTCTCCTTTGTTGAAACAACGCAACTTGTTAAAATCTTGCTCATACAGTGTCTGCCTCTTCTTGTATTTAAATCCTCAGTTCTTTTGCTACCATACCGTTCTTCTCTTCCATATTTCTCTTCCATGTTTCTAACTGTTCCATGAAATTCAGGAGCTGGGTGTAGCTACTGGCGTGCGGAAAGTGCGCTCAAAGAAGAAAACCCCTACGGCGACTTAATTTTCGATTTTACCTGCGGTCCTTTCCCCAAATATAACATATCCAATGGATGTACTTTTTAGGAATGAGAGTTCATTTAAGAGCTCAAGTTATTGATCGGCGTTTTTTCTCAAAATAAGTGTTTCTTTCGCATGTGTTCTTTTTACCTATCTGAGCGCCGTTTCTTGACGTTAGCCACTCTTGTCAATGTGCGTTAGTTTTTATTTCGTATATTTCCTTGCTAATACACACGTCTTCAGCTTTCACAATGCTGAACTTAGTTTTGTCTTTCTCTCTTTCGGTCTTATTTTGATAGTGTTCAAACACGTAACGGAAAAAAACTTGGCCTCAGCTATGTGTCACGTGACGGATGGTGAGGTTGTCTTCACCAGCTCTGAAAGATGGACGCAGGAAAGCCATTAACGTGTTTAACAAAACATACTTTTAATGCACACTTGAAAAAACCCTTAAGCAAACACTTAATAAATCAATCACAAATACCCGATAACCATCAAACCTCAAACTAGAGATCCCGAAATACAATTCGAAGCAGAACCCACAAGTATCTAGAATAAAGCTCTACACAATTAGTTCATATACACTCCTTACATCGAGTCCTAGTTATTGTCTTTCCTACCACAATTCCCTAGTTGTGTCCTACGAATGTGGCCCTAATGAACTGGCCTACCCCGGTCGCCGGCGCTGACGTGTTTCACCGTTTGCGTGGCCGCGACTCGGTGGCAGCCGTCCTCGTCTCGCTTCGGGGCCGGCGTTCGATGCGCTCGGTCGTTCCTTAGACGGCGTGGGCTCCGCGCGTCTTGGCATTTCCCCTGTGGGTACGTCCTGGTAGCACGCCGTCTCGGCACGAACGTAGCCTTTCAGGGCCGTCGAAGCGAAGGTCGACGGAGCGTGGAGGTTGGCCGCAGGTGCCCGACCACCGTCTCTGGGGTCCCGAAGACGCAGGTTCGTGGTGCGCCTGGGATGCCGCAGCCGATTAGAAGTCGGCCCGCTCCAGCGCAGGCTTCGTAGGCGTAGTCGATGGCCTAGGCCGCGTCCCCCTGGCTCGTTCCTTGAAGCTCACGTCCTCCTTCCGCCTCCTGGTTTCTTGCCTCCCCCTGCTCCTTGCGCGCCCCTCTTTTAAATCCTTTTGGCTTTATCGCGACACACTCTCATTGGCTCCTTGCCTTTTTCGTGTCCATATATGCTCATCACGCCACTTGTCTCCTGCGCGGTGTTCGCTAATTGGCTGACCAGTGGGCTGCCATATTTGACCTTGATGCATAGGGTGTTTAAGCGCGGCGTTCGTCCATTGGTTCGGTCCCTGGTGCGCCGTTCAAAATGCCGTTTCTTTGTTCCTTTTTTCCGTTTTCACGGGGTTTGATGGATTCCCTCTCAGGGGGTGCCCTGACACATGACACTGTGCATTTCCGGATTATATGTCAACCCGGAAGCACACACGCCCTTGACCTTTTCTCGAGTCAAGTACACACAAGTAAATTCAAGTTAGAGCACTGAGACCACCGCGAGAGTTTGACGGAAAGGCGAATTTGAATTTTAGGGATATTAAGCTTTTCGGTTCGTAGTTCATCTGTATGCTTGGTTTAGTGTACTAAAAAGGGGAAGCAAGACAGCCACCGCTTTACAATTACCTTGATTGAGCTTGCAGCGTTGAACGGGGCACCAGTTTGGCAAATCTTGAGGCAATAGGCTATAGGGATAAGAAAAACTGTTTTTATCATTTATTTGTCGTCGTGGCGATGCAGGTACATGGCAACTTTTCCTGGTGAGCCTAAAATTGTTGGCGACTGTTACAAACAAGGTGGCCTTTTCCAGATAATTAGAACTTTTATAAGTAAATGTAAAATAACTGCAACTTTCTTTATTTTGTTTCTTCTTTTCTATAGAATATACGCTTAAAAAATAGATGTTTTGAATATACCATTTCGTTCCGACTTCAAAGTTCCCTCGGCTGCCGCTTAGCCAAATAATTGTGAAAGCGTCCCTTGTTTGCTGAATACAAACATTTCAATGTTTACGTTCAGTTGCGCAAACTATAAAATTTACCACCAATAGAAATGTCTGTGGTAGTCCGCAACGAAATTAAAAAACACAGCGGCAGAAAAACCGGGAAGAGAAATATTCTTACTCCCTTGGAAAAGTAAGTTTTCTCTGCGGCTAAGACATCAGTATATTATTTTCCTTAATAACTGCATCATACTGCATGCAAATTGTGTTAAAAATAGAAAAACATAAAAAAGTGAACATCACTAAAGATCAACTTCTTCCAGCATGGATTATTTAAAAGTGGTTAGTCAAGTAATAAAAGTTAGCAACAGCTAACAGGTATGCAGATTGACGCTCAACAAAAGCCAAAATTCGATTCAGGTAGAGTATATGGAATAAGCGTTTGATCAAATATAGAACTACCAACAGGCAAATAAAAAAAATTGCCTCGCGAAGATACGCAGCTGAGAGTTCAAACTTGAACCCGGCACATTACCGTTTTCGAACTTTTTGCTTCTGAAACGTAGCTGCAATGTGCCTAGACTGGCAAACATTTTTTATGGCGGGGAAGCCAGCAATTACCGGTTGCTTTTACAAACGTCTGTCCATTATTCGTAGGCTCCTTCTAAGCATCTCAGGCGAAGGCTCAGTTTTTTTTACTTGGATAAACTACGGAAAGGCTACGCGAAAAGACTCAGACGACTTAAGTCATCTGCAGAAAATATTTATCGTGTAGTTTTGTCCAGTCCTCATTGCACTAAACTGCCGGATTACGCTGCCTCTTGAAACGTTGCTTCTGAAAGCAGTGTGACACATTTCTTCTTGACTGGTCATACTAGGAATTCTGTGAACTGCTCAGCCCACTCTGCCCAGGCAAAAAAACATTTTTTAGGGCGTCTCGAACCAAATGATCCTGGCCGCTTCTTCGTGAACATACTGACCGGTTGGACAAGTCCATTCACGCAACGCCTACATAGTGCTTCCATATCTACCAACTAAAACATTAAAACAATCGCAACTTTTGAAGCACCTCGTACATTTGAAGAGCCATCGACTCCTCGTCTGCCCTTGAACAATTCTAAAAAAATAAAACGAGAGAATCCATTCCGCTTGCTGTCAAGCGAACCAAACAGGTACTGCCAGTACGAGCGGATGTAATTTTATCCCTGCAGGCTCTGCATCCGGTGCAGTTGTAGAGGTATGGCAGCGCTATTCATCAATGCCTTTTATTGTTTCTGTTACAGAGTATACGGTCTCCAACCTACACGTGCTGACAGTGCGACAGCCATAAAAAAAATGTTATGGCACTCTCCAGAATGTGCGCTTTATATTATCTGTAGTCTCGAACTATAGCAGGGGGAGGAGTACTACATACCGCTATGCGCTGGGATCGGCGTTCACGCGCTCATGTAGCCAGGGGTTCACGCGCTCCCGTCCCTGGCGTGAGAGCGGCTGCTTATCCGGACGCCATGTTTTGGGCGCAGCCAGCGGCTGGACTCTTACTCGCATCCTCAATAAACGGCATCGACACTTGACACTGGAGTGGACCGCGCTAGAACCAGCCGCCAAGTCCAAAGCCAACGACCGCGCTGCGAACCCAAAGGAAATGCTGTGCGCCCTGAATGCTATGATATCTCAATAGGTAGAAGCGGGTTTAAGAACGCGAGAGACCCAGATTTGATTCCGAGCATAAGAATCGCTTTTTTGCTTTTCGATTGGCTGCACATGTTATTTTTCCAACCACTGCTAACCCGTACCCAGTGTTGTACATGATCCTCTAAAATAGGAACGAAAGTCGTTCCTCGTTCCTTGCCAATTTTGAAACGAGTTCCCGTTACAAGTTCCTTTATTGCGAAAGGAACGCGTTGCAGTTCCACTTCGAAAATTGGAACGTGTCGTTACATAACGTTACAATTAGGTTTTTAAATTAAAATATGGTGTCGGGTAATCCTGGGGCGAAATTAAGCGAGAAATTTAAAGCTCACATCGAACTACGTATATTATACGAATATTAACACCACCGGCAGCAGATTATCTGGAGATAAAAATAATCAAGGAAAAATCTCCAAGCGAATTTTTTCAGGGAGCACCGGACAAACACCAGGAGGCTCTAGGACATTTCGGTGCAGGATGTTTTCGCTGCGAAAATTCGGTGTGCGGACATATCGGTGTACGGGCGTTCGGTGCAACAGACATTTCAGTGTACGGACATTTCGGTGCGCAAACTTTTCGGCGACCAAAATATCCGGTGCTTGCCTGTTTGCGACAGCCGTTATATTTTATTTTCGCATAACGTTGGTTATGACAACAATCTAGAGCAGTGAATTTACTTTTGATTGATGTCATGTTTGATCTTTGCCAGGTATTTTTAGAAATTCCACATTTCTATATTTTTGTTTATTACCTATTCCTGGGGACACCTGTTATGCAGCCGATTGAATTCTTAGCATACGTTTTGTTTTTTTCATCTACGACAGGGTTGTAATTTATATTCGCTCTTTTTTACCCAAGACAATTAACCGGTGTTTACGATGGTTCGACGCCTTCTTGTATTTTTTTTAAATTACGGCACCCTCAAATTACATAAATTACATGCACACATCTCAATATCCAAAACGTAACAAACATTAGCTCGCTACCCAGATGCAGAAAACCTTATGAAGGGTAATATGTAGGCTGGGCTGCCTTGCAAAAAATGAATTTGCGAACACTGGTCTAGGATATTGTCGTGGAGGAAGAACCGGCCTTTTTGAAAGCAGCTGCAGCTTCTTATGCCCTATAATGTTGATTGGCCGCGTATGGGTTGTGCACACAAATTCCACCCAGCCGGTTCGGGAAACCAACCCTTCGTATTATGTTTACATGCCTACATTCACGCATTTAATGCTTTGTACTAGCGCCACCCCCGCCCCCCCCCCCTCCCCCTCCCCGCCTGTACGCTAGAATCTCGACCAATTTCTTTTTCAGTCATATTATTTTCGGTTTCCCCTGAAAATCCTACAGGCGTTGCGGAGTTCACGGTCTCCGAAGCCTCAATCGCAGTGATACAGGAAAAAAAACTTACATTCACCAGGAGCTCACGAAACCTCTATAAGTGAAACAAAAAGCCACCCAAAAGCCGCTGAGAACCCAATGGGCACTATCGTTTGCTGGCTACGCCCTTCCGCGCGTCGCGGTCATACCGATGGCGCCCCCACTCCAGGAATCGCTCTTTCTGCGCCTTCAGTCGCCCCCTTGGGAATTAACTCTTCAAGTCGCGCATATCATGGACACCCCAGGCATACATCGCTTTATTCCCATTATCAGGAGCAAAACAAAAATGAATAGGCTAGTGTGACGAGAGCGCCAACAGTCGTCTTCAAGTTTTCGAAGTCCAGTTGACGCACTGGTGAACCACAAGGGACAACCCTCTCCCTCTACCAAGGGGGCTGGTAGCCGGCGGGGCCTCAGCCTTCCCCTCCGCTAAGTAAAGCCAACGGTAAGTGCGATCTCATAGGTTTGTTAGTTTTAAGTAGAACCGGCACAGAATGCAACGAATACGAGATTGATTGAGAAAATATTAAACTGAATGCACACTCGGTTAATCTACCTCGTTTTTCTGTTGTTTTTTTTCGCGGACGTTTTGCCGGGGGGGGGGGGGGGGAGGATGGACTAAAAGCAGCAGCGTCTTGTACCGTTGGGTGAAGTGAAAGCACAGTGGTTCGGTAACAGTTAAAGTATTAGGGTTGTTCACATGAATGTTAAAATAAAAAAAAAGGTTGAACGGATGCAAATTAGCAACGTTATTTTTACACTCTACTCAGAAATTGGGTTTTACGTGGCAATGCTCCGCGAGGGTTTAGCGTTCGTTTCCAGGCACGGCGGCGCAAGCACAAGTCTCGAACGTAAAATCATATCAAGTCACGAAATTACAATATTAAAGCTAAAATGTTGAAAGAATGCCTGGGACATCCCGTGACTCAAAATGTCTGGGCCAAGACGTCGTGCACCAAAATGTCCGTGCACAGAAATGTCCGCACCGAAACGTCCTGCACTTAAATTTCCGACACCGCAATCTCCGGATCCCGATTAGACAATCTTTCCCCGCCAGGGACCAATTATATCGGCCAGACGCGCATTCTGGCCTCCCCAGACAAACGATGAAAGGTGAAAAGCCTTCTCGCGGCTACGCTATTCACCCGTCGAGAGCCGCGTAAGTTCAACCAGCATGAAAGCAAGCACAAGTTGCGGCCTGCGGCGTGGTTATTCTTCTGCCTTTGACCTTCCAGGAAGCACTTACGGCTGAAGGGCGAGAAAATTGACAAGCTTATAGGAAGAGAAACGCAGTAGCGACTTGTGGATTTTTGTACTCGAGTCTTGGCATCAAAAACAGCCAAATCCTAGCGATGTAATGGCAGGAACGCCGTTTCTGCCGTTCCTTCAAAAACCTAACGAGTTACCGTTACAGTTCCACCGACCCTCAATGGAACGGTGCATTCCTCCATTCCTCCAAAAAGGAACTAGTTCCAGGAACGCCGTTCCTTGTAACGCCGTTCCGTACCCCTCGGCCATTGGGGTGGCCCAGTAGGAAGGTTGCTGGTTTAACGGCTCAAAGGTCCCGGGTACTGATTCCGAAACCTCCTAACCATACTTTTTAGGCTTTGGTGTTTTTTGTCTACGCCGGACGTATTTGTGTCGACGTAAACAGCTGGGCTGCTAAAATATGTTCCACGGCTATGACCAATAACTTTTCCTAGCTTTCCTGCTTAAATACTACATGAACTGATGAATGCTTTGCCCGTGTTTCTTCCGATAAGGTGTAGGAGGAGATGCCATGACCTCGGCGTTGTCTATTGGGTTAATAGAAACTAGCTTATGTTTACGTTTCCTCAATATTGTAGGAAGGACTAGTCAAAACTCAACGAGACTTCAATTAAATTTTGTGTAAAATTTGACCAGATTCTTGCTGTGAAGGATGTAGCACGTGGGTGAGAACAAAAAATTCCTGACAGAAAAGTGAGGGCCGTGTCGCCTTGCGATGAGATGCATTGGTAAAGCGCATATCGCTGTTAAATCAAATGCAACGTAACCGCCTGGGGCAAGTTCTCTCCCACAGCAGGATAAATTGAACAGAGCACGTGTCATTTAGGTACATCAATAAGGTTTTCTGCCCAAAGACAGTTCTTTTTCAGAAGAGTGGCCTAAAATCAGTCACCGTCATAATCTGCTTATTGATCATATGAACAGTATGGCGTAATATATCTATACCTATATTAAAATGTGTCAATAAATGTTTACATAAACAAAAAACAGGCTTTTCTCAAATCAAAATACAGTAGACTTTTGATAAACGCCACGAAAGGGACCGAAAAAATTAGTTTCGTTAAACAGGAGTTCCGTTTGCTAAGATAAATGTGTGAAAGCGCAAATTTATGCGCGTAGACACTCTTAATACCATTTCATGGAACTCTAAGCACTATTAGGTGAATGTAACTGATAGTCTTATCAGAAAGCAAGAAAACTGCATGAGGCTTAGGCACACCATTCGCAAAGTTGATTTGACAACAATGAGTCGCTGTGCGCTACATTTTGCATCAATTATTTTTGTTTGAGTCCTTGCAACTGCATCTTCACGAAGGCTAGAGGCCTCAACTTCGCGATTGCTTACGAGCCACCGAATTTAGAACACGGCAACGCGGTACTGAAGCCCGAATAGAACCACAATAGCACAAACGAGGCGGCGGGAGCAGAGTCCTGTAACCTCGGCGGCTTCAATCGAGACCGAATGACTAAAACAAGAACTGCAATGTTGCATTCGTTGCGCTAACACGGCTGACCATTAACGAGACAATGCTTACGAGGCCAACGAGGCTAAAAACCATGGAGGAATAAAAAAACAAAAAGGAAACAGCCGGAACCGTAAAAAGCTAGTTCTCATTCCAATGTGTTTCACAAGAAGTTCCATTTCTGGTTCCCTTGGCACGGTGGCGCACAAAGTTTAGTTTTCATTACCGAGAGTTTTATTGCGTTATCTGAATACAAAACCAACCAACTTAGAGGACACTGTTCCGTGTAAGCGGCAATTCCGTTTTAGCGATTTCTGCTTATCGAGATTCTACTGTATTGTGAAATCACATCCCTCCTTATTTTTGTCATCCCTTTTTATTTTTCGTTATGGTCACGCAGGAGCGTCCTTCGTCGGCAGAGGTTGAAAATGGAAGGATGGGAAACTAAGACACATAAGAGTTATGAGGGTGCGTTTCAGGAACCAATAACAATGTTATATCAGGTTCACATTCCTCATACCCCTATACAGTTACGGTGCCGGCTTTTGTAAGACATGATTAGGATCAGCCAAAAAGACAAAATGGCACAAATAAAATACAGTAATCCCTCTTTATAACGAAGTCAACGGGGCGGCGAAAAATTTCGTTAGAAGCGATATTTCGATATAAGCGACCAATCGAGAACAACTAAAAAGTTGATCTGTAATTGGGTCACAACTCCAAGGGACCAAAACACAATGTGTTTAGTGAAGCAAAATTTTTGTTCAGGTGAAAAAATGGCGGTGAGTTTTGGCTGTTTAATGTTCTTGCCGGGCGCGAGCAACCGCTCATTCAATTTGACCAAGCACTGCATGAGGCTGTGGTCGCCGCCCATGCACTGAACTTTATATTTCACAGTACGAGTAGGAACTCCCGCGTCTGCACCATAGTTGCCACTTCATGTGTCTCTTCGTCCTCGTCGGGGCCACCAACAAGTGCAAATTATCTCCTCATGCACCGCTGGTGCGACCACGGGAGCTGCAGCGTCCGCCAGCGCAAACGTCTCGAAGTCATCTTCTACCTCGTGGCCAGCAATTTTATGAAAAGCCTCGTGTAGATTGCTGCCAGTCCGGTCATCGTCAGGCTGGGCATCGTCAGGGTCGCTGAGAACGGTGCGGAAGAAGCCGGCGTGCGCAAAGCAGTTGGCGACTTTTGAAGGTCACTTAGGTGCGAGTTCCTTCCATGAAAAGTTGAGAAAATGGATCGCACTGAGCAAATCAATGTTGTGCCTCTTACTGGCGTCATAGGCTGTGCGCATTCGCTGCATAAGAGCCTTGCGGTACAGCTTCCGTGTGGTTTCAATGATGCCCTGATCCATCGGTTGCGGTAAAGCGAGCTCCTTGAGGTTGTCAATGTTTTCGTAGCTGGGTCAATTGTTAATTAGGAAAAGCACGTGCCGATTCTTCGCGTCACTGGGAAATTTTTTTCCGATGTGTGTAGCCTTGAAGCATGCAAAACAAGAGTTTTTCGGCCCCGCGTTCTTGACGGCACTGTTACTTCTATGGTTCGAGTGTCCCTGTTCACCCAACGTCGCGTCCACGCCATTGACTAATGTGTAGGAACAAAATGAAATTACCATACCACAAATTTCGGTCGTCTGTTTATAGTCGGATAGCGCGAATCGAGCATGAGTGGCTCGAGAAACTCGCGGGGGAGACACCAGCTTGCGTTGACCCGCCCCAATGACAGCCTGACTCGCCACTGGGTCGCCACCACTCGGCGACGCCTCTAAGCGGGTAAACCTCTACGCGTGCTTCCAGTAATGCTGCCAAAAATGCATGCGTTTGGGTTGAGACCAGACGAAATTTCCAATGACGCGATATTTCGAGTAAAGCGGTTCTATTATAACGAGGGGTTACAGTAAATTGAACTCCTCGCTACAAGTATTTTTCAGTGCAAGGCGACTTACGTCTGTTAAAACGTCTTGTACACCCTTTATTTTTGCAATTCGTCATGTCGATTTCATTATTAAAACCGCGTTACTTCGAGATAATAATACGCCAACATTACCTTATTCTGCCCTAAATAAAAAATAAATTCTTCTGCCGCTGTCCACGTATTCTCCGGCATGATTCTTGCTTAAACTTGACCACATTTTTCCCAATTTCCGTAGGAGGCGCAGCTACTGGCGTGCGGAAAGTATTCTGAAATAAGATAACTCCTGCTGTGGCTTCATTTTCGATTTGTATGGTGGTCCCGGACCGAAATATTAAATCTTTGACGGATGCTCCTCCCATAACTCAACTTAGCTTTTGCAGCGGAATCTTTCTTCCGCGTTCTCAACAAACAATATGCGTTTTTGTTCTTCTCAGCTACCTTTTAAGTTTGTTTTAGGGCGTTCCGAAGTTTGGCGTCGTTGTTAACGTCCTTTTGCCCTTATGATTGACTTTAGTACAATACCACGAGAATAAAGATATCTTTGGCATTCAACATCTTTACTTATTCTGATTCTATGGCCTTTTGAGTTTGTCCTCAAGCTGGACTAGGCGCAAACTATGGTGAACGAAACTGGCCTTCAGTATGTATTCTCGAAATTATATTTACGGAGAATCCTACATGGCATTTACCAATTTCACAATGCCCCCAAATATGTAAATTTAGGTTTCTCGACACATAAAAGCAGGGTAGCCTTACAGAATGGGGACTTCGCATTTAAAAGTTATCCTGTTTTATGCCCTTTGGGAGTGGTGTGTTTGGAGTGTTAAGGAAGTACATGCGCCGCTTTAGTTTATAGAGAATGCGTTTGCTGGGAGAAGTTATTCAACGTTTTGCAAATACTAGGGGAACGGCTTGCGGGAATAACGAACACTTTATGAACATGCCAGAGCTGGTCGTGGCATACAGGTTGGTAGTATTCTTTACCCGCTTCTAAGAACTGCGACACTTTAGGTAAACAAAGTAAACGTTGTGATGTGCTTTCACACAATCTTCACTTCTCTTTTCGTGTACCCGCATTGATAGCACACAAATAAAGGTACTAATTTCGCCAGGAAAGTGAAGAAACATACAACTTAATCTTAGTTTTATTTTTAGCATAGCAGCGTACCCTGGAGCACTTGCAAAGATAATTTGCTTAGCGACTTCAACAATCCCACGAGAAAGACATTTGGCGCAGGATAAGTATACGGCTGGGTGTGCTGGGCAAGCACTCACAAATAATGAAAGGTAAGGGGCCTGTGTCACTGAAAAAATAGTATACAATCGTACGTGCACGTGACGTATCGAGCGGATATTTGGCGCCTTACGAAACAACTTGAAAGAACAATCAGATTGGCTCAACGATCTATGGAACAAAGGATGATATGTGTAACGCTAAGAGACAGAAATCGAGGAACAGAAATCGAGAAATACAGCGAACAAACTTGAGTGGGAGATATCGTTGTTCAAATTCAGAAAAAGAAATTGACTTTTGCCTGACCTTGTAGTACAACGAAATGACAATGGCGGACTCCAAGGATAACAGAGTGGCTACTGAGACACAGGCCCAGAAGAAAGGGAAGACTATCGTCTAGGCGGAGGGACAAAATAAGAAATGTCGGAGGCGAGAAATGGACTCTGGCTGCGCAGGACAGGGGCCAGGGGAGGTGAGCGCGAAAGGCATTTGTCCTGCAGTGGACCTAAGTAGGCTGCTGCTGCTGGTGGTGTTGGTGCTGGTGCTTTTGCTGCTGCTGATTTTGATGGTGATGAGCAATGGAGAAGTTTCAGCCCCAGGAAAGGCAGGTCCGCTCAACACGTTTCTGGCAGGTGACGTAATTTCTTCTTGTCAGGGACCATCTCTTATTACCCGAATCAAACCCCGCCGCTGTCAGGCACACCGCAAAAATATATACGTCTTTATGCGGATTAAATGACAAACTTTTTCGTACGTCTACTGATTTGTACATCACAGGTGGGGCGGAAGCGTTATCATCTTTCGACGTCAGTTGCGGTCCAGGTGCGCCGGAAAACATTTGAAACTTTTTGCTTTTGGACACATTAACCTTTCGTACCAGAAAGAATGCAGCTCTTTCAGGCAGTGAAAAACCCAGGTTAAAACAGAAGATTAAATAAAAGTAAAAAAAGGTAACAATTTTAATGACCCCGGCCAGAATTCCATTTGGGCGACACGTTGAATTGCCTTTGACTGACAGTATAGAGCTTGCAGTATAGCGCTTGCTATCTTGTACCTGAGGTTTCTACAAATAAAGAGTGCAAAAGTGTTCACTATGTTTCAGTCGGAAAGCTGCAGATGGTGAAAGCCGTTGATTCTTTTTTTTTTTACCGAATCCTCACTGGCATTTAAGAGGGAGATGTCTGGCTATACAACCTAAATTTATTGAGCAACTACCCTGCGACAATTCCGCATTTGCCAGATTTAGCAAAAAATATCGCAACACTTTTCTGTGGGAGCCATGCCGGAACCTCTCGTTTTTGCGTTGTACCTACTCTTTCTTTATACGGCAGAATCTCAATACACCGAACAGAGACTTGACCTGCAAGTTTACCAAGACCAAGCCAAAGTAAGTTTTTTCTTCTAGTCTTCTTCAGAACTTTGGTTGGACCACTTAAATTTTTCAGCACGAGTTTTCCTTGCAACTGAGCACCTTCTTGTGCGGAGACCATCTGCCTTTATTGTTCTAGGATTTTATCCTCGTTGAAGACTACAGGGCGGGGGACGCGGTACTCCTTGGGTTGTAATTTCAATGGTACTACTAAGGGGAAATCAGGCTTTCATAAAAATCTTCCTAAATGTGAGGTATTGTTTTAAATTATGCGAAAACGCGATTTCGCATGAATATTGTAAACAATGTGCCGGATCTCGCGACAGAAAGGGAATGCTCTTGGTGCGAACGAGGAGAAGACATTGTGTTTACAGACGTCACAGGACAGAGGTTTGAATCAACGACGAAAGGTTACACGCGAAACGCTATACGAAAAATTCAGCCAAAGAGAAACCCCCAAGTGGCCCGCTCCACTGCCCACAAGCTACAACGTCCGCGACCGTCCCCGTGTAAATGTCCCGAGAACAGAACGCGCTCACGGTCGGTCGTATGAGGACGCGGGTGCCGACGTTGCCCTCATAGCGGTGCTTGCGTCGTCGGGGGTTGACTCCACAGGTTGCGACACCGGAGAGAATCTCAGCCGGGTCAGTTGAAGGGCTTGATCCTCCCTCGCGCCCGATCACACGCCGTTCGGCACGCCGGAGCCTGGTAGACGGTAGTCCGTGCTGGCGACGATGCCCCGGGCCTTGGCGGCGACGCCCGGAACCGTGGCGGAGACTGGCGACGGCCTTGCGTCGCTGTGGCACGTAGACCGGACGTGTTACGCGGGTTCTCACAGTGCCGTGCCCCGTTCGATCCGCCTTTGTCTCCTGGCTCGGTCTCGCTCGCTCTCTGCCCGTGCCTCGTTCACACCTCCTCTTCGTCTACCTCTCAGCCGCAACCGCTTGGTCTTGGGAGCTTTTTGGCGTCGAATGTGGCGTCATTCCCCTTCCCGGGTATGTTCCGTCCCATTACCTCCGCTTAAGAAAGTTGTTAGGCGAACAACTATTCTACAGTCCAAAAAAAGAGCCCAAAAAGTCCTACACGTACCCACACACAGTCAAAACCACGCACAGACCCTACGAAGAAATTGGGTTGAAGCAAACACGTATGTCGCTAAGGCAGGTCAAAAGTAATTAGTCAGATTCGACTCAAGTAATCAGCTCCTACATTTTCACTGCCTTTGATATAATCGACAGAGAAGGAATATTCTTGCAAAGCTAAACTCCCGCGCAAAATATTTCCGTACAATGGCAAGCTACAGTGCAAAACTGTGGACATGCTTAGACGGTTGTAGGTATTGTCAAAGCAGGTGATTCCAGCTCGTTTTTTTGGGTAAGAGTCTGGGAGGCAGGTTGCGAAGGATTGTCGCTCCTCTGGCCTACACGAGAGGCACCAGGGTTGATGTCCGATGCGTCGGTTCCCGGTCCAGACAAATCGTTTAGTCCTGTCAGGTGTTGGGAGAGCTTTTGCTTCAGGGTGAGGAACGCGGCCTCCTGAATTGCACTCCGAGCAACACTCTTTCTCTTTGTTGTTTCCATCAAGGCAGTTAAAGGTCTGGCGATGGCAGCATAGTTCGGAATGAACTTCCCGTAGCACCCAGTCAAGTTGAGAAAGTAGTGCAGGCCCTTCTTGGTTACAGGTCTCTCATATTCCACGATCTTCTCTAAGGTCCGTCGACGAGGTCCTCTCGAGCCACTCATGCCATGGCCTAGAGATTGAACACCTTTTTCAGAATGTCGCACTCTTTATTCTTGCACACTGCAACGCGACGAGATGTCTGAATCTCAGCAGTATGTCGTGGTGGTATCGCAACCCTGTGCGTATATGTTCTGCGGCAGCAGTCGCACGATATGAGGAAGCGTTTGACGTCTCCGCGCAGACCAGGCCAGTAAAACGTGTCTAAGATTCGGTAGGCCGTTTTTCGGATGCTCCGATAACTTGCACCAAAGCCTTCGTGTGCAAATCGAAGGATTGGTTCTCTTTTTGACTTAGGCACGATGATCTGTCGGACTCTTCTGCCAGTTGAAAGGTGGAAGTGACGATACAGGACGTCGCTGGTTCTGCAGAAACGGTAGCTATGGCCTTTCCCTGAGGAGAATGTTTTCCCAATCTTGCAGAAACAGCTTCGTAGCGAAGGATCGCTTTGCTGCTCTTGGGCGAGCTTTCCCCTTTCAGTGTCGGTGGTCGGAACCGCAGGCGCTCTCCAGTGCTTGATGTTTGATAGGGTCGCCTGTGCGACGGCCGACACCAAAACATTCTTGCTCGGAAAGCCAAGCTCTTTGGTGATATCCTTCACTAAACTGGGTGAACGCCCGTCTGGAGTTTTCAATGAGGATCCGGGTTGCCCACCGCTCTGACACCTGGAAGGTTTCCGAGCACAAGATCGTACATCGGCCGCTCCATACAGGATACGGTGATTTCACCCACGAAGTACGGAGTGTCGACATGGATCCTCGCCTAGGCTAATTGCTTCATGGAGCCGTCTATAAGCGATACACGGGTTGTTCTTCCGGTTAAGCAACCGTCTTCAACCAAATCACGCCGAACGATGGCGGTATTTCTTCCAGTAATCCGAAGGACCGTAGCAGGCTTCCCTTGAACACGGCATTCCACGATAGGCATGCCGTTCACGTAAAACCCGTCCTTTCCAGCGACTTGACCGCGGTCGTGGACGGAATGATACGGATTTCCTCCGGGAAAAGTCTGCTGGCTGCACCCCGGACGATTTGGAGAGGCCATGGTCAGTGCGCAAGCAGCAAACTGCTCTTCACCGTCTGACCCTGGTTGGCAGTCCTCTGTTTTCTGTCCGACAAGTACACAGGCGCTGCATTTCGGCGGTTCCCTTGCCGTGCTGCAGCAGTTCGAAGCGCGGTGGCCCGGCCGGTTGCACAAGAAGCATTTGGGAGGTTGCTTCTTCTGCGCGTCTTGCGCATTCTTGGGCGGTTTTCTCCCCGTCATCTGGGTCTTTCCCGAGATTTGAGAGATTTTGCGCCCCCAGAAACCCGTCGGTATAATCTGCCAAGTTATCCAGAGTTTTGCACTGTCGCTCTTTTAGAAAGACTACAAGCTTCGGGTGGCAACAGCGGAAAAACTGCTCCGCAATGACGTGATCGCGGAGACGCTCAAATGTTTTCGGTATCCCTGTCATTTCAATCCGATGGTCAAAATAACCGGACATCCTAGCTGCGAGCTGCCTCCCTGTTTCCCCATCCTGAGCTCGTGCTTTGCGAAACTTACCCGGATATCCTTGGGCAGTAAACCTAAACCGTTGCAGCAGAGTGTTCTTGACTTTCGCATAGTCTAACGATTCTGTTGCAGTCATCCTTCCGATAACTGAAAGTGCCTCCCCTGACAAGCACATACTAATGGCAACAGCCCATTTGTCTTCGGGCCCACCCTGACCCGTTGCTACGGGCTCCAACCTTTGAAGATAGGCGTGCAAATCGTCTCGCCTCTCATCGAACAAGGGTAGCAGCTTCTGTGGGTTGATCACAAGCGTGTTGGGGCCAGCGCTACTCTCTCCAGTAACTGCTGGAGTGTTTTGCGCCCCTTCCTGGATGCGCAGCTTAAGTTGGAGGAGTGCCAACTCTCTTTCGTCGGCTCCCTTTTTCCTTGCCGCTGCTTCTCTAAGGGCTTCTCTCTCGGCTGCCCTCTGAGCCCTCTCCTCCGCACGCTTGTTTTCAATCCACTCCCGAAGGTCGGGTCCCGTCAATCCTAGCTGTGACCCTATCGCCATTAACTTGTCCAAATTCATCTTCCAAATGTCAAATCACTCGTCAACACACAGCCTTCAACCAATTTCCGCAGATGTTAATGATACGATCCTGGCAGGCTCGCCACTTTTTGTATGTTCCATCACAAATATACTATTGGTAAGCGCAGTCTTAAACGTTGACACTGTGTCTAAAGCAAGCAATTGGTGACAATGCTACAAAATTACAAAACTAGTGGTCGGCCTCGGAGAATTTGTGAAAATATCCGGACAAGCACACACTGTAGCCATGATTCGGTTAGAGCCGCTGGAGTTTCGTTTCCTTAGGGCGTCCTGAAAGGTAGCGCGACTACTTTCAGACAGTTCCTCGGATGTCTGAGCTCGTGTAAGAGCAAACATGTTAAAACATGCGTGCTTGTAGCTCACGTTGGAGCTAGTATTTATAGTGTGTTATTGTGACGGCTAAATTTTGTGATTGATGAATGACAGAGTGGGGTGACATTCTTGCTTACAACGCTGCCTTATTTACAACGCTGCTTTAAATTACTACGCTGCTCGAGATATTCAGCAACGTTTTATATTTCTAAAAGATTTTTGTGGCCCCTCCTTCGCCCTTTATTAATAGAAAGGTATCATTGGATTGATTTTGTATGCTTGGCAGTGTTCTGTCGTGTGAAAACTATTATACTCCGTATTTCACTGTTCCAGCATTTGACATCTTCCAATACTGATATGCTGGCACTGTGGTCAAATACCCGTGGTAATATCAAACAGTTGTAAAGCCCTTTATAGTTTTGCGGAATCCCATCTCCGGTACTCATACCTACACAACCAGCTGAAGCAGGCAGTGTTGTTTGCCCTCACAATGGCGTCTTCAAACCAGTCAAATGCAAGTGCGGCAGCATCCATTAGTATGATTGAGCTGAGAATGAACTGTGTCGGTCTTTGGGGGTGCGGAGGTGGGGGCGTTATTGGTTGCCACCAATCACACGAACAAATTTCTGGGACGTCATATGCCTGGAGAAGGACGTGGCGGGTGTGTAGCGAGTAATTCACGAGTTTTCCTAAAAAATTAGGTCACTTGTTTTGGGCTTGCATTAAAACAGGCATCGTTATTTCGGATTCCACATATTATTTTCAATAAATCAATGTGCAACCTTCCTCTATAGACCACCTGCGAAAAAACACAGTACAATGCTGGGATTAAATTTGCATAACTGGCTATAAAGAAATTTCTGAAGACATTAAGCAGACAACTCTGTTTCACGAAACATTCAATCATTTTTTCAGTGCTACCCTACTCCTGTAAAATGGTTCACTGTATACCGGAACTTCGAAGATGACCCACCTTTTGGCGGCACATCGAAATGCGTGCGGTTTGAGGAGGTCGGTCCTTACGAGAACGCCACAGCACTGTGCCAAACGGAGTACTTGCCGGACAAAAAAGAGTAAGATTGACCTGTGTTAATTACGCATCTGAGTGCACATTGAAGGAAGGTATCCTTGTTCTTATATTTGTACACGTGCTTTGTTTACTTAAAAAACTAGCCCGTAGTTTTGGTGGGAAGCTGTTAGGAGTAACGGACATTTTCTACGTACAAAACACAAATAGAGGAAAATTCTCCGTTATGGGTTTCGCGAAATTTCAGGGGCAAAGCACTTTAAGGCCGAGGCTTGTTCGTCCAGCGTCCGGCGTCCGTGCTCACGGTACAGCTCTGTGTAAATCGAAACATCTGTGAACAAGGTTCACAAAAGGTTAACAAAAACAAAATGAAAGGTTCACAAAACGTTACACACAGAGAGAGAAGGGGAGAGATAGATAGACAGATAGACGCATAGCACCGTGTAAATCCAAACATCTGTGAACAAAGGTTGCAAGAACAAAATAAACGGTTCACAAAAGGTTAGAGAGAGAGAGACCGAGATAGACAGAGTGGGAGAGAGAGAGTGCTCCTGGGGAGCCGTGCTGCGCATGCGCGAGGAGCATTAGATTGGATTGGATTGGAGTGGATTGAATTGGATTAGAATAAATTGAATTCTTTTAAATTGGAAATCATTTTAGCAGCAGTAAGCCCTATCACGGGTGATTTACCGTAAGAACGATCCCCACTGCTTCGCCCACTCGCCATGATTCACTTCGTGGAGATGCGTGAATTTTTTTGCTAAGTGTTTCGAACAGGGAAGAACTACTCGTGCAGCGTCTGTGGCTAGATCTGATTTTTTTTTGTCGTTCAATATCGCGCTTGTTTATTTTGATAGTCATTGCGATCCTTTTATGTGTTCGCAGAAAATAAATAATTAAGTAACTGACGCTTTTATTTGCAGACAGCTAGTGTTACAACTTGATTCAACGCCCGGATTCACTGCTAAGAACCTTCTTCACTTTACACCAGTTGGATGTAAGTGTTCCGGCATGTTGAATGAGATGTTACAACGCGCAAGTCCACAAACCTAAATACCAAATTGAGCTTTAGGTTGACTTCCTGCTTCAAATTTTAGGCAATGATTATCATGCTTATTCACCAGCTTCTATTTTATTTGGTATGAAGTAATTTAAATAAATTCCAATGCCTTAAGCTTCCCCTGGCTGGTAACCTTTTTACTACTTTCCGCAGAATATCTGTACTTTCTGCGCATTACCGTTAAAAAACACGTTCGCTACGCCAAAAAGAGACCAAGACACTGAAGGATAAACGATGCAATGAGCATACTATTGTGTGTCCTTTTGTATCTTCGTCACATTTTTGTGCAGTGAATGTCTGCTGTGGACAACCGATTCGCCCAAACCTAAACATTGTTACAAAAAGTGTCGTCACCAATGATGTTCATAATCACTCTTTCTAATACGGAGGACAACACCCTTGTCTATCCACCAGTTTCGTACTTGTAGCCTTATTTTGCCTGCCTCGGCGGAAACGCATTTGAAGAAAACTATTGTGTCATTCTGAAGTCTTGACCATATATTTTGACCTCAAAGTTTGCAGTTTTGAGAGGTAACCTGTTGAAGGTGAACTCAGTGTTATAGACAAGGGTGTTGCGCACTGTACCCCAACAGGGTTGTTGTAGTCACGCCAGCTTGTTCCACTAAAACCCTAATGAGGATGATGATGACATAGGGGCAGAAATTATGAAGAGCCGACGTCTCCAGTAAGCCTGAAAACCTGTGAGATATCCCATTACACAATCGGACATTGGTGCTTGTTGAAAACCAATTTAATGTTGAGCAAAGCCTCGCGGACTGTTTAAAAACTACCTTTTTTTACACTACGGCACCTGTTGAAGCTTTCTTCTGAACGTGCGGATCGTTAACACGAAATTCCGCTGGGCGAAGTGGACTGGGAGAAATGCTAGGCCATAAAGTGTGAGGGAAAATGGTGAAGAGACAAGCAGCCCACAAGCAGGTGTTGGGATCGTGCCTCAAGAAAAAAAAATTAAAGCCGTTCCACTCAATGCAATGTGAAAGGTGTCGGAAGGGCATAGCAGTGACTTGCCATAATGGGCTGCAGCGCTGCTATTTGCTCAATGCTGACACACAACGCACTTCAAATTTCCCGCCTTCGCAGAGCTCGCGCGCCCCATGTCTGAAGCGGCGCCAGCGGGAGTTCTGTTCTTTTTGTGCTTGGTGTAATTTCGTATGCTGGAGCTTTTTGCGTTATTTCGAACGCGCCATTGTTTTCTTGCGTGCGTGGAGTCTTTCTGCGGCATTTCGAACGCTGCCACTTTTTTCTTGCGCGGCTGGAGCCTTTCAGCGTTATTTCGAACACGCCATTTTTTTATTGCGGGGCCGCTTTTTTCGCTTACTATCTTAAAAACCAACGCAACGAGCGTTCCTGACTAAATAAACGCGGGGGTGGCCAGTTATATACACAGATTTTGCTGAAATTTACCTGTATTTTTGTTTGCGCTAAACAAAGGAGAGATGTATGACAAGCGCCAGCGGTTCACGAGGTTTAAAACGGCATGACTATTTAAATCGCGTGGTTTTCGAAGCTTCAGCGTGACTCCCTGACGACGGTACACACGGCTCCACTTGGGTTCGTTATCTCGCTGCGCCGCCTGATTCCGGCAGTCGCATTGAGCGATTGCGAGCTAGGGCAACAAGGTGAGCCGATAAAGGGCTCTGCACTTAAAATGGGGCTAGCGAGGTGAAACCGGCAACCTAATCACTGGGCGACCCCATAGGTGCGCGGGTTACGGGGTTTGCAGAGGCGGGGAACAATAACATGTGCAGCCAATTCGAAAGAAAGCACGCTTCTCGTAGTAAGAATCGTACGAGGGTCCCTTGCGTTATGAAACCGGAGTCTATCCGATTGTGCTATCCCCGCATTCCGGGACCACAGCATTTCCTTTAGGTTTGTAGCGCAAGCGTAGACTTTGTAGGCCTTTTGCTTCAGGCTTGAGCACTTTCGATTTGGACCTTGATTTAACCACGTTTCCATAGCGAAGGCTTTATTTTTAACCATCTTATGAAAGGGGCAGACCTATGAAAAGCCAAGTTAGAGCAATTTAATACCACCAGCTCCGCTGATTCCTTAGTCTTCACTTCTCCATTGTGAAGGTGGTCCAATATTTTACAATATAAGTAAGAATTGTTTGCGTGTCTAATGCTTGTGCGTAGATAATCCGCTATTTTGTAAATTATACTGCCAAATTTATTGCTCGTTGATGGACGTGAAAATTCTGAATGAAACTTACTTCCACTTGGTTGTACCAATTTATGCGATTATTTGAAGGGCATATTCCAGGTTTGTGAGTCATGTATTTCTTTTACAGCAAAAGAAACTTACGATTTGCTACTGTTGTACAGCGAGTGTTCAAGCTGCCACATCTATCGACATCTTTATATTGACAATGGTGAGCAAAGCGGAGAAGCTCTTTTTATGCCGAAATTAACAATATCGAGTGTATGTATCGTAAACACCGCGCTATCAAAATGCGAAATAAAAGAACCGAAAAACGAGTAAACACAATACAAACACTGTAAAATATCACCAGCCATGCACTACGCTATGCAGTTGCACAAAAATACATAATTAGCGATGTTATTGCACCCAATCTTTTTAAAAGTGCAAAAGCATATTACTGGTCAGAGGCGCCATAGAAAACTTCAAGCAATATATTAACGGAATGTACTTGGCTACTCACAGCCAAATCTGGCCATAAAATGTGCAATGAATACAAGCGGCGTAAAGACCTGTGCGCATTATTACAGACAGTTACCTGAATTTCTCCACTTTTGTTCGTTGTGCACGACATTTAATTTCAAGCACAACTGCGAAGACTACAAGAAAGAGCTCACTTAGGAGGAGTGCTTCGAGAGACTCGGCGGCGGGAGGTACAAAGCAATATAAACGACAAAAATTGACAGTTTTTCGGGTAACCTAAAATGTGTTTGCGAAACGCATATCGCCCTAAAGATTATGAATGATTCCTTATTGAAGGAATGTTGTGCGAACATTACTATAAAAGTATTGGAGATGTCTCATCATCATGGTACGAAATAAACTCTTATGCTATTTATCTCATAGAGCATACATACAAACCCTCTCACACGTTTGGGGCTGATGATTAGTTAGCATAAAGTTTTACATCCCTTTTTTATGATTATGAAGAAGTAATGAGAATGTTGAAGCTCATATGAAGTTTGTTAGAGAAGTGTACCCTGAACATTACGGCGCATTTGAGGGATTAAAATTGGCCGCGAAACTGAAATTTTAGGTATTAAGTATTTTCGCAGACGTTCTATAGGGTCAGGCTGAAATTGGGTCTTTCAGCAGAGGCGCGAGAGATAACAGTAACTGTTTAAGATTACCGCCATAGATGAGAAAATCATTAAACACAGCTGTTGGGCAAGTTGCTGCATTATGATTGAAAAATTCATTGCGACTTCGACAACAACACAAAGGAAGAACGACGCGGGACAAGCGCACACTTGCAACTAACACATATTTCAAACATCGTCACCTATTTATACAGGTATTACTAGGAGCATGCGCACTGGAATACAATATGTAAAAAGGAGCAAAGAGATGATGGACACAATCAAAATGACATTTAAAAAAATCAAACTAGGAGACACGCAAAAGCGTAGATGCATCGCAGACGCACTTGTCCCCTTTTTTCTTAACGCTTCCAAGAGCTCCGTCGCTACTGTACTCTCACTCCTGCAGAGAATGTGAATCTGCTCGAAGAAAGGTCTGCCTTTTTCCAAAGAACGGACAGGCCTGCAATCTTCGCAATGCGCGGGTAAATGCGCGCGAGTATGATTGTTAAGTGAAGAACTGTGCTCGCGTGCCCGGTCATTCACACATCTGCCTGTCTGGCCGACATAGGCCTCCCCGCATGAAAGCGGTATCTCATGCACTACTTCAACGTCACAGGGCACAAAGCGCTTGTCATGCTTGACTCCTCCTCGCCACCGCCGACCCTCTTTCACAATGGTTATCACAGCGGTTGTCACAACGGTTATTCCTTTGCCACCACCGATGCCTCTTTCACAAGTTCCGTAGTCCGCTGATAGCTGTCGTAGCACCATTATCAGATGATTGCGGAGAATCAATAGAAGTGCGAATAAATGTGTGTAACAGCGCCCGATAACCGCCTCCACCGCCGCCGACGACAATGTAGCCGGGGCCGTTGCCGCCTCAAATTCCACCTAGACCACTATCTGCGGGTCCCTGCCGTTGGAACGCCGGCGTGAGCACAAGATTCTTCTTTAGCTCGAAAGCCATTCCGAGCGACATTGTCACGTCAGCGGCCCTCGTTGACCAGCTGGTCGTAGTTATTCGGGCGGGAGAATAATCTTAGTCCCGCCGCATATAAAGTCTCAATGTCCCCCTTCCCTGGCGTATTCCACGCTAATTATGCGCCCTTCCCCGGTTGTCGGTTCAGGCCTGCACGGGTTGGGGCCATGCACGCACACAAGTGCTTAAAGCCGCTACCGATGACATACTCGTTCAGGTGGTAGGAGATCTAAACGTGCGAGTCTTATGGCTCAATGCACCCTGTCAGCTATCCCCCGCAATCGAGCTGTCTGGGCCTGGAGTGGTGTGTTGCATAGACAATAAGATGCTTATGACTGGGCAGTAAAAGGGACACCCACGTGTGAGTCGACTGCTTCGATAAATGTCGTGGTCCTCGAGGTGTTAACTCGCGCTGGGACGGCCGCATGTCGTTTGCTTGGAGGAAGAAAAGCGGAAGCTCAAGAAGCGTCAGCCCGAACACAAGCGTGAATGGGCGCGAAAACAACTAAAAGCCGCTGCCGCCGCCATTGCCGCCTCAAGTTCTAGCTGGTCGTGTAGCTGGGAATCCCTCCCGGATGAACAGCAACTGGCCCGCTTGGAACGCCGACGAGGGCCAATATCACTTGTTCAGCTTAAAGGGTTTTCAGAGCGACATCTTTAACAATATCTTTCACTTCTAAGCACCCGCTCATGACCGGTTGCCGGTTTATGCGTGCACGGGTTGGGAGTGCTGGCATGAGGTTTAAACGTGGCCGCCAAACAGTCCAATGCGACCTGTCCGGTGTCCTAGTGGTAGAGTGGATTGGGTTGGCGTATTACACAAACAGCAAGATGCCTACGACGCGGGAGGAAAAGAGACAGCTATGTTTGTCCGCTAGGATAAAGCTCGGGTCTTTGCAAATTTCATTCAGGTTATTGGCTAAGAAATATGCTCTGTCGTAGATTACAATGTGTTTTGTGTTTTTTTGTGTTTTGTGTTTTGTTGCGTTCGCTCCGTGGTGGGCGAGCAGATTCGCAGGTCATCTGTTTTCACAGAGTGGAAGCGCAGTATTTTTTTTTTTTGAGGTAGAACAACAGGCTTCACCTTAGGATGTTCTGGCGGCTTGGCACCTAGTTGGCCTTTGGCTTTCCGAAGCAAGGCTTCGACAAAGCACATCATAACATAGCTCGGGTAACCGAACGACAGGAGACTCGAGTTGAGAGTCAAAGCTCTATTGAACAGCATGTACGCAAGACTTCTTCAGTGCGGACTCTAGAACAAGAGACGCCACGGCCCTTTTGACAGTCTTTGAATTGGAAGATGAATATGGCAGAAGCTGTTTGCGGGCACGCGGTCGATAGACCCAACAAACATGGTCGGATAAAACTTAAAAATTAATGTCTAAAAACTGCCGGAGAACCTGTCGGAGAACCGGAGAACCGGAGAAAAACTGCCGGAGAACCGGAGAACTAATGATATTAGTATTACCCGTCGACTGGTTCAGCCACTTTAGGTCATTCTAGAAATCAATAAAAAGATAACGAGACGCACGAAAGTAAATTTATTTGAACAGTCCCCTAGAATAGTCACTCAGGGTCCCGTAACTCGAAGTAGTTTAGAATTCTTGCGCCGGAACCAGTTTAATAGTTTTCGGAATAATGGTATACATCTGGTAGTTACAAAAACAACGCAACTCCGTTATTATCTTACTTATACAGTGCGTGCCTCTTCTTGTACTTAAATCCCCAGTTCTTTTGTTACGGTACCATTCTTCTCTTCCATATTTCTCTTCCATGTTTCTCCTTTTTCCCTGAAATTCAGGAGCTGGGTGCAGCTACTGGCGAGCGGAAAGTGTGCTGAAAGAAGAAGACCCCTGCTGCGAATTCATTTTCGATTTTTACTGCGGTCCTGGCCCCAAATATAACATATCCGATGGATGCCCTTTTTAGGAATGAAAGTTCCTTTGGGAGCACAAGTTCTTGATCGGCGTTTTTTTCTGCAAATGACTGTTTCTTTTGCATCTTTTCTTCTGTGTAAATTTTTTACCTTTCTGAGCGTCGTTTTCTTGACGTTGCCACTCTTGTAAAAGCGCTTTAGTGTCTACTTTGATTTCGCAAATTTCCATGCGAATAAACACGTCTTTGGCTTTCACAATGCTCCACTTATGTTCATCTTGTTCTCTTTGTGTCTTATTTTGAGAGTCCTCAATCACATCACGGTAAAAAGCTTCACCCAAACTGTGTATTGCGGTATCTTATGTTAACCTGCAGAAGCACACCCGCCCTTGACCATTTCCCGAGGCAAGTACACAAGCAAATTCCACTTAGTGCACTGAGACCGCCGGGAAAGTTGACAGAATGGTGAATTCATAGAGTGATTTAGCATTTGTGTTCCTAGTACATCCCTATGCTTAGTTTAGACTATTTAAAAAGGGGAAGCAAGACTGCCACAGCTGTACAATTACCTTGAGTGAGCTTCCAGAGCTGAACCGGGCATAAATTCGACAAATCTTAATGGAACACCCTGTAGGGGTAAGAAAAACGTGTATAGCAAAGCTTTCTACCTCTACGAGCCAACGATTCCTTCGTGGCGTGCGGGACAAGAAACTCCGAACGCGGATGGGGACGAGGAGGGCGGCTTTCACTCCCGGAGCACAGTGTAGTTGGCGCGGCGATAGGGCGCTATTACCCAGCGTTCCCCGCGCACAGCTGCCTGCTCGCATTGGCGGGTGCGTTGGAGGGACGGCTTTGTCGTGTGCTTTAGCGACATTTTTTTTTTGCCAGTTCGGGCATGTCTTGTGTCCATTGCGCGCTTCCTTCGCACGGCTTGATTAACTTGTTCGACAGCACCTCCTGGGTAACCCGGACCCGACGTAATTAAGTGGTCGTACGGCAAAGATACGTTAAGGATTGGATTGCAGGGCGGGAAGACAAAATGTAGAGACCACATACAGACATCTGGCCGATAGAGGAACGCTACTTTTCGCGCACTGCTTGCCACGAATAGGACTCGGTTTTCTAAATTGGTGAATACCGATTTGGTAGTGTTTTAACAAGTATTACAAAAGGCGAAAGGAGCAACTGGATCTGATAAATATTAATTATAAAAGTTCCCGCAGCTTTTCGCAATTCTCAAACTCACTAAAGTAAACTAGTTTAAATTGGTATAGATGGGAATCAGTAAGCTCACATGCGGAATTGTTTCGGTGTCTGCGCTTGTGTCGCAGGGGTGCTGTAGCCCCTATCTTGCACATCAGGGTGGCTAGCTTTCGCTATCTCCCCCTACGAAAGACGCTCCTCTTCGTTTTCTGCCGACGTACGGCTGGGCTATAGAGGCGGCGTCTTCCGCCGCTCTAACGCAGCCGTTGCCGACTCTCCTGCGTCCGGGACTCCGCCACCGCGAATTCCGGATAACGGGCTGGTAGAATCTCTCGTTTCGCTTTTTTTAGAGCCACGTGTGTGAAATCAAGGGACGTCGCATGGGCAATTGTTTTGGTTTTCGTTTTGGTTGTTGTATTGGTCGTCGCAGCGCCATATCTACACTGTGCTGCGGGGGTGAAACTGAAAACTGCCCTCCTCCTCCTCATCCGCGTTCAGAGTTGCTTGTTCCGCACGCCACGAAGGAATTGTTGGCTGGTAGAGGTAGAACGCTTTGCTTTAAAAATAACAGAAACTATTTCGCTTACCCTCAAGCTAACCAAATGGGTTGGCCGGTACGAGCGGATGTATTTCTATTGCTGCACGATCTGCATCCGTTGCAGCTGTAGAGGTACGGCTGTGTTATTGAGCAACCCCCTTTATTGTTTCCGCTATCGGGTATCCGGTCGCCAACCGACACGTGCTCACAGGGCGACCGCTGTAAATGAAAAGTGTTATTGTTCTCCCGAGAATGTGCGCTTTTATATTGTCCAATCGAAAGCGGACTAGTACAATCCTGTGTGAGCGATCCTAAGCACAGAAACGTGCTAATTTCTTTCCTTGAATATTTCAGCTTGTTTTCTGACATGAGGCGTACGTATCCGGTTTTCCCTATATTGAAGTGGGTGTAACTTCTTGCCGGTGGCAGGTGTAATAGACTGAGCCTACTGTTGCAACGACTGAAATTCTTACGGAGTTTTCAATAGTAGCCATAAAAATTTAATCTGCGCTTGGTGTATAATTTAAGATAAGATAACACGAGCAAAATAAGGTAAAGCAAGTTTGGCGGTATTCCGTTCCTTCATTATTTCTGTGTACATCGTTTTTCGCAATTATGATCGCGGTCAGCGGCCTCTTGCATTCGACAATTGGTTCAGTTCAATTACATCTAATAAATACACATATCAAACAATTACTATTCCCGATGTCTTGCTTGCTTAAGACCTTATTATGGGCACTAAAACAACAAACACTTTACTACCATTCAGCCGATTTCCTATTTCTCGTCGGTAGTTGCTGCTTCAATAAAACAGAGGGTGCACTTGACTGTTTATTTTGAGCATGACATGGTAAGCAAAGATACCTTGCTCCGCAATAAACTACCCTACCTACACTACTTCTTCCTCTATATCTGCTGGCGTAGTAAAAAAATGGGTGCACTTGTCTCCCGTTTTTGAGCGCAACATGATAAGTAAAATAATTTGCGGTGCCTAAAGTGAAAGCAAGTTTATCATAATTAAACAGAGTGCTAAGCTTCATTGGTTGTGTGCAGGTGACGTTATTATTGTGCCTTGTTTTATTTCACTTGGATTCACTTTTTATTGTACTATATAAGAAATACTACGAAAACAAGTTTGAAGATTCATTGGTAGGTTTTAAAGCGACCATGGACATATTTTCCCTCTCCCATTCGAACGTGAGGCTCGGTCCGATGGTAGTCGGCTTGCTCTGCCTTCCTGGTTTTCTGCCCTGTGAGAGGCAGTTCGTGGGCCGCGCTTCAATACGTCACCGTGGAAACGTTCGCCCTATTAAGAAAGCAGCTCTCTTAATTCTCGAACGAAGCTCTCTTAGCAAGCTCCATGCGCTGTCGCGTTATGTCATTTCTTGCCGCCGATCCACTTGTGGTTTTACCTTTGACGGTTAATGTCTGTGCGGAGGCTACATTTCGGCGTAAATAAAGCGAAATACTTCTGTGGGGCGACCATACATTGCGAGCGGTGAATCAGCAGTCATTCTGCGGCGTATCTGGGGCACACTCCGGCTAAATCGCTTTGTGACCTTACCTTGGTAAATAAGGAAGAATTCGGATCACACAAAAAACTGGATGCGTCAATTGAAAACCATAAGTACCATAATGTGATAGCCAAACGCCTATGGGCGAAGAACCTTGAATTCCTGAAGTATCAATTGAAGGTCTCCAGATGGATTAGCTATAGCTGCAGCCAATTATAATTTTTGGCCGTGCAAAAAGCCGGCCACACTTTAGTGTCAAAAAGATACTGTACACATTAGTGTTGCGTAGGCTGCTACAGTAGCAATTGTCATGCGTACTGTGATACGATGTGGACTCAAATCACCCACGTTGCGCGAAAGTTGAAGGAAATCATAACAGCGCGGGAAAGAACGTCGCGAAGTACAGTTAACAAAAGCATCCTTACCTTTGTATACCTTTTCCGCGCTGTATTTATAGTGCAATTGAACACCAAAGCGCACAAAAACAGTGAACAACCCTGCAGTCACTATTGTAAACTGTAGATAACCATGGTGCACTTATCGATGGATAATCTGCTTTGGGCATGCAAAGTCGTTTACCACGAGGTAGAGAAGTGACGAGGCCAGTAGAACTGTTGTGCCCGTTGGAGTTGGGCGAGTGAACTTTGTCGGGCGCGGAGGATGTTGTAAATTGTATTTGAACATCGCGCTGGACTGTCACGTGGTTGGAATGAGCCGCGCAAGGAAGACGACGATAAAGAGGATCTGTACATGCAGCATGCAGCGCGTGCTGTGCCTTTTGACTTTGTCTTCAAAAAAGAACAGGACACTTGCTGAGATGGATGCGGGGTTTCGCGTCTCTTTTCTTCGGCGCCACTAAAAGCCGAGACGCGGTTTCCCCACAGTCACACTGCAGGGTTCACGTAGCAAAAAGCGTTTGTGGCGACAGCTCCTTTACTGCTGGTACAAGCCGAGAAAACGTGTCATAGTGTCAATCTGACCTTCAGCCCAGCCAAGGGGAAGCGAGCGGGTCGCACAATTGCGCGAGCCTAAAGTGCGCAATCGCGCATTCATTCTGGCTTGTGGCAGGAGAACTACAACTACCGCTCAAGCAGCTGGCGGGCACGGGGACCCCGCAGGGCTCGGTGATCTCCCCTCTGTTGTTCAACCTCGTCATGATAGGCGTTGCACGAAGATTGGAACGCGTTAGAAACATCAAGTACACGATCTACGCGGACGACATCACGCTGTGGTCAACGGGAGGAAGCGACAGCCAGATCGAGGCAGCCCTCCAAGAAGCCGTCGTCGCCGTAGAAGAACACCTACGACCCACCGGACTCAAATGTTCACCAACCAAGTCGGAACTGCTAGTGATCTCACCGCAAAGTGCGCGACGCCCGACAACGCAGCACATCAACGTGGTAACCCAAGACGGAACGCCGATACCGCACGTGCAGACGCTCAGAGTTTTGGGGCTGCACCTCCAGGACCTGAACCGCAACAACGTGACGGTACAGAAGCTCCACGCAAAGCTCTCGCTGGCCACCCGCCTACTCAAGAAGGTGGCCACGCGGTACCAGGGCATGAGAGAGGACAGTTGACTCCTTTCGTCCTGGCGTAGTTTATCCATTTTCTCCACCCGCGACTTGTCGCTTTACTCTCTACGTTTCTAGTACGCGGCCGCTGCATTTTTCTCGACTGTGGGGCTGTGCTCTGCCCTCTTTTGAAAAATATCCTATACTGTTGGCTTGTTTTTCTTTTCTAGAGTTTTGCTGCGTTTTCTGAAGCGAATATTTTTTTCTATACCTAACGGCGCTACTCTGAAACATAGAAGGCTTTCGTCTTAAATTTTGAGATGTCTCTTTCATGGTTCCTGCGGGGATCCAAAGAATATATTTATTTAGGCACGTAAACACACCTTCAATGAGGGATCGTTATACTGGGGTTGATAAAACAAACATGCATGGTACTATTCCAACTTGATTTTCACGAACTTGAGCTTATGCCGAAGGCTCCTTCGCACAAGCCCGTGGGGTTGCTTGAGCAAATACAGTACATTCATGTGGCTAAGGACTGTCGCTATAGAAAGCGTCTAACCGTGAGACGTAGCCTGTGGTTTTTTAGCAGTGACAAGTGAAAAACGCGGCTAAGGGGGCAGTACCAGCTAGCTGAGGCTATTTAATTTCGTTGCTCTATCCTACGCTTCCCTGAAGAAGTGGCTATATCTGGGCCCCTTAAAAGGCTTCTTTGAATATAAAACCGCTAGACGTGTTTTGCTTTGTTTGTTTTTGTTGCGTGTGGCGTGGCTCGAGGAAATTCACATTTCTTTTTGTTGTTACTTTACCTCAACCGTTTCTACACTATTGTGTTTTTTTTGTTTTTGTTACGAACCATGATGGTAAAAATCTTGCTAAATTCCCCAGGTTAATCCAAGCGGATGTCACCTTAAGCATTACGATTCCAAGAAAGACATCAAATTTATTCAATACGTAATTTCAGAGTAAGAAGGCTACACTCTCACACCATTTGAAATTAACGCACCTTCAAAGGAGCCATGAAGACAAAACACAAGTTTGTATTATTCGAAAGATTTCGTGTTTTATAGTGCCCTCAGCGCTTTTCCGAACGCAAACAATGCTTTATTCACTGAGAAATTATTTATTTAGGGTAAAATTTTTATTTTCCCGCTAAATCGTGCGTTTTGGTCTTCTGCAATGACATCACAGGTCCTTGTTTACCGTTAGTGAACATAGATGGCGCCACAACACCGCGGAAAGCCGTTATCTGCCTTTGGTTTGCTTGTGAACGTATTTGTACCTGGCTTGTTTTGTTCATGGAGACAATCGTTTCGTAAAACATGATGCTCGCTCGACAAATACGGTCACGTAAGACATTGTCGCTTGCATCAATCGGCCAGTGTCGTCTGAAACAACCCCAAAGACTCGCAGTCTTGTGCAGCTAAACAAAGCATAGTGCGCGCAGTACCAACAGCAGTATACGCACCGGTACTTCTATGTTTACGTGTGCTTTCTAACTTCCACTGTTTGTCCCACCATTCTTAAGCCTTTAAAAAGAATTTGCCCTAAAATTAAGTGCAAATAACTCGTTCGGCAAGCTTATAAGCTCTGCCAAATTTGCGTTTGGTTTTATCACCCTCCGGCAATTGCAGAGCTGTCTGGTATGACATCTTAGGTTCTGTTGCAAGAAATGAGCTAGTGGGTCGCATGGCCATTCCATTTTTTCCTAATTATGTAACTTATTTGAGCGGAGTTTACGTCAAATGTGGTGTCAGTATGATTCTAACGAGGCAATCTTTTGAATCAACCAAACAAACTTGTGTTTTCTCTTCATGGCTCCTTTAATAGCCCGATCAAAAATATTCAGTGCCCTTTAGTTAATCAACCTGAGCTACTGCAAGACAAGCTGTTGGTGATATAAATATTTAGCCAGGCAGCACACATACTCGTGCTTAATTTTGTTTAAAAAAGATATTCCTGGTTCTAAAAATACACAGTCCTAAATAAAACTTTGTGGTGTTCCACAAAAAAGCTTACCTAAGCCATTGCTTCATTAAATTTATCATCATGTTTTTTTTTCATATTTTCTGAATGCCACTCTTATAATATTGGCTATTAGTTCAGTTTTAGTTTGAGAATCCAGCAGAAATTAAGGGCCAGACCTTGTTCACGTGCAGGTAAAGGAAATAGCACAAAAGATGTTTAAATTTCCTCGAAGAAAACTCCGTTACGCTCTCTATATAATCTATAGCAGGATTTTATATTGATTCATTTTAAATTCTTTCTGCAGCCTTTATTTCAACACGCTATGGCAAATTTAGTAAAACATGTTGTGTTGCTCGGAGACAGAATAATTGGGGTTGTGTGCTGTGTAGTATGTCTTATCCCAGAATATTTAGAGTTCTATGTAACTGCCTATTATATTTCCATGTCTGCTGCTGCCAGTTTGTATGACGCACTGCGGCATACGTGGTATATCAAAATTCTTTACTGTAAAAAACTTTTGTAGCTATTCTTGACTGCAAAGTGTAGAGCACAAACCAATGCCTACATCTTAAAAAAGGCACAGTTGATATAAACGTATGATACATGTATCTGCTGAGTGTTTGCAATTACACAGTAGCTAAATAAATATAAATTACAATGAAAACGGGACAAATCTGCAACACGAAAGATTACCATTCTGGAGCGCCCAAACTATTTGGTTCCAGCACTCTCAACATGTTTACCATATTCGATTCAGAAACCTTAAATGTTCTAGAACAAGGTGAACCACAATCCTAAGACTAAAATCCCTGCTACAGAAAACATTATTTTTGGACAGTTTAGTTAGAACATAAAATTTGTTAGGATATCGAAAAAAACGTCTTCGGGTACACTCTCCTATTTGTTTGGAGTTAATTTTATATCCGTGTGGCTCAAAAGCAAAAGCTGTCCTATTTTCTCTATCCCCTTTGAACTACACTGAATTTAACTCATTATATTTGAAATGTTAGAACCCACAGAAACGTTGCATCTCGTCACAGCAATAAACACAATAGTAAAGGTTGTCGTGATGCTGAATTTCCAAATTTTAAGCTTTTCAGTGACGCCTAAGTACAAAGCATGCTCGGAGAGCAATAGGTACCATTAATATACCTGCCGTGGGTGTTTTACCACCACGTAAGGCAGCGTGGTGGTATTTGGCAACAAAACTTCAGGAATCGTAAATCGTCGACACAATGGACGAGAAAACGGCAATAAACCCGGTAGTAAATTGACCTGAACTTTATGAGAAAGTGCTTACGAACGACAGGTCGCATTCAAATTTTTGCATCCCACGTTTTGCTATTTGAGATGTTACAGCAGTAACCGGTATAATTCAATAAATCTGTGTATTTTAGTAACAATAGTTGGCTTTCTTTGGGAACGACTTCCAGTTCCCTTCAGGTTTGCTGTGTTTCTTACGATAAACCGTTTCCCTAAAGCTTTTTCTAAATTTATTGTGCACTTATTTTTTTTTTAAATTCAGGAACAGGGTGCAGCTACTGGCGCCCAGAAAGTGTGCTGGAAGAAGACCCCTGCTGCGACTTCGTTTTTGACCTGTACTGTGGTGCCGGGTCTAAATATTACACCTCTGCCGGATGTTCACCTTAGATTAAAATTGCTTGTAGCCCAAGAACATATCAGCATACATTTGCAAATAAGTGGTGATTGTGCACTTGTATTCAATATCACACGCTCAATTTAGCTATGACCGTTATCTAAAACTCGTAACATTCTTTGCTTGAGCGAAATGCCTGCTAACTCCTCGCAGCCATCTAGGCAGAATAATACCTTGCTGGTTGCTGGAAATCACTCGACACGGATATTGCGTGTTTGAGTAGCGCGACCGGTTCGAGCGCGAGTAGGATATGAAGAGCTACTGCGAGATTAACTATAGGTGCGAGTTGTGCGAATATAGTAATGTTATAGTCACTGGTTGCATGACTGTCAGGATAATCGTAGTGCTGTGGTCCACCATTGCCACCGTGTTTAGAAAAGTGGTTGCAGTTGTGAAAGTACGGTTCCAGACAATAAGCGAGGCGGATTGTACATTTCCCATCTTAGAAGTTAAGGCTTCTGACTGCTGTTTGACGACGGCGCCCCATTCATTTGTGCAGAGAAAAATATCGAACCAAGGTGCCTAAAAAGAGGGAAAAAAAGTGAAGAAAACCTTTCCTTTAGCCGTCAACGAGGGAAACAGCAAATTGTGAACTGCAAAAATACGACAGAGCAATTATATACAGTCATATCTCGATACAACGAATCAGAAGGGATCGCCGAAAACCGTTCGTTATTTTGAAATATCGTTGTACTAAAAAACGTGCGGTTATAAGTCAGTGCTCACGCATAGGAGTGAAAATGACTTACCTTGCCAGTATACACGTGTGCAGGCAAGCAAACTTTAAAATAAAAACATTGCGCTCACTTCAAAGGAGCTTTATTTGAAGAAATAAGTTATTTTCATTTGTCGAGTGCAGCAATTCACCCAACGGATTCCGCTCTGCGCAATATCGCATAGGGTACATAATCACAACGAGCGATGAATAAGGATTTCGCTCATGTGCAGTAAAACATCAATTTTCTACACTACCTCACCTTCTGTGTTCTCTGACCCACAGAAGTCTTCGTTTGTGCCGGGAAAATGACTGCCGTCGCATTTTGTTGGCTGTGTCGTTAGCTGCATTCATCGTTGGATCTGGCACTAACTTCCCAGCAAGATCACTTACAACAACGAAATACCTGTCCGCACACGTGAAGAGCGTGAAAAACAACCGAACCGCCAACCGGCCCCCGACTGACACCCAACGAGAGAAAAAAGGGTGAAAGATGGCTAGGCTGGCTAAGCTACGGCACATAAACGTCTAGCTTTGTGGTAGCGCTAGGAATTGTCACTCAACATGGTGATGGTGATAGCTAATCCACATGGGGGTGCACACCAAGAAACGGCGGTTTTTGTTTCCCGCGAAAGTTGCGGCGTTTTTGCTTTGCCCGCATTCGTAATAGTGATGTTCCTCAGCTTTAAATGAGAACATAAAGTACGTGCGTTATTCTGAAATATGCGCCACACGGAATTTCGTAGTTCTGAAAGATTTTTGGAATGATAACATAGGCAATCTGGCGGGGATTTTGAAAATGTTCTTAAACGTGCGGAAGTCGTTTTGTGGTGCTCGTAGTAACGAGATTTGTCTGTACTCCAATTCCTTCAAGTATGAGGAGGGTGCTACACGACTTAAAGTCGCCACAAAAGAACGAGGACGAATTTTAGAAGCCATTCTAAACCTCAAGCTGCATGACCAGCGAAGCTGTAGTACATGACACTGTGTAAAGACGGTTCGACGTCGTTGTGGACATCATTTGGCTATGTTAGTAATGATAGTTTTGTAATTCCTGTTTTGTGATTTATGTATAAGCTTATTTTTAGGCTTGAACCTGAAACGGGTCTTTGGTTAAAGTTAGCTTTTATTAACACTCTTGTTCACTAGTTGAATTACATAGATTACGTTACCATTCCAACAGAAGTATTCTAGCACAAACTGGATGTTTCATTCTTTGGGTTGTTTTGGAGTGTCCCCATTGAAGATCCCAACACGATCACAGAGGCATTGTGATCAAACGTGTGGCAAGATAAGGCTAGGAAGACGGCAACATTTCATCTGAACACGTTTCTATTTGATTCAGTCACCACGGACCTACTTCCGTCTATGCTGTTTATGTTCTAGCCAGAACACATCAGTAAAAGCATTGACGACTACAATCACAATACTGAAACCCGCCTTTTAACGACTTGTTACAACTGTCATGGAATTAAGAAAATCCCATAAAGGTGCAGCATTAGAGACAGATAGACCATCCCGATCAGCGAAAGTGGATTTCCAGTGAAGATGTTGTAAACCAATGCTAACACTGATGGGGAAGGGTACAAAATATTCCGTGTTGTCTCGGCGGGCTTGTCTCTTGCACTCGGCTTCTCTGCCGTCAGATGCTGATTCCTGATGCAGGCGCTCAGCGACTTCGGCGAGAACTGCTGGGTCGTGCCTAGCCTACCGCATCCACTAGCCCTTGAATGACGTTGCCCCGCTTTCAAGAGCAGCTGGAAACCAAACACTTACCAGAACACATGGGGATGGGGATTCCCATTGTTCCCCGATGCCTTATCATCCATTCTGCGGTTTCGATGCTTGTTTTGCTGTTTTTTTCTTTACGGGAATAGTGAGCTCTCTGCTGCACGCCTGATTAGCCTGACGCACGCACGCGGCGTCTTTGGCGAGAACTGGTGGGTCCTGCCTGGGTGTTTTTTTTTTTTTTTACGAAACGACATTTTCCGATCAACGAGTAGCTAACATCGCTGTAAAACGAAACTCCGTTTGCACATTTCTTTCAATCACCATATAATACCTCCCTTTGGAGAAATTCGCGCACCCCTTATGTTCTGTGAATATTCAAAAGGTTGGAAAATATACCCCCAGCTCTTTAAAGGGGCCCTGAAAGGCGTTTTGAGCACACTAAATGAACTAGCGCAATCGTTAGATTGGGTCGTCAACGTCATCTGTGCCAAGTATTACTCTTTTACGCGCAGCGGAAAGCTCACACTTTTGTTGCAAAGTTTGTGGCTTTTTTCTCACCCTTTCCTTCGTGTTTTTGGACGCCGCCATCTTCACATGTCTACATCATCGATTCCCAGATGTTCGTCATGAGCTAGACATCCTGTTATTGGGCGGCTTTTTTACGCACTTCCGGCAAAGAGATGAGTCGTCTGCTCAGCGTCGGCTCCCCGGCTGATCTGCCGGCGGAGTGCCGGAGTGCTTGGACATTTTACGACAAACGAAACAAGTGTAAAGAAACGTGTAACCGTTTGTATTAAATGCAGCACGGCCATAACACGACATGGATATTCCCTTACCTGAGTACGTTCCGTAAAGAAAGCGTTGAAGCCCCGTGGCACTTCTTTCGTGCAATCGCAGAGAACGCCCTGAGCCGAATGCCCGGGTTTGACGCATACATTTTATTCTACTTGAAAACAATCCAGAGATGGGTTTCGAACGAACACAACGTCACAACATGCGTTGCAAGTCTGAACCGCGATTGAAAGACGATGGGTTGCCTCCTCCTGCCCGTCGTAAATTCGGCACTCACCTCGCGCGCGGTTTGCGGGGACGAACAGCAAGTCACTTAACTACGGCGCACAAGCCGAGATGGCTTTTAGCCACGCACGCTGCACATACTCCATGCGAAGTTGAGTCGTACGTCGCTCGAGAAAGATAACCCAGACCATGGGAAGCACTATCCATCCGCAGAAGCACAACGTCGCATTGCATCGCGAAACAAAGACGTCCACAACACACACACACCATCGCCTCCTGTAATGTCAAACGCATCTCGCACTTCCCAATGGGAGTGGGTGGTACGCCTGCAGTGCCCACATGTCGCGAGGTGGGGCCCCGAGCTGAACCGGGAACACGCAACCGTAACTGAGTTCTACAGTGGTTTGTGCCTTGTTGTCAATGCAACCGATGTTTGAGATTCTCAAAGAAGTGGCGCTCGCTCCAGCGCTAGAAAGCTCAGAGCCGCGTTGGAGCATGCTTTTCAAACGTTGCCGCTCTCCACCACGCGTCGCCCCAAGCTGAACTGGTCACATGATTGAAGGGTTTTGTGCACGGGTTCTGTATCGATTTATTATGCCTTTTTCATATGCCGCCGCAGGAATTACGACCGCCGCAAAATAAGACCCGGCACCAGCGGGGCCACATCTGATACGGCACTTTTTGGATAAACAGTGTCGGTGCATCAAAGGGAACGAGCGCACGATCTTCCCCGTACGGCTGCGAGTTCGCCGCCGATAAAAAGTCACGTGCCACCGATAGCAACTGCACCAACGAAGACCGCGAAAGGGCAAGGCCAGGCCGCCGCACACATGCGGCCAGATTTTTCGTTCGGTTTTCCAGCCTTGAGCGAAGTGCGGGATTCATGGTGTCAACAAAGCTTGCCCGTAGCAGACGACAGTAGCAGCGCAATAGCGGAAGCACGTCACCGCTGCGGAGCGCAGCATCATGGGAGGCAAGGCTGGCGCGCCGTCAACAGCGGAGGGTAAGTCGAAAGGAGGAGGAAACGCGAAGCGACGATAATGCGCGGTTTTTGATTTACGATTTCTCAGCTAATACTCATCGCTTTAACAAAATTCTTGCGGGAGGAGATTGCAAATACATTGCTTTATTTGGGTACATGTACATCCATGCATCGGCGGAAGGTATTTCAGGACCCCTTTAAGGCCGACTTTATCGCTCAGGCGTAACTACACATTCTTTTTTACACTAGTATAAGACTTCACATCATCCATTCTTTCCCAAGGACCATGAGTGTCTTCTTTGTTAAAAAACGCATTGTTTGCTTTTATCCTCTGAGAAAAAGCTGAGTGACCGCCCTGTACAGAATAGTGTTCATAGGTGCTTCGCATTCTTGCCAAATAAAGGAGTTTTTAATCACTCACAAATGAAAGCGAAGTAGTCGTACGGTGCATCGGCCTCACATATTGATTTTAACACATAAACATTAACAGGTCGTGGGACGAAATTGATGCTGTTGTCATGTGGATTGACGCATTGACCACGGAACTAGCAGGAGGAAGCACGAGGTAGCTGCGTCAAATTGACCCAGAGGTGAAAGACTTAGTACCCCAAGACCCAAGCGCTTTATCCGGAGAGGGGAGAAGCCAAGACAAGGCTGCCATTGGCGTAGCCACGTCTAATGCCGCAGTTGCTTGGGGAAGTTCGGACATAACGGGCTGCCACTTGTACGTGGGGAGGCAGAGTGCAAAATAAAACGATAATCAAGTGAACGGCCTAATAGGCGGCAAAAGCCATGCGGATCATAAGGACGGTGGCAAATGTGGATTCTACTATGCAACAAAACAGCAACACGTTGTCAATGCCGCTAATAAGCAAGCGAAAAATAAAAACCAACTGTGAGCAAGGGCGCTTTGCACTGGTTGCAAGGTGTGCGGGTAGGACTCATCAGTAATGCATCAGCGTGGGCTTGTTGTAGTGCATAGCGGACTGGCAAAGCCCTTAAACTTTGATAACGAACGTGGACGGAACAAAAACTACGGGAACGCAAGAAAAGGTGTCCTTGTCTTTGGCTGCCGTTTTATTTATTGCGTCCAGGTTTGTTTTTCAAAGTTTAGGCGCTTCCCTGCTTCCCGCCGGGACGGGAACGTTCTTTTTTAAAAGTTCTGCCCAAAAAACGGGTGTTTTCAGCACTGAATACAGTAGAAAGGGACACTAAAGGCTGAAAGGAATTTTATTTCAATGGAAAGATTGTACGTTTCGTAGCTCTTTTGTATTTCTTCCGACTGGCAACGATCCGGTATTTGCTGAGAAAAGTAAATAACCTGGCGTTTCCTTCACTCCCTTTCTATGATTTTTTTGTAACTTAGCTATTGCGTGCCAAAATAGGAGCGACACCCCGGTGCGTTCCAGAACTCAAACGCTGGAAACGGTGACGTCTACGTCTCAGAGCCATGGCCGAACATGCAAACGTTCCTCTGGGCAAGGAGGGTGGCTTGGACTGCTGATGATTTTTCACCGACAGTATGAGAAACGCGTTTAGAGGTTCGAGCGGTCAGTGTGCCTGCCTGCTCCGATTTCCCAGACCCCATCGAGCCTGCTGCTATAGCATGGAGGGCAACGGCGAAGCACCTTTTGAAGCAACAATCGCCGTTTTGAATATTAAGCGTGGCGTCCCGCGCTCCCTGCTGGCGGCGTTCAGGAGGGCATCTTCACTTCACCTCGTCTCGTGATCACAGCCATCTCATATTCCCATGTACGGCGCGCACATAGCGTGAAATGAACACTCTTCAAGGCAGGCGTGCCGAGTAGTCATGTGGCGCGCTGAACACTGTCTTGTAAGAAAGGCATAGCAACGCACACTTTACGGATTACCAATGACAGCTCGAGGTGAACGGAAAATCACAAGGGCGGATCGTTCAGCTAACCGCTTCCGGTAAGTTCATTTCACGGGGGATTATGTTAGAACCGGGAATGCGCCACCGATAGCAATATCTTAAATAAATTGTTACTTCTCTCCCCACTCCTCCTCCGCTCCCGGAGAATGAAATATTGGAAGCTCCGGTGGGTCACTTAACCACCTGCACTGCATCTTGTTCCTTTCAGCGCTTCTAATGAAATGAATTTAGCTACTTCCAGCCGAGTATATTTCTTGCAGATACCTGAAGCGCACAGCATCGTAGGTTATTGACTTCGCTAATTGTGCACCAATATTTTTCGAAAACGAAATTGAAAGCGTCATGACTAACTGAGTAAGGAGGGAACCAGCCAGCCTCACGGTGTATAAATGCTGCAGTCCGTATTGTTACATACGATAACCTCACGAAACCTATGATTTACGTTTTTTCACATGCTCAACCACTTCGCAATTGTTTGTTTCAGGAAACGACAATGGATGCTTCTCCAATGAGCAGTAGCCATTCATCCCTCTTGTGACGTCACGAATCGTAGTACCCAAAATCGTACAGGGCGTCGTCTACTGTTTTCATGTTTCTGGTGTTTTCTGCCTTGTTAAACAACTAATAGTGGCGGTAATGATGTATTTATATTCTCGGAACCGTAATCCATCGATACAGGCCAACTCGTTTTGATCCCTCAGTGTCCCTTTATACCCTGTCGAGTTGAATTACAACGTGTTTCCGAATGTACCGGCGAAGGTCAAAATTTCGCTATCCCACGAAGCGCTATTTTATTATTAGATAAAATTGTGTTAAATGTTTGCTTTTTTTCGAGGCCGTATTCCTGCGGCTTCAAAACCGCCCATTTGTACGTGAGAAATAATCTTTCAACTCACACGAACCGATCCAGACTTCCAGGACATGTTTACTTTTGGTGCTGCAGACGTATACATTGCAAAAGTATGTAATTCGAGATGGTTATCTAAATACCATAGATGCCAAATGCGGTGCTGTTTTTATAAAAAATTGCCACCCTTACGTAACATTGGTATTTTTTATGTCCTAGTGCCGTCCTATGCATAATAAATTTTACAACAACAACAATATATTTGTGTTAATTGACCAGATTTAGGGGAAATCCCCAAGGTGGAGTAAGTTTCTGTAAAGGAAAGTTTGACATCCACCTAAATGCAGCCATACGGCTACAAAGGAAAGCTATACAGCTTTCTCGGAAACTTCGCAGTTGAAGAAAAATTCGTCCTGGTCAGGATTGGACCAGGACGAAAGCTATACAGCTTTCTCGGAAACTTCGCAGTTGAAGAAAATTCGTCCTGGTCATCTGGACCAGGACGAATTTTTCTTCAACTGCGAAGTTTCCGAGAAAGCTGTATAGCTTTCCTTTGTAGCCGTATGGCTGCATTTAGGTGGATGTCAAACTTTCCTTTACAATATATTTGTGACGCAAATGGCGCACGGGTACGCGGGCTGTCAGAATCGGACCCAGGTGGGCCAGGTTGAACTGAAAAGATTGACACCCAACAGTTATGGCATGCTCAAAAAAACTTGCTTCTAGCTTTCTATGCTCAGCACTTGCAACTCTTGAGATCACTTGACTTACAATTTTAGGTCAATTGAGAAATAATTGAAGAAAGTGCACTTATTGATATTCTCGTAGACTAAATTTCAGCCCCGAAATGCATTTCACAAGAATTCGAACAGGATCATATGTTTTACATGGTCACTTATAAAACGTTTACGAATTGTTATCACCACAAACCGAGCCGTCTTGTAATGCGGACGAAAACACATCAATAATTGCCTTATAAAATACCCTTCGTAGAACTGGCATGGTTACATATTCATTAAAAACGCTTGGGTATAGAGGTTAAATGAATCCAGTCACTGTTCGACATCAGTTTATTTTATATATATGCTCTGCCAGATATAAGACAACACAAAAAAAGCATATTTTATAATCGCACTTCTCAATTCATTCATTGCAAGACATTCTCCGCGGAGAGCAATATTTCAGACTTTATTAAAGAAGGAGGCGGGAAATCCTCACAGCTGTGAGATCCAGTTTTGGTTCCTAGCCGTAGGTATTTTCAAAAGGCCTCTCCCAGTTGTGATATCCGCATACTACCACGCCTGCATGTCTGTGAAAACAAAAGGCAACAAACAGGTAAGGATTTGAAAGGTAAGGTTTCAACAGTCGTAAAACCCACAGCAGTGACGGACGCAGCCTTTCCGATGTATCTATGTCCACGCTCGTTATGATGTACGATGTCAATCTCAAAAAGCCGAACCAGGTATTTAAATTCATACTCGTACAACCACAGTCTAATATGGGCAAAAACGCTGGGCTTCGAAGATTCTGTATGAAAACTTAAAAAGCCAAAAGAAACTGGGATGAACAAAACCTTTTTTCTGCTCCGAAAAAGTATCATATAGTGAAATGATAGAATCAGAACCTTCCGCGATTATTTGTACTAATTACTAGTGAAGTACGTTCGCCAAAGCTGCAACATCACACAGGGTCAGTTTTACACCAAAACACAGGTAAAATATGTAGCGAAGAAAAAACGGCATCATCATCAAAAAAAGATAAACGTTGGCTATGAACGCATTTAGGCGCTTGCTTGACGGCCATAGTAGATTCGATGTGATGTTCCGCCTGACGTAAGGCCTAACGTTACCTGCAACAGCGCATTCATTGCTAAGCGACGGGCCGTAAGTCTATCGGCACATTAGAAGGGAGTGCGACACGTGGGTATTCAGCACCACTCGAACTGCTGCCGCCGCAACAGGAGGGGAGAATGGAGTAAGCTTCATCATACATTGAAGGCGGCAAGTACCTCTCACTAGTCTTCAGGAGCACATTGCCTAAAAAACTATGAAGCTTTATCACACCTTCCTGCTGTGAAAAATCTTTCAGAGCATGTCTAGAGGGGGAGTTTTAAGAGCCTGGTTAAAACTACTGAGGAATAAAGAAAATCCAAAAAGCCTGCGGAAATACAAATTTACCGGCGGTATTCTGCGGGTGAGGCGGATAACCAGAAAAGACCAACTGCGCCAACTGCACCAACTGCGCTTTCAAATCACAGTCGTATTACCACTGTGGAAGCAATGTAAAAACAAAACTTATGAATAACCACATTCATGTCGTGGATCTCATAATCAAGAAACGTGCACATAACAACTTAGAACTGCCCTTGTTGCTAGTCGCAAGTGTTACACAACTTTTCTCCCTTTGTGCGCAGTTTCTTCAGATTTCCGATGAAGTCCATATTATTGAAAGTGTATTGTAGGTTGGGGAAGAGAAAAAAGAATGCTTAATATCTTATACCGGACTATAAGCATAAACTCAGCCCACCATGCAGAGGGCTTGTGTTTGAAGATTTTTATCTTTCAGGTTAACTTCTGACGAAAGTTCTGCATAAAGATTTATTTTGCACTGATTGCATTGCATTGCATTGCATTTTGCATTGATATCCCAGCAAAGCTGCGTTCGTCTCACTTGGGTAAACTGACCAGCTTCTTATGTCACTGAAAACCATTTACCCCGTGTACGGCATTCGTACACCGCTATACTGCACGCGCCATATGCCACTCATAAGCAGAAGACCACATCAAACACAAAATAAAGTATATAAAAGTACATTTTTATATTGCCCTCTTCAGTCCTCGTATACGTGGCGAAGTCTTCTTCGAGTGATCCCTCGGCGTTTCACAACGGGCGGGAGGGCTTCCCATTATACTAAAGACCCCCCAATTTCAAGCAACTAATCTGGCACTGTCTGAAATGTGGGCGCTAGAGAACCTAATCCCTCGTCCAAATGCACCCTCCTCATACATCGACCCTCATACACTGAAACCCTCCAAGCGGACGTTCACTGCTCACTACTCTCAAAACGTGGCTTAGCACGAAGAGTTTTGGGCCTTGAGCCTGTTCTCTTCAGCCCACGCGGCCTCTCCCAGCCTCTCAGGGTGCCCCCATATTTCTGTTATAACGCCCCCTGCAAGATGCCCAGACCACAAACACCCCCCCCCCCCCACACTTCTACTTCCGTTTCCCACACTTGACCAGAGTCTTCCTACCACACAACCTCCTACCCTCCACAACGTAATGTGGTCAGTACTGTCATGCCACCAATATTTCTGTCTAAATCGGAATGTCGAAATTATTGCCAAAGTTAAATTATCTTCATCATCCGGTATCGACGACATAAACTCGAAATATCTAAAGAACACTCAACATATCTGCGCAAAATTGTTGTGCCTACTTTACTCACAGTCGCCTTCCATAGGTCAAGTTCCTGCTGACCGAAAACACGGAAGTATCACCCGAGTATTCAAATCAGGTATAAGACAGTCACCCCATAATTTCCGACCCATTTTATAAACCAGCATCCCAGGAAAGATCATCGAACATGCCATCTATACCCGGATGATGGTCATCCCAGATTCAAATAACTTCTTCAATTCCAAGCAGCATGAGTTTAGCAAAAGATTTTTCGTGCGCGACTAAACTGGCCATGTCTTCGCGCGACTAGCATATTAACTTGGACTGTAACGGGCAGAATAACGCCATCTTTCTGGACATCGTGAAAGCGTTCGATAAAGTATCCCATAAACGCCTTCTGTTCAAACTTTTCCGGTTAAACCTACATCCCGGCGTCGTAAAGTGGATCCGTGAAAATTTAAGTAACCGCACTCAAGGTGTCTTTGCTAACAATGCTACCTCTGCTCCCCGGCCGGTAAAATCCCGTGTGCCGCAGGGGTCAGTTCTGGGTTCGCTTTTATTTCTCATATTTATCAACGATCACCCAAATCACCCATTCTGTAAAATCGGAATGTTGGGCGATGAGTGTGTTATTTACCACGCTGTTTGCAACGCTTCTGGTAAGTTAGCTCTACAAAGTGATCTTAAAAATACAACAATGGTGCGAAGATTGGCTAATAGAACTTTACAATCACAAATGATAAGCCTTATTCTTCAGCCGCTGCCGCTCTCCACTTGTTTTTCTTTGCTATCAGCATCATTCAAGTTGAATCAGTTAATTCATTTAAATAGCTGGGTTTCACATTCTGCAACCATGTTTCGTGAAATTTACATATTACAGGCGTCCAATCATCGAAAAATAAAACGATAGGATTCTTACGACGTCATGTCGTAACGCTCCTGCAGCTGTATTATAACCTTACAAAAATGTTGCAAGAACTAAATTAGAATATGCTTCCCCAATCTGGAGCCCGCAACAATCGTATCTTCAAGACGCCCTTGGGTCTCCTCGAAACCGTGCAACTACATTCACCCATATCTCGTACTCATATGACGTCAGCGTATCTTCACTGAAAGAAGAAACTGAACTACTCCACCTTTCCTTTCGCCGTTGTATAACAGTTTTTATTTCATAACTTTTCCCACAATTCGATGTAAATGCCAACTTGTTTTTTCCTCCAGCGCACATGTCATAACGCACTGGTCATGCCCTTCAGGTAGCGCGCCCACGTGCACGCGCCGTTACTTTTTCTACATCACTGTTTCCCCGCACAGCAGCTGCCTGGAATGGACTTTAAGGCGACTTTTCTGCAATTAATTGTACTTCAACCTTCACAAACAGCATCACTAATCACCTTTCATGGTAAAACAAACGTTTGTATTCGACTCAGTTTTTGATCTACCAACCCCTTATGTATTTGCCCACGAGGGGTCTTTCAGTAGATAAAATTAGATGAAATAAAATGAAATGAAATTCCTTCCTCAGTTTGAAGAAAGCGATACTTTCTAGATGTCACAAACTGTGCGCATCAATCGAGGGTGCCACACAATCTGAGCATCCTTGACCGATGCTCAGTGCCACCCTTCATAATATTACCAAATCTTAAACGGTCCCTGAACCGGTCATAATATCACTGGATACCGCTGGGATGCAGTAGTAAACAAGTGCAACCACACTAGGAGGTCCCTGGGACGCAAACAATATTTTCCTCACTAGACAAGCATTTCACAACTTTAGATGAGTAAATTTGCCGCAAACCTGCCAATTGAATTTACAACCCCATTGGCCGTCGGTCCCCCGATGCCGTATTACCACTACCCAAGGCGGCTGAGAGGCAAGCGATGCAGCAGAAGGTGGCTAGGGATATCTGGGTCCGCTCAGGCCACCACTGAGAATCATTCATCGCAGTGTTCAATGCTCGAACTCTTTCGAGCGACACCTGTTCGTCCTTTCTTTTACATGAGCTAACTGGTATTCGATGGGGCATAATAGTGTCGAGGCAGCTATGGCGGGTTGGTGATGGATTTCTAGCACTCATTACCGGAAATATTCTCTTTTTTTCTCGGGCATTCTAAAACTAACGAATCGGGGGTTGTGTCCTCGGTTTATTCGGCTATAGCAGGGAACGTGGTAGAATTTCGCACCATCAAATAGCTTGTAGCATCTCTTGTGATCATGCTCAACAAAAACAACAAGTTGCCCGTGGTACAACAATAATGAGGTTGTAGACGTTTTTTACAAAACTTTAATTGGGAATAAGTAAGGTAAACTAAAGCTCCTATACCTGTGACTACCTACAAACCGAAAACGCGTCCTGCGTAAGTACTCCCGCAATACCGTACAATATGACTGAGGTTTCGAAAAAATGAGTTGAAGCCTCACGGGCTTTTTCTTTTAGATACCTTATTTTCTTATTTTCTTTTAGATACGCATTTTGCTGCCTTATTGCACAGTACATGGCATTTAATCTTTAGTTTGCCGTTTTTGTAAGTGATAATTGTAAAATTGCGAACGTGTTGGACCGTTTTTGAGCTAGACCGCACAGAAATATCAGAAAGCATTCAGTGCCCTTGTCGGCTGCTCTATTTTATACATTGCGCCCCTCCTGAAACGTTCCGTATATACGGAATAATGGGAATGCATAGTACGTTCTAGGCATGACACAAAGCCACCACACAACTAGAAAGATTTTTGAGGAGCAAATGAAAATGAAATAGTAAATTCCTGTCAAAACTTTTAACACCGGTTTTGTATCTTTAAGACGACCAGAACCGCGAAATCATTGTCCTATGAATTCGGTATGTACGGAGTATACGGAAATCATACGGAGAAATATTTGCTTATTATCAAAGATCAAAAACATGGAAACAGTGCCCAACGTTCATATTGCGCGACCTCATGTGATTTCACTGTTTGTGGAACTAATATCTACTGTAGTTCCGCTAGGGGGCGTCATACTCCGTATGAGCTCCCTATTTCCATAATTCCGTATATACGGAACGTATTCACGCAAACCTAATAATCAGCCAAGCGGGCCCAATAAACCGATGTTAGGCCACCTACCTTCCTTTCACCGCAGACCATTGCTTCGGGCATGTTGTACTGTCGACACAGAAAAGAACGGTAGTTCCTGTCCCCACCGGTTATCCAGCAACACTCAATTTTACACCTGCTGTAAGCCACGTTGTTCCTCTGGAACGAAGAGGACGGAACGGTAAAGACACCTACATCGTTCCCCAAAGAAGGAGCGACCGTTCAACAGCAGCAAGGTGATAGGTAGTCGTATTGCCACAATGGAAGTAATATAGGAAGACAAACTTTACGCGCAACCACATCTATATCATGGTTGTAATAATAAAAAAACGTGCACTTAAGGAAGTTTTGTTACAATTGTGTGTAGTCCCAAGAGTTGCACAACCTTCTTGTTAACAGCAGTGCTGTTTAGGCCGAGCTTCGTCCGTCCGTCGCACTAAAAAATGTAGAAGCCTAAAAAATGTGGGTTGGTCGTGGGATACGACCCCGGGGCTTTACGTTGTACAACCGGCAACCAAACCACTGGGCCCCTTCAAGGACCGGAGGTGCACGGGGTTTGCAGCGGCGGTGAACAGTAACATGTGCAGCCTATTGGAAAGAATAATGGACGCTTCCTGATGTTGCAATCGAAGATGGGTCCCCACAGTTGTGAAACTTGCGTCTATCCAATTGAGATACCACCGCATTCCAACCGCACATTTCTTTTGGGTTCGTGGCGCCGGAGTTGACTTTACACTTGGCCGCGGATGCTAGCCAAGCCTCCTAAAATGGTCTCCTAAAGCGGTTCACATGTATCCTAAAGCGGTGCACTTTAGGAGACGTGAAAGCCTGCAGACGAAACGGTCTGGGCCTGCCAGTCATGGAGAGCTTTCAGGAGTAACTTCGGAAATAAATGTAAGGTTCAACAGCCGGTTCTCCGACGAAGGGAGAGGGGCCGTCAGCTCTGGTGTTTCTCCAGCCTTGTGAAATTTGTGCAAGCTGCGCAATTTTTTTTATCTGCAGTTTGTGCAAACTTCCAATGAATTTATTTGTTAAAAAATTGGTTATGGTGTCCAAGGAAAAACAATGTGGTTATTACTATATTTAGGGTAATATAAGCAATAAACTCCGGCCCGCATTCATTTAGGTTGTATTTGGCGTTGTGTAGTTTTGAGGTTCATTTATGATGAATGTTATGCTTCAAGATTTGTTCTGAAGGGCTCCATCATGTTAACAACACAGCGTAGCAAGAAAATGAACTAAAGGTGGAGCACGCAAGAAGAACGCTGCGGTGTAGTATTAAGGTGGGTGACCAAATAAGCTCAATGTTACACTTTGCTTTGCGATGGCGACAAAGCCTGTAATTTTTAAACGCAAGAGCATTTAGGCAAAGCCAGATTAGACACACGAAAACGCTCGTACTAGAGAGAATAAATTACCTCAGCGGAGCACATTTATACTGAAAGGAATGCAGACGTAATATTTCCTTCCAAGACCAACATTCCTAGGTTTATCTAAATAAGACACCCCTGAATGCTAGCAATAGAAGCTACTTGCAGTCGGCTGCATCAAACACAATTACAATTCACCTTTGTGGATTCTCGGCAGCTTACCTTCAGATAAACCGGTAGGCTGCTAGCCTAGCCGACATGAAATGCTTACTGCTTGTGCTGTGAAAGGGTGGCCTCTTAATCAGTCTAATGAAGTCTATAAACAAAAACGTACGTTGTGTGGCATGACCCCATATTTTCTCGGGTGCATGATGAGGCACAGTTGCAGGTGTGTCAAAGTGTGTCCTGGGAAGTACTTTGTTCTATAACTTGTGTCGTAAAGAACTTGAATGCACTGAGGCCGGAGAGTCCTGCGAAAAGAATAGTTAAGCAGCGATTATACGATTGGTATAGTGGGACTGTCGGCGCGTTCAATGATTTCAAGGACGAGTCTCTTGCAGCTTTCGTCATCATATTAGCTATGCAAGCTATACGTGTTTTATTTTGAATTCCTTCAGCACGGAATCCGGTCTAAAACTTTTCGACATTTAGTTTTGCTTCAATGGCATAGCATGAGAAGAATTCTCGTTGTACCAGTCAATTCTCCCCCAGTCACAGTTCAGTGTTTTGGAAGTTCGCTAAAAAGTATTTTAAGAAGGTGCTTATTGGTTGCACAACCTGTTCCACATCTTAGATCTTAGCTACATCAAATTTGAAGACATATTAATGGCGTTAAGTCAAATGGCGTCGTCTAGCCTCGAGAGGAGCATCATAACAAGTGAGCCTCCAATCAAATACCTGCCTGAAACAATGATCAGGGCTCAGAAGCTCGAACCTAAAGTTACATTGTGTCAAAAAAATGAAGGGGCCCGTCTAAGTAAACACCACACCTGCAATACAAGGGCAACTAAAATTTATGATGCAGCTGCAACAAGTGGAGCTCATAAAATAGCGGAAAGGCGTTTGTATTTTTGCGTATTCAAAAACAAACTTTTTTAATATAAAATACTCTTTGTTTTTATGTTTTTAATGTAAATTTTTCAGATTTCAGAGAATCTTTTGTGTCAAAGGTCATATGTGCTCCTTAAATATGAAGGAAGCTCACACTAACGCGTAAGACTTGAAGATAGAGAAGCTGTGCGCATCCTTCGCGACCATCCCAACGTTGAAGTGCACGATTGCAGCCGATTTGCTTTTTCTTCTCTGCCTCAAGGACGCTTACTCCATTTTTGTTGCTATATAACGACGAAGAAGAAGCAAATCGAGGAAGCAGAACAAAATGAACGGAATGCGTACACTTACTAGGCGCATAGTAGGTGCCCGCAGGTGCAACGTGTATTCTATCAACCGTTCTGTGTCGGCAGGGGGCCTGATTCCTTTCCTTATAGTCACAGCCGAGTGAGTAAACCGTTTGACTCTATGTGTGACTCTATGTCACTTTATATCAGGCAGCTTGTCAACCGGTTTTTCTTTTTACGAGACTCGCCGGAACGTTTTCTACGAACTTTTCTTGCAAAGAGCACTAGCCAGTGCTTTGCCCATATTCATTGTTTCCGCTGCGAATGAAAGATTTGGTACAATGAATGGCAATATGAAGGAAGTAGTGCACTAGCTTAAGTTTCTTAATGTGCGGTTTTCCATCGAGCACCTCCTAACAACCATGTTGAGGGAAGACCTTCACCGATAATATGAAGGAAGTGCTGTTCCCGGTGCCGCTGCTGTATCGGTCATTATACAACTATGTGCCTAGCTAGGCTGTTCTAAAAAAATGGCTGTCCCAGCGCCCGTGAAAACATTTTTCTTTAAGTACACAACAACACCCTCCCAGGTGAAAATGAAATGGTTTGTTTGTTGCCTTGTCCACAAACTACACATGAGAAAAATCGGAAGGAGTTGAGCATGCGTTCACAGAGTGCTGGGACGCCATATTTTTAGGATGTGTTGCAACGGACTTTCAAGAAAGGCAGGCCCGTTTCACCAGATAGCATGCGATTTCTGTCTGCACAAAGTGATAGCAGTGTGCTGTACGATCTTATCATAGCTTTAGGTCTACATGCCAGTTGGAGGTCGAGGTTGGCAGCACGCCGTGCCGATCCTGGAGCGCTCACTTTGAACAAGTAATTTAAGTAAAGTATAACCATGGTGTATGACATCCACAATTTACAATACCCTAACGACGGATGAGTACCTGTTTTGGAAGAGCTGTGAACATTTGATGTTTAATTTAAGTTTTGCCCTCAGCCAAAGCTTGGCACACGGTTTTTAATCTATCCTTGACTTGATGCGTATTTCTGAAAAAAGCGTGACAAAAAAGTGGTCGTAGCAGAATGGGTAAAAGACACATCTTCGAATCTGGCCGGTGCCAGTGATTTCTTTTCTTTACACTTTATGCGGAGTTTCGTGAAACGCCGGAATCAACGAATTGCTAAACTGCTTCGCTGTTAATATCTCTGCGTTTTTTTAAATAAAAGCTCAAAGTGTAAATAAATGTCTGAAGCTCACGTTCACCTTAGTATGGAGTACTATTCGGTAACGTGCCTAATGCACGCATGTGATACGTGAGCTTTTAGCAGTACTCAGGGATTTTTCCTGATAGAGTTACTACACAATTTCGGTAAGCGATACCTATACCAAATATTTTGTCTCGGCAGAGGTAGATTGTGTCAAATTGCCGTTGTTACCTGTAAAATGCTCGTATCTGCTGCATTGAACACGGCGACAGTGTGTATTTCTTGAGGCCACCCTCTGCGTAGCTCATGAGGTATCCCTCGCGCCAAGGACAGCTTCGCGCTCCGGGATGACCAGGAATATAGTTAACAGGACCGTTGCCGTCATGTGTAGCGCCTAGTCTGAAAAGTAAAACGCTTGCGGTCAGTGTGTTCCAAAAGCTCCTCGCTTAGCTTGAAAAAACAAGAAAACGTGCTCGTTGAAAGTGTTTTATTTTTTTATTGCGTCCATTATATAGTTTAACATGGGCGTAAAAGAGAATAATTGAAGGGCAGGTAACAGCAAGCAGTCTCTCTTAGGGTAAAAAAGCTAGAGAAAGTGCAATTACAAAATACTTTTTTGCGTCACTCAGACACTTCGATATTGCGCAAAAAACTAAATGAAGATCCGGTCGCATCACGCAATATTCATTTAAAATACTGTTTAAAATCAGCAGTAATGCACTTGTGAATGCGCTTGCACTCTTCGGCGCGCCGTTTATTACCCGCGTATGGAGACATGAGCCAAGGGTGTCTGTACCATATTTTACTAAAATGTCACCACCAATTATAAAAAAAATTCCCACGAATGGATTGGCACTGTTTCAGTTTAGACGAGTACACTGTACAATTGTATTGCACTGAACAATAATAATATTTTACGAAGATGTTCACCTTCTACTGCGAGATTTAGATGGTCACTTAAATTGGAAAAATAAATCGGCGTAGTGCGCCACCACGTCTGATCAGGCCGTCAGTCAACAAAAAGTGTTTGGGGGACCGCACGGCCGTACCTTTCTCACTCTATTTCAGAAGGCAACGTATTAAAGCACATTTATTGCTGCCTTAAAGCTCACAATATGTTCGTAAAGAAACTCTTCCTCTAAAAGGGGCCAGTACAACCGGCAGTTAGGCAATTCATTTCAAGGATGCGACTTTCCCGTGTGGGAAGCTGTCAATCCCTGAAAATGTGCTGCATTCGAAATAGAAAATATATGGTGACCCTTATAAGAAAGGCCTTGAACACGTAGGCACGAGAGTTGAGACAAACTGGAAATTTTTGTTGGCATATTCAGACCTGATGTCATCCCAAATACTGTGTTCAGAATACCTTGTGAATTTACATCTGACGGTGAAATTCTGCAACTCTCCCTCAAGCGTGAGAAATTTTTTCGGGAGCGCAGCCTACTGACGCATTTTGAAATCTATGGGCGCGTTTGAACATGCAATGACGTGCCTTCTGATACTCTATTTAATCGCGTTTAGTGGTTGCTGATGTGGTGGGGAGTTGGTTCACATGCTCAAAGCCCTCTTGCTGTCACTGACTTGAGTAAAACTTAAACATTTATTTAAAAATTGCATTATACCAGATATTCATAAGCTCTGTAGTACAGAATAAAAACTTCTCTATGTCACTCGTAGTGCAGAAAAGATTGTCTATAAGGCTTCTGCATCGTGTTCGCGCTGTGTCGGCTTCCTATCTCGCTCTACGTCACAAAGTAAGGATTCACTCAAGCTTCACCATACCACACGCGAACTGTGAAGACCGCACTCGACAGTTTACTACTCGGTGTAAACATATTACTTGCTTCCTGTTTAGAGCTCCAGGATCATTTGATAAGGTTTATTTCTTCTACTTCGTGGTAGAAAAAGAGAAAATCATTGCGTTGCTAATTAAAATGTTGGCTTCGGCAAAATGCCTTAGCTCAAAAGTCAACATCATTGCAACAGGTAGGATTTTTGAGGATTGTCATTAATGACAGTGCTTTACATCAATATGCATTACTGACAATAGCCGAGTATGATTCTCAAGCCGGCAAGGAAGGCAACGACCATAAGGTTCCGAAGTTTGCACATAAAATGTGCGAATTGTGTATTGCGGCAGGCAAGGATGATACTTAGGTTTTGTACACCGCTCAAGAATGTTAAGCGTTGAAAAAATGACGTTCTCGCTTTTTGTGCACGAACTTTGCAAACTTGCTCATAAATCAATTCGCTGTGTGATGGCATAAACACAGCGATGTGCTGTTTGAACCTTGGCCTAGAGTAAGTTAAAATTCCGGAGCGACTTGCAGTCTTTGTAGAAATTTTCTAGGTCATTCGAAAATTGTGGAGGACACTTAAATTATAATTTACAAGCTTGCCTCTCGAGCGAGGCTGAAATATCTTATGGTGGAGAGAAGGGGGAGGCAAACATATTTCTTTTTCTCGGTGATAAAATTAATTGGCAGCAGTAAACGATTGTCTTTTCTCTTAACTTCTCCGTAGCCCAGGAACCTTTGGCGTGGACTAGAAAATTTTCACATAGGCTGTACATACTCAACTAACTTCAAGAAAACGAAAACTAAAAATGACAAAATAAACCTTAGTGTTTCTCGATGGATGAATGGATGTAATGGCGGGAACATGTGCATTCAAGACAAGTTCACGGACCACGAAAACAGCAATTTTTAGTTATTTCTCTTCCGAACTGCAGCCCGGAGTACCATTTGCGGTAGTTTTCATTAGTTCAGTACTTATACGACATCTCACATGCATTCGACCGTTTGTCGGGATGCTATAGGAAGATAAATAGCCTGAAATTGCCATTTTCCTGGTCCGTAAACTTTTGATCGTAGCTGTACATAATATTGCACTTCAGGGATCACTCCTCACTCGATATTCACGCAGGGTCACCAAGGGCTAAGCACCTCATTATTCATGTGAACCAGTTGCGCGCACAAAATAACGTTTCGAATTTCGGTATGCCTCAGTTGCAAAATTTGTGTCTCTGCTTGGCTGCTTTTCTACCGCCAGCCATTTAGGGGGGCGGGAAAAGGCGTAGCAAAAGGCGTACAGCGTAGCGAAAGAGTGTTTTCGCCTCCACTGCCGCACCCTGGTCGGCAGTGGAGTGTTTCGGGGAGAGAAGTAGAAGAGGTTGCCGCGGCCAACGGATGCCTGCGTCCGACGAATTCTCGGGACACGCGCGGCCCGGGAGACTGTGTGTGCGTGGTGCTGCGGGGTGTTCGCGCGGAGAGTGGAGTGAGAACTGGCGGTGCCCGGACGGATGGTCGGGTCACGGCGTCGGCCTTGAAGGCTGTGCTGGGTGGTCGAGAGAAGACAGCGGTGACCCCCGGTCCAACGAAGATCGCTTCAAGGAGGGGAAAGAGCGCGGCCCAAATTGCGTCGCTAATCAGCGGTGCCCCACCACAGACGGCCATCAGTTTCACGCGTCACGCCGGTGATACCATCAGCGGAAGTGCAGCTAGGCTGTTCTCCCCTTTTACACTCTTCTTCGTACTCTTCCTAATCGACTTCTCCGTCGTACATCTTTAAGTGGACTACACGGACTTCTGCATCCGTCTCCTTTAGTGCACAATGTTGTACGCGTTCCTCGCGGGCCTTTGTTAGTATTTGGAGGAAGCCTCCGACCCCACCTGTTGTACACCTTCCTCGGACTGTCGCCTCCTTCCTTACATTTGTTGCGTTGGACTTTGTAGCAATAATCAGAATCAAGAACAGGACGCTGCCGGGACGGAAACAAAAAAATAGAAAGAAGAGAAGGATCATCGGAAGCCATGTACATTTGTAGCAGTCTACTGTAAATATGGTTATTTTTTCTTTACGGCGCCCTCGCCTTCCTTTCTAACGCATCTTACGGTGCCTGAAAACGCGGAAGGAAGAAGCCGGGCCACCAAGCTGGCGGAACGAGTACCAGCCAAAGTGAAAGCGGCAGCCTAGGTGTCCATAAGGTAGATGAGATATCGGTAAAGATTCGAAGTATTCGTACCATCGGGCGTTTGAAGGGCACCAACGATGCGGACGGCTACATTCGGCAGAGGCGCGGTGGTGCTGCCCAAGGCCGACCGACGGGATGGACAAACGAGAGCGTGACGACTACAGTCAAACCCGGCTATAACGAACCCGGATAGAGCGAATTATGCTATATATCGAACAAAAATATTTCAGTTACGGAAATACATGGGAAACATATTCCTTATAACGAAGTTCACATCCGATATATCGAACTCTGGGCGCCTGAATGGCCGCCGAAATGCATGATCTCGGAGCGGCGATTGAGATGTGGATTGGTCGCGACCACGGAGCAAGAGCCGCGACTGAGACATTGCGCACCGCACGGAGCGACGTGACGCCCAATACTTTCCGTAACTGTTTCTGACGCGCGGGACTCGCGACGGATCCCGCCCTGTCAGCGAGTCCGGACCAAGACAGCAGCATCGGTGAACTGTGGGAAGAGCTCGCCAACGTTCCCTATGATGCCGCGAGTGCAATCCGTCAAACGTTTATAATTAAGCGCATTCGGCAGTCGATGTGCTCCGCCAATGCTTCTTAGATTTTTGAGGACACAGACTCGAACTGGTGCGAACAATATTTCGTGTAGAGAATGCTATGCTAGTTGAAGCCGCCAAAACGAAAGTGAAAACAAAAATCGCCGCTTTTTTGGAACGTGGGCAGTTAACGCGGAAAGTAGCTTTATTACTTGCAATAAATGGATTATTTTGGTACGGTAATGGCTACTGTACTGCTCGTTTCTGCATACGCGGAAGGCGGAGTTGGTGAGGAGGGGGGGGGGGCTGTGGGTGGACTCCCGCGGATTGCGAACTCGTAACAATAAGCTCGTTATAGGCGGGTTCGGCTATATCGAACTATTGGATATATCGGACTAATCGCGGTGCATATTGCAGTTCGCTATAACCGGGTTTGACTGTATGCCGTTTCAGCTCCCGGGATTTCCCTCGGTGGATCCAGAATGATTCCGCGAATGCTGAGGGGAGTGTCGCAGCTGATCGCACAACGCATAAGACACTACCTCAACAACACGAACGAAGTTTCACTCGGTCTAGGATACGGCTACAAGACAAGAAATAAAGGCAAAAAGGACCAAAGAAAGGACAGTCGCTCGAGAACTGTGCAGCAACGCAAAAGATACGTTAGGCTTGAATGTAAAGACCACTGTTGTGCATGTTATGTTGGAGAGATTTCTGAACGACTTACGAAAAACAGAAAGCGTGATAAGACCGTTAAATGATGAAATTGAACAGTTTATCGACACCGACTGCCTACATGGGGAATTCGCTACCTGAATTGAAGATGAAGATAAGACAATTGATATTATGAGCCGATTGTACCTTCGATTAAAAGAGAAGGCTGACACCAGAAAATATTGCAAAGTCATGAAGACATTGGAGGAATCGGCCAACTTCAAAGAGTTTTTTCACTAACTAGAGTATGCTACGAACCATCCAGTTTTGAACACCCCTCTAAAGAAGTTCGCTCACCAGAATAACATTTTCGACCGGAAGCGAAAGGAGAAACCGGATCGCATTCGTTGGATACACTGGACATCCAAACTAAACCTGCCTTGTCTTCAACGCCACTTGAAGAGTCCTCGGAGAGGCCCGGGAGCTACACAGTGTGATCATCAAACCCTGTAACATCTTAAGATACCCTTTACAGAAAATGTCCCAAGCACCAGAATACGAGTGCTTTACTTGCGGAATTCGAACGGCGAGATGGGAAGCAAAGATTTGTAGTGAACGGCCACACATTGGCCAAAGATCCAAATAGTATCATTGCACGTAAGGGGCGTCGCAGGTTGATGAAAATTCTCAGGTCACTGCGGGCGTTGTTGGAAGAGCAAGGCAGCATCCCACATGGACGGTATTATTGCCAAAGCACTCAGCTCAGGAAAGAAGCGAAACGCGCTAAGGGTCTGTTTTCAGGCCACGGAAGACTTCGAATCGCAGTTCAAGATCTTACAAGATTGGCTGTGAATTTCACACTGGATACGTCGACTGCAGCGATACTCTCGGCCGCGCCCAAAAGACGGAGCCCTTGTGGCAGTATTGACATCGTACTAACTCAGCGGACTTGACAGGAACGGATTTTAATGAACGTTGGGGTCTGAATCTACACAGTGTATTCACTGACGGATCAATGCTGAGAGGACCTGTGCAGTTACGGTACTCAGGGGAGATGGACTAACTTCATTTTTTGGGGGGGCCGGGAAAATGTTGCTTTTTGTTGCGATGGGCTAAGTAGCAATAATCAGACTGTTACCAGGTGGAAACAAATGAAGAGAAAAGAAGGGAATGATCATCGGAAGCCATGTACATTCGTAGCAGTCGAGTCCCTCTGTTGTTTGTCTTCAATGTACTCTCTGTCAGTCTATTTTCAGCTCTGATCCCAATGGGATGCCATCTGAAGTGTGTTGCTTTATTTATATTACCCTCTGTGTCGGTCTGTTTTGTATTTTCTTTGCGTGTTGAGAAAGTATATGGGCTTTCTTTAAAGTGCTATCCGCTTCCCCGACTTTAGCCTCACGCCAGCGGCTAATCAGGCGTGGACCTATCACCCGTTGGCAGGTCCGAACTACATCATCTGATTTCCACGTAGGGGGAAGTTGTTTGTCGCTCTTCCCTCCTCCCGTCCGAGGCATGGGCCGCTAAACCACCTTTAATTCCGCGACAGCCCCCCCCCCACCTCCCCCCCCCTTAAAAAAAACAACTCGTGTAAACCACAACCGAATTTCAAAATCACTATACTCAGGAAGAAGTCAGGTACCGCCATCGCTCATGTGCTGTATCCGCCTCTGCGAAGAACCCTGATGTCGAGGGACGCACGCGTTTTTAATGGGCTTGCTATGAATGCGTGATATCGCCTGCCCGCTATTACGCAGTTTGTTTGTGCTCACTGCTTTAATTTATACGCATGTTAAGTTTTAAAAATCACGAAAACAGCTTGTTCCATGTTCAAAATACTCCCACTAACGCAATACTTGCGCAGGGTGGAGTAACGTTCGGTTGCGGTGATGAGGCACAGAGGCAACTTCCATTACCTTCTTTAAGTTGTACCCGCGCATAGCCTGTACTCAGCTATACCACGTTTATTGGTGGCATAATGACTCTCTAATGAGGCAACATTACGTATGAATTATTGTGCATAACTTTGACACTTACGAATGACCCATTTCATGAGCCATAGTGTTCGTCCCGTCATAGCTGTACGGCTTGTCTTCTCCAATGGCTACCTTATCATTCTTACATATTCCACCAACGTAAGCCAGCCCTGAAACATCAGAAGTGAAAGGTTCGGGATTTAAACTTAGGGGTAGTCAGCGAACATGTTTCTCGAAACAGAAACTTGTTCACTAACTTGTAACTTCTACACAGTCACATTATTGAACAACATAAAAAAGGAAATCCCATAGACCAGCCCACTTCCCATTGGGATAAATTTTGCAAATAACTTTTGTCGTTAACGTTGCCGTTCGCGTTCTGCATTGTTCCTATTCCTACCTAGCACATTCTTTTTTTTTCTTTGAAAGAATCACCATCCGGAGCATTCGCAATTTCGTTTTATCTCGACAACATTACACTTTCGCAATGATTCTTCACGCAATTACAGTTCTATCCACATAAACGAATATTCTGGAATGTGGATCAGGAACTTCACATAGTTTTTTGCAGGTCTGTATTTTTAACCCCATGGGGCAGGACACAAAATGCCCCCCCCCCCCCTCCACACACACACAGCGACTTCGCCACGACGCCTAAAAATGGCCAAGTCAATGTTATAAGTGCGCAAATACGGTGATGTAGAGTCCCACCTAAGTCTGGACTCAGAAATAGGGTTAACGTACTGACAACAGGTAGTGCATTTAAGACATTTGGCAGTGTGTCCGGCCCCTATGAAAACTGTTTATTTCAATAATATCGTGGACTGCGAATTATCCTTCGCCATATTTAGAACGTTGGTCGCACAGATATATCATTCTGGAGCGCTGTGGGGAAGGAAACATACGAACCTAGGAAGAGGCGGAAGGCGACTTTCAGGACATGATTCTGAATTGTGCTACTGCAATCCAGCTTCTTTAGGTGAATATTCAAAACTACACAGGGTGTATTTGTATTATAGCGTACTAAATTACTGCAATACGGACAATGATATATGCACTAATATATATGTAGTAGGCCTCTTTCACTTTAATACTTATTAGTTGGAGTTAGCGTATAAGAACATTCAGAACTGACTAGAATCTGTGAATGTTCAACGTTTTAATGACAGTTCTTTTTCTTGTATGGTACTTGAAGTAGCCAAATTTATAACAAGGTTGCTTTTGACGTGAAATATGACATATTGTTTCATCACGATGCGCGGATTGGAGTGGAGATTATATTTTCTTTGTTTTTAATATTTAACATGTTTCAGGTATCAGATTCACCTTGAACGAGAAGATTTCGTCCACACCACGTCTTCAGTATCGTATTGTCTAGGGCGGGTTGCTGAACGAACAAATGTGCGCGAATAAGTTCGCAGGACTTTAATTAGTTCTGTTGCATGGCTTTTTTGTCCCAAGAATTACACGGCTCGGAGAGATTATAAACTAAAGGGGACTTGTTCGTTCTATTTTTGTGCCATTTGTTGTGTGTTCTGATGTGATTTTAACAAACCACTTCTAAATGCGACCGACTAAATGTGACCTATGACAAATAAAGTCATCATCATCATCATCACTATGTTTGGTGAAATCATTGCGCCGTGACTGCCACGCGCATTTGACCGCTGACTGGTTTAATATGACGTGGTTGTCAGTTTGAAAATTAAATTACTGTGGAACGCATTGTTGCCAAAATCACGCTAACTCACGCACAGCCTAACCACTCAGCAGTTATATATTTACAATCACGGTAATGCGTGTGATTTACGCGCGCTTGTATATAGGAAAAGATAATTTATTATGTTCTGAGGTGAGCAGCAAAGAGACAAGTTGCGGTAACTAAATCAGCTATGTAGAGAGATAGCTTATTTCGGATATGAATACAGTTACGTAAACTGTCCTCGAGATGCAGCTAAAGGAGACTCATTGGTAATCCGACGAGGCTAGCATTCCAGGTGTCTACAACCGGCAGCATGGCTACGTGACTACAAACTATGCAAGACATGTGCCGTACTTAGTACAAGCAGATTTGAGATATACAAGGCAGTTTTAATGATAAACAGCACTCATAACAAATAAAAGGTGAAAAGAACATCATTCCTACGTAAACACTAACGAGCAAAGCGAAAAGAAAAAAAACATATACGCGTATACATATACAACCAAGGCAATTTTCATGAATAATTTAGAGCAGTCCTCGCATTACCTTAATGGCAAAGGTAAAGCATACAAAAGAAAAGATACAGCATACTTCGAAAATGACAACGACAAACTTCGAGCAGTGATGACATCAACTAACTACACAGGTAAACAGGCAAAAAAAAAAAAAAAAACGCCATACAAAGGAATCACAACGGCTTGCATATAAGAGCTAAACGTACGTGCTATTTCTGTTTTAACACTGAAAAATTTTTAATTCTTTTTTCAACTTAATTAAAGAACAAATTTTCTAGCGTTTAAATTAGGAGAGGAAAGTGTTACACAACGCTACCATCTGGTTGTCTATGAATTGATCAGCGAAACTCATTCTGGAACTCCACCCAACTAATCATTGGTTTGCAGGCTGCATGTTACATCCCTAAAATATATTTGTTGAAAAATGAGGTAAGCTGTAGTTCGATTCGAAGATAAATTCGAGGTCATAGAGAGCGGTGCTACATGATATAAAATGATATTACATTTATGGACTGAAATAGGCAGTTGACCGAGGCAGATGCGGAACCGAATACCGTTTTTAGGCCTACCTTTTAGAGTGAAAAGGGGCTATCTAAATTCGTTTTATTCGAGTTACCCTATACCAGATGGCAGTAGACCACCTGGGAGCTGAATCGTGCAACCAAAACGCCTTCTGCTAACGCAAAAAGAAAAATCTGGCGAAGTTTGATTTTTTTTCTGCAACGCGAAGCATATGGAGAGTTCTGGCGGTGTAGGTAATTATCCATTACTGAACCGTAGTTCTAAAGCAAAGCTTTACTACTTTCTTCCGGCGATTTCACGGAGGATGCGGAAGGTGACCTTTTGACCGGAGACACACCCCCAGCGACGCACCCCTCGAAGCGCATCGCGTGATTCGCCGGACTCGCTGTCGGCGCTGCACACAAGGACACGTTTTCAGTCGTTCTGCGAAGAACGAGGAATAATTGCTACCCCCGCTGCGACTGAGGCAGCGGACCACCCCCGCAGCCTCCCATGCATTCGGCGCTGGGTCGTCTCGCGCCCGGTGACGGTGCGTTCGCTATGAATGAACGCCACGTTCGCCCCGGCAAATGCCTCGTTCGCCCGGACTCCTTCTGTGAGCGTTGTAGGCAACCGAACAGCTCTAACCGTGGTCGGCAATACAGCCAAATCAAAGGTTAACCACGCGTAACCAAGACTACACCAGGCTAAGCCAAGCTTTTAGTTTTCATATCCAAAGTTAACTGAGCAGAGCCGCAGCTATTTTGTTCAGATCAACAACCTCGGAAATCATTTTAGAAGAAACTTGTAATGTGTCTCCGCTTAGGTTTCTCAGCAAGAACTAATAATGAAATATTGTGGCAAGTATAAATGATTGCTACCAGGGTGAGCCCAACGAATAAACACAGACGACATCTACGCTTGTGCGCTTGTAGATGTAGGAGGGATATTGTTCGTCTGCGTTGTGTTGGTTATTTATCACGAGAATAGGGACCACTTTAGTATCCCGAAGCACCACATGGCCTAGCGCACAGAGCAGCGCCATCCTTCATTTGAAACATAGAGCTGGCGGTGTTCCTCGGGCCACGGGTGATTCGAAATGTAATTTGCATAAGCATCCGCTTTTTAAAAAGAATAAGTTTTATTTAGGAGACGTTTTGATACGTTTCTCTCCATATTTTAGCCTTCCAGTTGGTTTTTGAGACCCAGCGTTAGCATTGGCCAATTTTTTTTGTTGGCGGACAGAATTTTAGCTGGGGATCAGGCCTAGTAGGAGAGGTGCCTTGGTGGGAAGACATCAGTTGCAAGCACAGTTTCGAGCACCGTGCGACCAGCCACGTGGGTAGAAGGAAAAAGATTTACGACGCGGGTGCCACGGCACGTCCTGCAATCCGCCTCTTTCACAACCCCACTGCGCATGCGCAATCCCCTAGCGGCCAAGTCCCCAAGCAGTCCAGTAGGGGCAGCAGACGACATTCCCCACAGCTCCCGCACAAGCGGGAAGGGGTCGTGGTTGTATTTACATCGTTCGATTTTTTGTGTGTGCTCGTTGTGCGCGGAACAATGCCCACAACTTGTGCTGCGTTCCGCTGTAACTTGGAGTGCCGAAAAGGGAGCTGTGTCGGCTTCTATCGCTTCCCGTCGGCCGCACGCGATCGGCTACGGCGGTTTGCGTCGCTCGCGTCGGCTCGGGTGATGCGCTTAGCATCCTGGCGGATATATGATGGCTGCTATCTGTGCAACTGCGAATGACAATCCGCAGCACAACTTTTCACTACACTATCATCCCCTTTCTCGCATGTGGAACTCTATTAAGTTATAACTGCCGTTTGAGCGATCGGACCAAGACATCTGCGTAGCCTGTTTCGATGCTTCCGCGCAGGTATCGCCATCTCTCGACCGCTCGGCGCACCGCGCGCCGCGGCGACCGGTCAGCGTAGGCGGCTTGCATCGCGGCAGATATATCTGATCGCCGCTTTTAAAATAAGCCCTGACAACAATCCCTAGCACAATTTTTCACCACACTAACACCTACTTTCTCGCATGTGGAACTTTTTAGCGATCAGATTGATTCAGAAGAGCAGCGACAAGCGCGGTTGCTACCGTGGTCTGCGTCGGTTCGAGCCGCTGAGTGTGCCGAGCTGGCAGGCGCGGCCGGCGTGTGCGCGGACTGTTTCCGAGGGCAGAAAACGCTTCACGATTGCTTGCTTTACCCATTTCTTGCGAACAAACGCGCAGAATCTACAAATTCAGCTCAGCGATCATCGTAGTTGACCATGGAGCAAAAACAGTGGGCGGAGCGACGCCGACGACGCATCTCATGCGCGCATCGGGCCGTCTCAAATTCACGCGTCGACTAGTCGTGGCGACAGTCGTAACGATCAGTCGCATGCGAATCGCGTGTACCAATCGTACATGTGTCCAGCGCTTAAAGGCATTTTGCGAACTGCCGGCCTTTGTTGAGCTGGCGATCGCACTTCATGCCAGACGACTCCAAGTACTGCTCGCTCTGTTGCTCGGACGGCACACGGATCTGTCCGAGATTTCTCTGCCAGCCCTCATTCAGTGATAAGAAGCCGCCTGGTATTATGTGATGACCAGGGGCTGTCATCTTAAGGCGTTATAACACCAATACAGAAGAAAAACTTCGGCTGCTCCTCGCCGTAATGTGGGATTGCCGTGCATACAACGAGAACGCAGCCGGAGGAAACGCCGGCAAACCCTACGGCTTCAATCTCCGCTAGGCACGCTAGGTGGCAGCACACCGCAATGAAAGAGGCGGATTGGGTACCCTTGTTATCTTCTCCAACGTGGTATAATTCTCTCTGAGGCCGTGATTGTGCTTTTGCTGCGCCCGATTTGAGCTTCCGGTGGACGCGGCCGGCGTCGTAGTTTGCAATTAGCGGGGATATCTTTCTCTTGGCGCTTTAGACAAAGAGAAAAACGTTTTTCATTAGGAGCAATTATGTTCTCGCGGGAGTGGTGCGCGCTTTCCCGGTATTCATGCGCCGTCTTGGCTACAACCACCCTTCAACCGGCAGGAGCTGTTCGCTGAGATGAAAGCTGGACAGCAGTGCTTCCCACTGCCCCGGGGGAAGGTGAGGGGGTACTCGGAATGTAGGCTTGAATATTGCTGGCGCTAGGATGATGTGTTCGAGTGTTCCTCGTTGTCTTTAATAGTTGCATTGGGCTTCAGACTTAAAATTAAGCAGGAAGTGCATTGGCATAAGATGTGGGATAGTGTTTTATTTGAGTTCTCTGAGTGTTAATTTTTTGCGTTTTAGTGAGCTGTGGATAGGACAGAGGGAGTGTTCGGTGCTTGAAGAGATACGATGATAGCGCGGCTAGCGCAACAGAAAACCGCTCGATAAGCAGTCGAACGCTATGGCGTCAAAAATTTGCGCAAAACATCTACGCTTAGGTCCTGACATAGGTATGCAATAGTGCTACTTTTTCGTATAGTGCGGCTGCTAAATTCACCATCCAGGCTCTCCCAGCTCCGATTACCATCTGAGAGAGGGATACTAGAAGCAGCAATTTCTTCTGCTGTGGCGCAAAAATATTGTCTGATCGGCAGGCGCGCCGACAATGAGAGAACAAAACATATTCGGAGGCGGGGCATGGGCAATAAGGACATATGCACTGTTTCTTTTGGGGCAGTACACTCATTCTCGGCGACCCTGTGGTCACGCCTCTACCTTTGTGAGTTCCAGTTGTCGCGGCGCACTTTTGCGGCTTGGCGGGAGCTCTATTTTCGTTGCCGCCGTCGTAGCTTCTTAATTCCCGTTGATCATGATACTTTTTTTGTCGCCAAATTAGCACGGCTAACGAGCAACGCTGAAGCGTATAGAAGCTACAGGCACTAAAATTACTCATTGGGCACGGTAATGCTACTGCTTTATTAAACAGGCTGAGCTGTTTAGTTTGTGGTGAAATGGCTGTCATAATATGCAATGAGCACCGAATGTTCCGATACTTCCAGTTGGTTTCATGTTTTAAATAACTTTGTCCTCACCTGTAACACTCCGCTCCACTCTGCCACGAGTTTGTGTGACAAAATCTCGGCTGCAAAAAACAAAAATTTGATGTTATTTTCGACATATTTTGAAATAAATTGAGACTCGCAGCGCCCTTTTTTAATTTTATTGGTGTATATTTGAGTATATATGTTTAAATGATCAGTTACAAGTTCCGTTAATTGGTCTTGCTTGCTAGGATGAATGATCAAGAGTTGAAATTGCAGCTTAGAACAAAGCTGCAGACCCAAATCAACAGTTATGAAAGTCCCCTACAAAAGAGAATTGGCTCTGACAAGCGTTCATCTCTCTATTAAACACACTTTGTATATGTCTTAGATTCACATAACCATCAAAAATATTTTGTCCACAACCCATCTAGCGATTGACTCCGTTTAATTCAAAATCTCTGAAAAAGAGTGGAGAGCTTGAAATCTTCTCTCTGGTTAATCACGGCAAGGCCCGTTTATGAGTCTAGGATTCTGTGTAAATACTGCTCTGAATGATGAGGGTTTGTTTAAAACTTTGTAGCCACTAAGCCGAGCATAAAGAAGAGCTGAAATGACAATACACAAAATCCCAAAGCTTTGGTTAGTTAAGTTCTGAGTTTCTATCAAGTATGTTTGTTTGTTCAATTGCATAACTGCTCTTTCTTCAAGCCTAGGGAAAACATTTGTCAAGCATTACAGAGTCATCACAACACACCCTACTTGTGCGGGGATAGCCAGCGCCTCCCTGTGAAGCATTGCCACGTATATTGGTTTTAGCAGTTAATACCCATACATGGTAGGCCAATATGGCCTGCTTTTTTATTTCATGGTAATCTTCCCTCACGCTTAAATTTATAAATAATAGTTTGTTTACAGCGGCAAAGCGACTGTATTTAGTAACTCTTGGGGACCGCGCTGACACAGCCCACATAATATCTTTTTTTCCGTGGCGTTTTAAACCACACCGTTTCGCATTCCTTCCTCAAACGGAGAACGGGCACTAAGGCAGAATGTAGAATAAAATGGGTTATAAGCCTGACAATGACAAAACGCAGTGCTTTTGCATCTTCGGGATGCACTTCTGGATCCAACAGAAATTCCCGCTCAAAATAAATTGCAGCAACCATCAATGTTCCTATTATTTTGTTGCATACCAAAACTTGGCTTTTCAATAAATGTGGCCTAGAATAGAAGAAACAGGCCGTGAAGCAACAAATTCTTACTTTTGCTCCAGCAAAGATCACTATAAACGTTTTCACTTCCCTATGAAAGCATTCCACAAAATGTTGAATACCCATTCAGCAGTACCCCTGTCATTATCCGACTGGATAAAACGGACGACGACGTAAATAATCAAAGCTGAGTGCTTAAGAATAAACAGCGACAGCTTAAGACACTCATAGCATTGTGCGCGTGACAGAGACCATGAATATATTTCTTTGGATTTTTAAGTACGTCCGTTCTCACGTTGTTTGCACAATATAGACAGCAGTGTCCTATATTCGCCATGTAGACATGAAATATTAAGTGAAAATTAAACGCACTATCCTTATGCTCGCCCATGCTCCTTCCGGCTTTTCTGTAAATAAGCCTCCTAAAGTTCTTTAGGCTTGTTATTTCAGAATGTCTGCACGTATATCTGGAGGCTACGAAAACCAACGTCTTGATATGCACGCTTCCATGAAGCATGCATATTCATTGAAGTTCATCAAAACACGGATTGATTTACATTTTCGAATAATTTTTTAGGAATCTCACAATCGAAGAGATTTTTTTGGTGAAAAAAAACAGTTTTGTATTTCATACATTGAGTACAGCTTCTTTTATTCCTGGGATTTTTGTTTCGCGAATCTATTTTTTATACATGGCTTTGATTTTGCATCTTCATTTATTCTACTAAATAAGATATCAGACAATTTTTATATATATTCTTGGTAAAAATACCAGAAACCAGTAGTTAATTGCACTTGATAAAATACGAGCACGTTTTCAAAGACGTCTTGCATGATCACAAAATGCGCTTACCTGGTAAGCAGGAAGACAAGGTCACATAAGGAAAAATCGCTCTCCCTCACAAGGTTTTTCACGTTTTTTAATGTCTGCTGTACGTCGACACCCTGGTAGGCATGTCCAAGCAAGCGATCATCCTGGATATGTGGAACACAGTTTTTCACTGGTTCGGTAAGTTTGACTGTCGCAAGCGTCAGAGAACCGACATAAGGGTGGTGGTAAATAACTAAACTGTGAAACGTTCAGAAGTTTGTTACTGTTGATTTTGTCCTATTCATATTGAAAACTCCTTGCGTTAAATACTTTGAGGCCGGTACACGGGACCGCCCGGATTCTTATCACATCAAAAATAAATAGATGAATGCAAGTTCAAAATCCGTTGTACTCAGCAGTAAGTACGATACGACTGCGTTATTTTTAAATATTCGGCTATACTGTTGGCCTTTAATACTAAAAGAACTAACGCAGTTTTGTGCTGTTTACGTTGTTTACCACAAAATGAAAATGAGTAATGTAATTACCTTGTAGGTATTTGTCAGGAGGTAACTACTGAAATACTTCTGGTTGTTTTAATTGGTGAAATTCTCCAGCGGCCCAGCCACAATAAATATAGGAAAAATATTAAGTAGGCAAGCAAGCAACGTCGTCTGGATTGTAAATAACATCACTAAAGAGAGAGTGTCTTACCTCAGCTGAGAGGACACTGTTAAGCTGAAACCGTATTCCAGGATTCATCATGTCAACGTATCGAAGATTTACCTGATGGAGAATGAAACAATAGAACACTCGATGTGCCTTTGCTAATAAATACAAAGAAAGGCCTCAAAAATTGAAGGCAATCAAGGTAACAGAAAAGTTTTGTGAAATCAGGAATTACGGATCGAGGGTAATAATTGGTCTAGCTGATAATTTGACTTCATTTGTGAGGAGCTGTGCATAAAAACATAAAGTGCGAAAATATTGACATGAAATGAAAATAAACTTACCGCGTTGAGCATTATTGCAAAGATATACAATAAGTTGTTCTCTGGTGTAGAACGACCTGCTGTATTCTCTGGTTGTAATAACGCAAAGCTCGACCACGAATGTACCTTCTCTTCTCCCCGGTGCGCTGGGGGCATATCTGTAGAAAAGGTACAATAATCAGCGCTTTGTATTCCCTGTACCAGAAGGCTTTTTCCGTTTCATTTCGCTTCAGTTTTATTCAAATAGACGACGTGAGGGGTGGAGAGGCAAAAGACAGATTTAGTCTGCCTGACCGAGGCATTCTTCCCGTACATGCAATGTTGCACTGCAATGGTGGGAAAATTAAAAAAAGGGGCAAAACATGAAAACGTGCTAAACAAATTATACCAAAGAAGGACAAAATATACTCATTTTTTTCAAGCAACATATCAACAGTCCTAACCGAACGGACAACGAATAAAATAACCAACTACACACAGTCACGCTTAAGAATTCAATAGAGAAAGTAAATCCTATTTTTTCAGTTAACAGCGTGGCGTGGCATATATTATTTAAATATTTGCGATTTGTTCAGGTTTAACTTCTGCGCTCTGGAAAGTAGCTTATATGAGCAACCAAATTCTACCTTGAGTTAAGCATTGCTCAAATAAGAGTACGGTATATTCTAAGAAATTCTCGCAACTTGCCTGACGTTGTCCGTGGGTAAAATATACTTCATAGCGTTCTGAGTAAAATTGCGACTGAAGCCAAGTAGGCTTTCTTAAGCGGCAATAAATACCCTAATCGTGAAATATATACTTAGGATAAAAATTTCAGTGGCCGTCCATTTGTACTTCCGTGTGTTTTAGTTTTTATTTGTTCTCCAAGTACGTTAACAGCGTTAATTTATTGAAGTGCTTGTAATAATATGGTTGTTTTTGAATAAAATTACTGACACTCAAACCGGTCAAAAGTCTTACATAATGTCAGGGGTCTGTCCATTCGTTCTGTGACTTTGAACACCTTATGGAGCATTGTCCCCTTCGGTGGAGCGTGCTGCCGCTGTGATTGGGTTCGATCCTCAGCTCATGGTTAAGAATTCCTCTCTGAAAGTAGTAAACAGTTTGCAAGAAATTTCTGTTTCTTCGCGAAATGTGTACACTTTTATACATATGTGCGGCTTGAGGGTACGATCCGTAATTGAGAACATGCACCAGAATATGCTCAAAATGCTTTTTCTAATAACGCCTTTCCTGTGGTAATTACCGATGAATACTTCAAATTTCCTCGGTTCAAAAGCTTGGTAGGTATTCCTACCTATGTTGTATTCTGTGTCAGTGCCAAAGCGGTACTGAAGAAGCGCGCACAGAAACCTCAGCCTAACAATCTAACTTTGATTCTTTTATGGAGAAAGCAACAAAATATTACCTTATACCATTGGTAACAAAACGATCGCTGGCCTTTGCGAACGAAACGCAATTTTTTTGTACCTAACGATAACAAGATTCCTAACACGTTCCACGGATTCGACATTTTAGCTTAAATTGATCACTGAAATGAATAACCTTCCCGTGAATCACGGTAACGCTCAGTAGTGCTGCATTATTTAAGCACCGGCTTGCTACTACACATAAGTAAATACCCTACCGACGCCATAGATAACAATACTTCATTCGGCAGTAAGATACCCTATTCCACAAAACGCATCATCGGAAGACCAGAAGAGGGTAAGCTGTTTTACGTGTCCGTACAAGGCTACAGCGTCGCTGACTTCCGCAAAAACAGCTTTGCGTAATGAAAAGTGAAGATAAGTAGCAGCACCAGAAAATCCGCTAAATTTAGCTAGCATTCTGCTCGGATTCGAGCGTTCTTAAGCTTTCTTTCGGAGACAACAACGTCTACTTTGGATAAAGAAGCGATATTTTGTAAAGAACGATCAAACTGAAAATGCGAGCACGATGCGAGAGCAAAGTCCCGTGTATTCTCTATTCTGTGTCGCTGTCTTTTCGGCGCATTTCCCCCCTTAAACGGCGAGGGGCTTCGCGTTCTTTCAAGAACCTTCAAAGTGCCGTAATTTCGCGTGTTTTGAATCCTAAGAACAGTGTTAATGTGTTACGTTTGACGATGGTATAGGAATATCCAAGGTGCTAGGATTGCAGTTTTCACATCCGTTGATTTTATAGTAAGCAATTTTGGGAGGCTTTCTCTGTGTATTCACAACAAAACTAGCTGTCTCATTTAATTGGAGGGGAAGATCACCCCTTTGTCGTAAACGTCACCCGTTTTTTGTGAATAATCGCTCCCGGTAAGCCTCGGGTGCCACTCGTATAGCCTTATTTCTCCGTGCGAGTCTCACGTCAGCCACCTCTAACTGGCCACCATGGCCATCTTGACCCTAACTCCTGCACATCATGCTTGTGTATTGGCATTTAAAAGGCTTCCCAGGAAGCGAGGTGTGGTAAATATATCTCTCGAAGTCGCGGCTATTCCAAGACGACATTATTCAAATGGCTCACATTTTCTTTTTCCAATACCTGCGTTATGCGATTCCCTCAGTCTTCAGCCTTAAGTGATTTTGGAGGGACACTTACCACTTCCAGTCCACATCTCTCCGATTCACGACAACCGATGATGGTGGGCACTATCATGGTACAAGTTTTCTTCAAGTAGCCGACCATTTAGCTGCGAAATAATACAAGAACATTTTGACACTTCACAAGTATTAAACAAGCACTGGCATAATGAACTCGAATGGTTTTCAAAAACTTTCCCAGCCCTGGAGGCTGGTGTGTCTTTAAAAATTGTAAAGCTTTGGTAGAACACCCTTTCAAATGGCTGACTGGTAGCTCAACCCTCACAGAACAGCACAGTTTCAATGAAAAACGTTCTTAGGCACTCACACAGTGCTTTCATGGTACAAAACCGCTGGTACTGCAGAGGATTGAATTGTACTGAATGGCCAGTAATTAAACTGTATTGCATGGGGCATCTTCCAGGCTATGAATGCATCGCAAGTATTGGCTTGTAAAGGCTGACAGAGCTATCTATGGTTACCGCAACAATATTCTGTGAATGCCGACGATTATGTATTCTTTGAATGTTTCCTGAATGAAGGGTACTTTATTTTTGGCTTTCGTCTAATTGATTCGTGATATGCCTATTTTTACGTGTGGTCTTGGGCATACCTAAAATGAGCGCCCATACTAAAACTAGTCACTTTCATTAACAAAACTAGCAAACTTCGGGTGATTAGATTTGTGAAACAAAGTGGGTTTGTGCCTTGCATACTTTCTAGCCTAAAGAAGGGGTCCCTAACTATGCGGAGACCGGGCAGGATGCTGGGAGCTGTAAATCAGACTAAGGCGATCATACCCGGTAATACGGGGCTACAAAATTCATTTCATGGCAAATTGTCATACGGGGTCAGGCTACAGGCATATGGTTTCATATACCAGTACATTGCAAACATTTTGGCCCTGCAATCTTCCGCTGCGATCGATGGATTGGTCCTCAGTCGCTTGCGAAAGCTTTTGTATGTTGAATCTTACAACCAGTTGCGTTTCCGTCGTGGTCCTGCGGCGTTTCGCAAAAATTTCTGGGAAATGTATTTTCCTTTGGCACTAATGTCGCATGCGCGCTAGCGTTGTCGCTTAAACAGGATCAGTTTGATAACTAAAGTTTCCAGTCGGGTGAGTGATTTTCAATTCATGTGCAGCTTTCCCGCTCATGACAGTCCTTTGAACAGTGATTAATCTTTCGTTATTTAGCGAAACACAAAATTTTTCGCACAACTAATATTGGGGGTGAAAACTTGATTTGTGCAAAGTTTCAAGTCTTCCACGTCGCGCCACTAAGTTCCAGAGCCATGGAAACTATCCCATACAAATGCAGGGGGAATAAGATTTGACAGCGAATTACACAGCAAATATTCAGAATCCTGGAAAGTACTTTCAGAGGTTCCATCGACATGTTGACTTCTTGCTTTATACCAAATATCACTTTCCCATAGTGGGCTTGCTAGGTTCCTGAGAGGTCGGAATTTTGAGCAAGAAAGCTGCGTATGCATTGCTGAAAGAACGAGCATACTAAAAAAAATGGCGCTGAAAGTAGAACACAAGCAACGATGTTTTAAAGGTGGGCCGTATGTTGTATGCGAAACACGATCCCGGTCGTGAATTCTTAAACGACGACACTTATCGCCTGAGGCCTTTGACTCGATTCTTTTGAAAAACACTTTTGTATTTTTTAATACTAAAAAATACTAACACCGGGATTAGGCTAAGTCCATGTTCATAGCTGTACCTTTTGCGCACAAAAAACGAGGACTAAACGGAGACACGAAGACCAGCGCAGACGAACAACTGAAATTTTATTCATCACTCAACACATATATACCCTCTTTCACATCAACCGCGCATGCTCAAATGTGTACGCATCTCGTCATACACAGAAACACAAGGAAAGCACACTAACATTTGCATTATCTCATGTCATCTAACAACTTATTTCCTTATCTGGCAGGGCTACTGATGGTTTATTTATGCACTTTCCCTTTAATTTCGACATCTGCCAGGCTTGCACTATCTCTCTGGTAGTGCTGTCTTGGTGGTGGAACTCCGTCGTCACTAGGTCAAACAACGGCTCGCACTTCTTTGTTGTGCGCTGCAAACTGTGCGCAGCCAGATGCGTGTATGGCCGACCTTTAAAGGCCAACTGCACTCAAATTTTCGACAACGTAAAATTGATGTCACCTAATAGTACATAGAAAAAAGGTGCGAAATGCAGAATACTGCGCTTCAAACATCAACGCGCGCGACGCAAACGGCTCGCGATATTGGCGTCTTCGGAACCGAAACTGAATAGAAAAGGCGGCCATAGCGGCGGCCGGACGTGATGTACGTGACGGAACGGAAGCGGCCGCGCCAGGACCGGTGGCCGCTCAGAGCCGCCTTCAAATGCGCGTGGTAGCGCCGCGTTTCGCTTTGTTATTTCCACAGAAGAACTTACACTAACTTTTGCCCATGATAATGGAGTTAGGCGCAATTTCGGCATCCCGTTGCTATCAGTCGAGACGAAGTAGTCCGCCCGACAGTAATTTTTTTCCATCATAATAACTCCTTGAGTAGCAATTTCCGGCATTGCAAGTAAAAAAGCGGACCCTGATTTATATAGCTACTTGCCCATGCGAATTCTAAACGCAGCTTTCGTTATAGCCGACGCCTCGGTTATCAAGTCGCTCTCTTTGGAGGGAACAAACCACACACAGGCGGCGATCGATCACTATTTCTACTATACATTACGTACAAACAGCTTCGCGAATATCGGCCCAGTATTTTTCGCCTTGCTGCACATCGGGAATCGAATTATAAAAGTGGTCTGACACTATAAGCCAGCTTCCACAGCTAAATGTAGCACTAAAGCACGAAAACATATATATACTGCTGTTCTCTACTTTAACCAGACACAGGTGCTGTTGACAGCGTTTTACTTGAAAATAAACTAAATCTAACGCTCAAAGTAAATACTTCTCTTGGGAATTGAACGAAAATCTAGTCTATTATTTAAGAGATGGGCAGTTTTGTTACTTTTTGCACTTTGCGAAGACGACGGCCGATATTTGTGCGGATGTAGTTGTTGCTACGAAAAAGGCTGATTTTGGTTCACTAAACGACGGATGCAAAAGTCACACAATTGTTTATAGCCACGTGTACAACAACTCTATGTCGTCAAACTTTTGGAAAGGTCTAAAGGAAGGAGGAGGCGTGGCGTTGGGCCAGCCCAAATAGGGCCAATATTGGTCGGGGAAGCGCAAGTGGTCAAGAATTTATAAAATGTCTTTTTGTCTGTTGTAAATACAATCGGAATGACAAATGTAAGGCAAGTGCTCGTTTCGCGTGATTTTTTTTCTTTGAGTAAAAATATTATTTTCAAGTAAAAAGAGTTTTGCTAACTCCCAGACGTTAGCAAGCGCGTGAATAGTTTGTAGGCTTCCAATCTTTTTTTTTTCTTTGCATTGACAAAAATGGCGGATGTTATTGCCTATGCGTTTAGTTTCAACATGTGACTGCGACCGCGGTACATCGCGCTGGTGTAGCAGAGAAACCCCGGGCGAACGGATCTCTGTTCCCGGCGGAGCGCCCTGCAAGTCGCCGGATAAGCGTGACTTCACGGGACAGGTTCCCCAACCTCTGTCACAGGCCGCTCGGAACTTGTTTCAGCGACTCTCCGCCAGGTTCAAACGTCGTCTGCTCGGAGGTACTTTGAACGGCGGTACCTAGCGCTCTCTGTGATTACGAAGCTAAGGATTTCGCCATGGTGATTTTAAGAGCATAACCTACTTATTTGGACAAAGAAAAATTTGAGTGCAGTGGGCCTTTAAGGCTGGACATGTGTTCCCTGAGCCTTACATTTACGCATCTGCTCGTTTGCCCAACGTACTGGTTCCCACATGTGAACAGAATCTTGTACACAATTCTGTTCCGTTCACATGTGGGAACCAGTACGTTGGGAAAACGAGCGGATGCGTAAATGTAAGGCTCAGGGAACACATGTCCAGCCTTAAAGGTCGGCCATACACGCATCTGGCTGCGCACAGTGCGCAGTGCACAACAAAGAAGTGCGAGCAGCCGTTGTTTGACCTAGCGACGACGGAGTTCCACCACCAAGACAGGACTACAAGAGAGATAGTGGATGCCTGGCGGATGTCAAAATTAAAGGGAAAGTGCATAAGTAAACCGTCAGTGGCCCTGTCGGATAAGGAAATTAAGTTGTTAGATGACATGAGATAATGCAAATGTTACAGTGTGTTTTCCTTGTGTTTGTGTGTATGACGAGATGCGTACACATTTGAGCATGCGCGGGTGATGTCAAAGAGGGTATGTATGTGTTGAGTGATGAATAAAATTTCAGCTATTAGTCTGCGCTGGTCTTCGTGTCTCCGTTTAGTCCTCGTTTTTTGTGAACAAAAGTTATAGCTATGAACTGTCACCAACTAGCCTGCCTTTCAGTGTTATTGCAGTTTATTTCTAGTTTTTCCGGCTCCGTTTCTATGTACCCCCAAGTGGACGTGACAAACCCTGCTGCGCTCGTTCCCTTGATCGCGGTGTGTGAGTGCAAGGCGCGCATCTATGGGTGGCACATCAGATACAAGACATTCCCGGATGAAATTCGGTTTTCGGCTTGGTAGCTTCCGGTGTCGGTTGGCCATTGCCGGAGGATGTGCGCTATCCTCAGATCGGAGTGCTGGAGACAGACCTGGTATCTCAAGGATTGTTTGCGTGTGGCCTGTTCATCGGAAGTAGGAGGCAGGACAAACTGGAAGGCTTATCGCGACTGGTGTGACTGTCGAGTAACCTCATCGAAGTGATGTGGCGCCAGGGAAGTTGCTAATTCTTGGCAACACACGTGTGGACGAAGAGCAGCAACGAGTACTGAGATTGGGCCCAAAGTTCTGCACTGAACCGACACTACAGACACCGGAGAGGCTGGCGCTGGCACAGGACATCTCCAGGAACGTGAGTGAAGAGGAAAAAGAATTTTGTTTGAAGGACTGTGCTGACGTTGTAGCCAGTGCTAAACGCCGAGGTAGAAAGCAGGCGGATATGGGATCATTAGCTCGGTATTTGCAGCCAAAGAATTTACGAGTCGTGAAATCGGACAAAGAAGGTTATCTGGTCGTGATGCCGGATAGCATGCATTCTGAAAGGGCTCTGAACGGGATGGACAAATGCTTTAAAGAAGTGACAATAAGGCCTCAGGAAGCAAAGAAACGTGCACAAGAATTGTTAGAAAAGTGCAATGTAGACAATTTGGCTTCTCAAGTGAAAAAAGAAAACGGACGAACACTCTAGGTGTTTTATGCGGCAAAGACACATAAACCCGAGGTTCCGTTCAGAGCTATCGTTTCGGAACACAACTCCTGGCATTTTATGCTGTCGTCCTTCCTTCAAAAGATGCTCGCGACGTTGAACGTGAACGACCCATTTTTGGTGTCAAACTTGGGAGAAGTTGTGCAATATGTGTCTGGTCTTAAGAAAGGGAAGTACATGGGCTTTAGTGTCGACATACAAGCCCCGTACTATTCTTTGCACAGGATGGAATACTGCAGAGTGTGAGAGCATGTATTCAAGAAGACAATGATGAAGTCTCATTTTGTAACAAGAGTGGGATGTCTGTGAACGCTTTTCTAGAAGTGCTTAGCCTGTATCTTGGCAGCACGTACGTGTTGTTCAAAAGCAAAATGTACATCCAAAAACAAGGAGTGTGCATAGGATCGAAAGTGGCCCTGGTGTTGAGTGCAGTGTTTTTGAGGAAGGTGGGCAGACTTGTGAAAGCAGAGTTAGAGGGAAGGGTGCTCAGAATCTTCAGATATGTTGACGATTATTTGGTACTGGGTAATTACACCGAAATAGAAACGTTCAGTGCCGAGGTAGTTGATATATTCACCTTAAGAGGGGGAGGGCTAAACTTCACACATGAGATGCCAAAAGAAAAATTGCTACAATTCCTGGATGTGCAGTTCACCTTTAAAGAACACCACTTGTGTTGGCAGTATTCACCACGCACAGAGAAACCACTCTTAGAGTACACATCTGGCCACTCAAGGATTGTTAAGAATAGGATAGTAATGGGGAGTATGAAATCCGTTCTCGACAAAACCTGCAAACACGGAATGGAAGAAGCGTTTGGTGTGCAGAGGCACCATCTTGAAAAGGCAGGGTACCCAACGGCAATATTGCTAACAGGTAGCGAAAGGCTACTAAAATGAGTAAAAATGGAAGGTAAGGAGAAGGCAAAAAGAGCCGAAAACAAGGACAAGAGCATGTCAGTAATTCCTTACGTGCACGGTTTGTCTCAAAGGCTCAAAAAAGCCGCTGCCAGGTACAACGTGAATGTGTTTTTTTCGACCAAAAACAAAGTGGCACGCGTGTGCCCGGCGGTTAACAGACTGTACGAAGAAAGGGCTAGCAGCAAGACTACTAAATGTACTATGCGTCACACGTACAAATTTCTGGATTGGAGAAAAAACGTTGTGTACAAGATTCCGTTCACATGTGGGAACCAGTACGTTGGGAAAACGAGCAGATGCGTAAATGTAATGCTCAGGGAACACATGTCCAGCCTTAAAGGTCGGCCATACACGCATCTGGCTGCGCAGAGTGCGCAGTGCACAACAAAGTGCTAGCCGTTGTTTGACCTAGCGACGACGGAGTTCCACCACCAAGACAGGACTACAAGAGAGATAGTAGAAGCCTGGCAGATGTCGAAATTAAAGGGAAAGCGCATAAGTAAACCGTCAGTAGCCCTGTCGGATAACGAAATTAAGTTGTTAGGTGACATGAGATAATGCAAATGTTACAGTGTGTTTTTCTTGTGTTCGTGTGTATGACGAGATGCGTACACATTTGAGCATGCGCGGGTGATGTCAATAAGGGTATATATGTGTTGAGTTGTAAGTCTGCGCTGGTCTTCGTGTCTCCGTTTACTCCTCGTTTTTTGTGCGCAAAAGTTATAGCTATGAACTGTCGCCAACTAGCCCGCCTTTCAGTGTTATTGTAAGTCCCTGTTTTATCGTATTTGGGAGTAAAGGAAAAACAGGCTGCCACGTGTGTTGTTTGTCTAGACACCCTTTGTTATTTCGGACACCCCTCTTTTTAGCAACTTTCTTGTGCACAGCGTAATTTGTAAACAATGGATCGCCTAATATATTTTATTGGCGGAAATATCAATTTCAGCAACCACAAAAAAGTTTCGCTCTAAAACAAACCTGATCTACGTCTCCCCACCTATTGCCTCAAAGCATGTGCACTCTGGGAGTTCGCGTTGATAATAACGCCAGGTTACTCAACAGCTATTGTTGTATCAATCTCCATGGCTGCTGGAAGAATTTGTGTTTCAAATAAAATGATGTATTGGTTAAATTCCCTAAATGTGGATGTTTCTAGTATAACTTTGTTAGAAAAAATTTCAAAGCCAAGCTCTTTGGCTGTTTCTGCCACGTGGTCGAACGCCTTGACATAAAATTGGAGAGCGTAGCTTATACTTGAACTAACAAAAAACAACCGGCCAGCCCGCATTGCACGTCTCATTATTTATGGGGAATACAGAAGTCTTTCATGAGACACAATGGAGGTCACTCAAGCTAAGCTTGTGGACAAAGAGAAAAGAGCTCAATTTTTTCGCTCTTCTTTGCCCACTTACGCATCAGTAGCCATCACGATTGGGGTGGACGTGTCGTAGAAGGCAGCAGTAGTGTCAGGTCTCTAAAATCTCAGGGCCTCATTTTTACGGAAGCAGCATAAAGGTTGTCCAAGAAATTTTACAAAAGCAAAATCACAACTATGTTTACCTATATCGGCACCTCCTGTCACTCCTGTTCTCATTTATCTTCATGGGGGGCCTCCCTTCCCGGTAATTTTATGCAAACAGCTGCGTCAGTGCATACCCGATGGGGCAAAACGGACAGCTAGGATATCTGGCATGAAGATCCGAATTCGGCTGAATGTGGTCATATGATCTTATATTCGCACGTACGATCTCTCGCACTTCAAATGTTTCTGGGTCCGTATATAGGTATCGATCCATCAAAACGCCGTAGATATAAGCGCACCTAAAACGTTGATTTAAGACAGCTGTCTGCCTATGCGACTCTGCAGTGAAAAATAACAAAAGGTGGCCGTAACGAATTTATATTTGTGCTCGCGCACACTTGCCTTGGGAGCTTAAAATAGAATGGCGTCAGGACGTGTTTAAAGTAAATATATATATATATATATATATATATATATATATATATATATATATATATATATAGACTGAAAAGATAAAAACTCACACAGAGCGCGAAAAAAATAAGGTTAGTAGAGACAGAGACAAACGAGAAAGACTTAGGAAAATAAAAATAAGTTTACTGACGTTTCAGGAGAGGACTCCCTTTCAGGGAGAGGACTCAGGAGAGAGTACTCTGAAGAAAGGGAGTCCTCTCCCTGAAACGTCAGTAAACTTATTTTTATTTTCTAAGTCTTTCTCGTTGTCTCTGTCTCTACTAACCTTATATATATATATATATATATATATATATATATATATATAATATATATATTGGTGCAGGACAGCCAATTAAACATATGTCATTACCTAAGTATAAAATTTCAATGCTCTGAAAACATACTTGGAGCCTGCCGAATATTCCGCAACTGTTAAATTAGGCTACACCTTAAGTCCTGTGTCGAGAGACAAATTTCGCATATAGAATCGTCACCAGAACAATAGCGTGTCCAGTGACCCTGCTTTATGGGACAATTTTGAGTTATATTCTCTGGACTAACCATTGGCTGCATCGTTCAACTTTGCCTTACGCTTAGGTTTGTGACTTTGGTCACAATAATGTTTGCAAGAATTCAAGCTACCCAAATCTGAAGTAACAAGTGATCGAGTGGCCCCACAGCAAGTATGTTAAGCAAAATTAGAGAAAAGGCGTGCGCTTCACATTGCCTTTAACAGGCTGTTACAGAACCACACGCAAATCGAACACCTAGTGGAAGATCGAGGTTCTGTCTTTATTTCATCGGTCTTTTCAGATTACCGTAAAAACCCGCGTATAATACGGACCCGCGTATAATACGAGGTGTAATTCGGGGACATCAAAATCAGAAAAAAAGTTTTCATCCGCATATAATGCGAGGTAAAGAGCACAGAAAACATTTATTTGCACTGCAGTTTCCGTTCAGTCATTGTCAGTTTTCGGTGGTACTATCTCCCGACGTCCGTTCAGTCATAGTCAGGTTCGCTGCCGCTGTCTCCTGAAGTCGCCTTGTCGGAAATGTCTTCCCCCAGAAAGTGGTCCTCAGTGCCATCAAGGGCGTTCGAGATGCCGCATTTCTTAAAAGAGCGACTGACGAGCTCCTCTGGGATGCTGGCCCACGCATCCGCGATCCAGCCACAAAGCACCGCTGGAGAAACCCGCGTCAGCCATTCGGTAGCTGTCACTTACGGGTCTCCTCACCTCATCCACTCTTGGTAGCAGGACTTGATGCAGTCTTTGAAAGTCTTGTTGATGCAAACGTCTGGCGGTTGCAGCTGGGATGTCATTCCTCCTGGAATGACAATGAGTTCGGTGCGGCGTTCGCGCTACAACTTCTTCACGGAATCGGCCAGGTGGCAGCGTTAGGCGTCCAACACGAGCACTGACGGGAATCCCCAACAGTGCTCCAGGCCGCCGACACCGCACAGACTTTATCCAGTCATGCACCAGTTCCTTTCTCCACCCACGAATGCTGCCTTCGGTGACGCCGAACTGCCGTCCTGCGGCGCAATTCCTGATGGTCTCGGCGCATAAAATAACTTTTCTTTTAATTGCAGCCGAATACTGTTTTGGTGCACCCAACATCGCGATAGACTTGCGGTGAACGTGCCGAGATCCTTCGCGTGGTCAAAACAATCAAAATGGCGCCGGCTGAGAGAAGCAGCAGCCAGCTAACGCCACCGCAAGATGGCGCACCCTCCGCTGAAACCGAAAGTGCAAATTTTAGGCTGAAAGCTTTGGGATCCACGTATAATACGAGGCCCAAAATTTTAGATAGTAAAATTTGGGAAAAAACCTCGTATTATACGCGGGTTTTTACGGTAATTTGTTTAAAGGGCACGTATTAGATGTGTACTTTTGTCCAATTATTTTCATTCACTGCCGGCTAGTGTACCCGCGGATTTAACCATGAGCGGTATTTTAAATCATGCGTGTTTCTCGCGTCCCGTGTTCTGCAGATGTGTTGGTCAGCTATGACGGCACAGTTTTCATTGACCACAGGCTACCACGTTTAACCTTTATAATCAGGGTGTGAAGAAATACGAATTCTTTATTATAGTAAAAGGGGGAAATCAAATCCTTGAAATTATTTATAATAAAATCACATTGCAAGCCAACGTAACGTCACTACAGTAGTTTGTGTGGCAGCTGAGGAGGGCACATGGTGTTTTGTTTCTGCATGCGTGTACCGATAAATATACGTCTACTTCTGTTAAGTAGAGAGCGGGGTGGGTCGTGGGATCAACGCGTGTTCAGGACATTTCAGTAGAAACTTAGACGAAGAAATAAGCGTGAACAGGGCATGTACCCCGAAGGAAATATAATAGCTCATTAAGGTTAACCATGCGTATCCCAAAAAAGGCAAGCATGCGTCAGAGACAATAACTTTACAAATACACTTCAGTGTCCGCTTAGTTGTATCCCTCAGCGTCGTTCTTTATGTCCGTGCTTTATAGTTGTCGCCGCTGTCAAGTCCTCGCGTCGAGAATGACAGCATGGCGGAAAGAGTACCCCAAGATGTGAAATATTTGTAAGAGTGGAGGTAAAAAAGTGTCTTAGGTTTAACACTTCTAAACCTAGTTATCCCGTGAAAAAGCAAAGGCTTTCATACCGTGTTTCGGGAACGTTTGTCTTTTCGTGGGATTCCGCACCCTGCGTCAAACTATCTCTATTTAATGTTGAATTTACTCTTTCGCTTGAGCTGGAGGGCATGCATCGACCTGCCAGCCCGCAAGCAATCAATGGCGAGACCGATGATCCAAGCTCTGGCAAAGCTGCTTACAAAGCAGCGCTTCGATGTGTGCGCATCGTGCGTTACTTTTGTCTTTGTTATTAAGTGCAGAGCACTTTATGGGCTCGCTTTGCGGTCGTAGCTCGCTTACGATTGATGCGACGGCCGGAATCAGGCAGCGCAGCGAGGTAACGGACCCAAGTAGTGCCTTGTGTACCGTCGTCAGGGGGCGACGCTAAGGCTTCGAAAACCACGCAGTTTAAATAGTCGTAACCATTCGAAGCTCGTGAACCGCTTGCGCTTGTCATACATCTCCCCGTTGTTTAGCGCAAAGAAAACTGCAGGTACATGCCAGGCAAAAGTTGTGTGTATAACCGGCAGCCCCGCGTTCATTTAGTTAGGAACGCTCGTTGGTGGGTTTTTACAATAGTACGCGAAAAAAGCGGCCGCGCTCGGGAAAAAAATGGCGTGTTCGAAATGCCGCATAAAGGCTCCAGCCGCGCCAGAAAGAAATTCAAAATGACGCAGACAGGCTCCAGCCGCGCTACAAAAAAAAAAAAACCACGTGTTCGAAATGACGCAAACAGCTTCAGGATATACAAAATTCGAGCGTGCACAACAAGAACAGTACTCCCGCTGGCGTAGTTATCGGCACGGGGCCCGGAGCACTCTGAAGGAGGGAAATTGGAAATGCATTGGGTGGCAGCAGTCAGCGGATAACGGCGCTGCAGCCCATTATGGCAAGTCATTGCTGTACACTTCCGACAGCTTTCACATTGACTGGAGTGGCTTTAAAATTTATAAACCCAGTCAGCGCAACGTTTTCATGTATCAGTGATAAATCGTCGCCTGGTCACGTGTTTGGCTAGCGCTGAACTGCACACACAAACAGCCCAGCTCCTGTTGGGAGATAGATCGATGCCGACGCTGCTGTTTCACATTCTCCTAGCCACGTGGCACGTCTCCAAGGAACCTCCGAGCAAGCCAAACGATAAAAACGGCGCAGCTTGCAGACAGGCTGCAGAAAGTCCTTGCGAGGTGATGAGCGATTTCGGAAGATGTGGCCTACTGGAGCTTTGGCTCTAATATACCGCCGTTCGGCCCCTTGTTAGAACTCTTGCCTATGCGTAACCGATGTCGGTACACATAGGAAGGATATGATATCGCAATAAATTTGCAATAAAAAGTTCGTCGCGTAATGGTAATGGCAAAAGTTAATGCGTACGAATTAATGTGTTTTTCTGCACACTTTGATCCTAGCGTGCATTTTAAACATATGCTTTGTATAATACATATACATAGAGAGAATGCTCTTTATTGAAAACGCAGAGTGTTCTGCCGGCATTTGCAATCGCCTACAAGCTCCTCTGCTAGAGGAAGGGGACATAATTTCACACTGAGCGGAATTCAACTAAGCGTAGTTAGTTCGCATTAAAAACTGCATAGATGTGCTTTATAGCGTACTCCGAGCTTTCTTTAACTTGAAAACACTACGCGTACCTCATGTTTGTTTCGCACACTCCTTATTAGTGCGGTGCAATCTCACAACAAATATCACACAAGTGTCCGTTTGTGAGATATTCCTGCTCTTTTAATTCATAGATTAACGTTCTTTCAAACGCGTATCTTTGACCATTGGAGGGGGGTGGGGTTCTAGGGTAAACTGCGCATTAACCCCAACGAAACATCGTAACTCTCTCGGGCTTCGTTATTACATGAGGAAATATAGCACGCGTATATCACATGCACCAAGTTTAACAGACAACGGCGAAGCTTGCAGAGGACGTGTGCTTGGAGCTGATGAATGGAGAGGACCCCTACTTGTTAGCGGTTAGGAACGGTCAGAAACACCCACGTAGCGCATCAACAAGCTGCGGAACACTGGGTGTTCCTTGCATGCAGCGGCGGCTTGGACGCCTGCCTGAGAACTGCTCAAAGCACCTAAATTTCATGCGTCTTAAAGGAGCCATGAAGAGAAAATGCAAGTTGGTTTTATTCGAAAGATTTCGTGTTTTATAGTGCCCCCAGCGCTTGTCCGCATACAAACGGTGCTCTATTCACTGAGAAATTAAACAATTTAGGTTAAAATTTTGATTTTCCCGCTCAATCGTGCGTTTTCGTGGTCCCAAGTGACATCACAGGAACCGACCGCTCTGCCGCCTAGAGTACCTTCATTCACGCATCCGCTGTACAGGGTAGAGACACGTATACGCTGGCGCCGCCATTTTCGGTTGCTCGCTCGCCGCCGAAGCAAGTCATTGTGTCAAAACCCGCGCTAAAATTATCGCCGCAACGCGGTTTACTGAAGAAGTTTGAATCATATTGTCTGTTTCGCGTTTGCTTAGGTCTCGTGGGAAACGAAAAGAATAACGCGTTGAGCCCATTGGCCCAATTGCGGCGGCACGGGACCGTTCAAAGGTTGTCTCCACCCCTGTACAGCGGTGTTGGTTTGTTCCCGCGTTTCTTCACGTTCCGTAACCTAGATGGCGCCACCATACCGTGGCAAGCGTTTGGTTTGTTTTTGCCCGCATTTAAACCTGGCTTGTTTTTGTTCTGGGAGAAATATTCGTTCCCTGAAACAGTGCTCGCTCGACAAATGGGGTCACGTAAGACACCGTTGCTGGCGTCAATCGGCCAGTGTCGTCTGAGACAACCCCAAGCCCTGTAGTGCTGTGCAGCTAAACCAAGCATGCTGTGCGCAGTACGAACAGCAGAACGCATCAGTACTTCTATGTTTACATGTGCTTTCGTAACTTCCACTGTTTGTCCATCATTCTTATTGCTTTGTAAAGAATGTGCCCTAAATTTAAGAGCAAATCGCTCGTTCGTCTAGTTTGTAAGCTCTACCTAATTTTCGTCTGCTTCTGCCAGCCTCTGCCAATCGCAGAGCTTAGCTCATGTGACATCATAGGTTCTGTGGCGGGAAATGAGCTGGTGGGTCGCATGACCATTCCCGTTTTTCCTAATTATGTAGCTTATTTGAGGGAAGTTTACGTTAAAAGTGGTGTCAGTATGATTCTAACGAGACAATCTTTTGAATGAACCAAACTTGTGTTTTCTCTTCATGGCTCCTTTAAGCGTGTTAAACAAACTCTTAAACAGAATAACACCTAATGGAGATCATCATGTGCCACAGGCACAACATAAGCCGACGGGCAAAGTGTAGGAATAAACGCAAGCTTAGCAAATGCGTTTTTTGCCTTCGATAAACGCATTTTGAAGTGTGTGAAAATAAAGAATTTTTCATTTTAATCTCATAAAAATAACTGATTACTACGCTGTTGTAGTTATCCACAGCGAAATGTTTCCAACACACAACCTGCTGAACCGTAACTACTTAAGACTCTAGATTTCCCCACCCGTAACCCTGTTGGGGACGCGTCGTCTCCCATTGCGGGGTACTTTTGCGAACATAAGCTCGCACTTTGGGATTTTAACATATGCGACCACGCGAAGGAGACACTATAGTGTCTCCTTCGCATAAACACACATGTACCTATAGGTACATGTGTGTTTATGCTTTCCCAATTCCTTCTGTTGTATAATTATAACTGCGTATTTCAAATATTGCGACTAAAAACGGGCGCGGACAGAAGTTTTCTAACGGCGCATTGCAACGAGGAAAACAACCGGAGTTGTAAGTTTCGGGACCACACTTGCCGGTAGATGACGATTACAACCTTGTAATCACAAATAGTATGACCTCTATTTCCTCTTAAAAATTACGACATAAAGTGAACCGCGAAGAACGGCCGCGATCGACAGGGCCCTCGGGCCAACCTGGACCATTACACAATCGTTTATTGTGATTTTTGCATTTACTTCAGCTCTTGATATTCAACCATCAGTAAGCAAAAACAAAAAAAAGACACACGAATTTCAAATAAACACGTTTTATGTGTCATTTTTTGACAATAGTTCGCCAAGGTACAATTTGTGGCGTTTGAAAGGAGCGACCGAGAAAATCCTTAGGTCGTGACTCGTACAAGTGGATTGCCGCACTCCCAGTAACGAAATTCCAAACATTTTTGAGAAATATGGGTGTGCCATTTTGCACCCTTTAGTTGAAGCGATTCTTCCAATTATACAAACTTTTCGCGAAAACTGGTACCAGTGTTCTAGTAGCACGAAGAATTAATTTCAAGTTCTGATATTGACTTCCTAAGAAATTTAGGTTGTATTTGCGGATTCCTCTGTTGAATGGTGTAAAATGCACAAAACATAGAACTCCCCACAGCGCATATCAGATTGTTTAATAGCATTGAAATATTTCCTTTTTATTTTAATCCGTTGCCTGAGGTAGACTTGCTATTAGTACGGAGTCATCCATAGACAGATTTTCACAGCCCCTACTTCTAAATGCGTTACTATGATTGCAATGAAGGAAAAACACGAACACTCACAAGAAGTTGTGCAGAGTTGTTTAACAAGCTCCTCATGTGGACGTGTTTGGCCAGGACTGAACTCTTCTCCAAGTTCAGCATGAGACCGTCATAGACGTGCAGCACCAACCCCCCATCGAGTGCTCTGCTTTCAAGGATTCTTGGATACACTAGACGCTCTGTAAGGTATTGCACGGTGCGTTTGTTCAACGGAGTAAAAAAAAGTGTATAACAATAAGCATCATTTTATTTTTACTGCGGTGGCGTTTTTTTCTTTGACGGCTAGCCGGGTCGGAATTTGCTGGTCACTGGTGTCCTAAAATATTAGTCGTTTTAGTTAAAGTATACAACACAAACCACTTCTTGAAGAGGAAATGGATTCAGGGACATTACAAAACACCATAAAATCATGGCGATATTTCACTCAAAATGAACACGTTAAACTTTAATTCGACACATAAAAGTATAACTCACACACCTGTAGCACTGGTTCGTGTCATAGGCCACAGAAATTAGCACAAGCACGTCGCAGAAAGTAGGTATTTCTTGAGAGAGAACACGTGAAACCTATATTTAGCTGGTTCCCCTAGTGTTAGTAATACGTTTATCAGCTTACGTTTTAATACGCAAGTAATGCAGCAGTAATACGTTTTAATACAGCAGTAATACGTTTAGCGGCGTTGGAAGGAAATAAAATACAAAATGTTACGTTCTTACGACGCACTCAGATGTACAATGTGCGCCTATTTTGAAGACCAGCAATTCCACTTATTTGAAAATGTTAACCGTAAGGCATGCAGACATTTCAAACATGTAGTAGAGAAGTTGCGTAATATTTAAATCATGATTAGTACAACAGAGACTGTATTGGGCACTGAAGTGCTCTTTCGTACGTATTACTCATTTAAAAAAATTTCGGGAAAATATTTTATTCCCTGTTGTGCCCTACTAACCGACATTACTGGGGCAACATTAGTAGTAGTGGATAAAAAACAGGGCGAGGCCGCGGTTAACATGATGCATGCTGTGTCTCTCGTGCGTTGTGCTGTCTTCATGCAATGTACGCAGGTAATAAGCACAATCTACTGTGTGCTACCATTGCTTTCTGATATTAACCCTAGAATGATGAGGTTTCAACAAACTGGAAGTTGCTGGTTGCCGTTTTGCTGAATGTCAAAAATTTTAATTTTATGGTTATTCAGCCCTCATTTTGCGTATTCCTTTTAATGTACTGAGCGATCACTTGAAACCTCCACGGATTGATTAAATTTTTGGTTGTATTTCTTTCGAGATCATAAATATAGTTTTGAATTTATCAAACGATTTAATTTCTTGAGAGTTCATTTCTTGCGATTTGAATGAGGTGGCTTTAGGCTACAGTATCACGCATTTGTAGTTTTGTTTAGACATCGCGAGCTGAAAACAGAAAATTTGATTTCCAACTAAATATTTGAAGAAGGAATATTTCTCCAAACATAATATTAGGAATACATTTTACACTGAGTTTTGAGATAAGACCCACCTGCACTTTACGCAGAATATAAGATCAAAGCAACTATCTGTTTTTGGAACATATATTTTTTTATGTTTTCATTTTTACCGCAATATTTAATGCTCAGGCAAACGAAACCACAGTGTTCTGATAACCGATGCTTTCGAGTGAAATAGTTATAGGGCATTTATTCCTTGCTCCGAAAATCACCTCCTAAAAATGCATTATTTTTGTAGGAATTACTGCTAGATAAACTACTTTACTAAGGTTAATAATGACTCCAGTTTTTAAACTAGTTACCACAGTTTATTTGGGGCAAATGAATGTGTCAAATTTACCTGTTCGAGTTGGGCTGATCACAGCAAAAAGTATCACGAAGACGGTATTGCCTTCCATTGCGGCTGCCACAAAACTTGTTTTTCAATATGTGCGGTGATTTGGAGTTCGCTGCAATGTATTTATGATCATACAAAACTTCGAAAAACCGTACTTCCGTGTTTAGCCCACAAACACGAGTCACGTGACACATTGCTCACTTATTGTTTGGCCTGAGCTGCACACCACATGAAGCTTCTTTACAATAGTAACGCCTGTCATAAAGCAGGTGCAAAATCTGCATATATGTCACAACATTTATGTAGTCTAACCTCGGACGTGTATTTGTAGAGATAACTACTTGAAAACCTATCTATTAATATACACGTCCTCAAAACATGAAGCTTCCCGAAAAGCATTTCTGTTTTATTTGTTACCAAAAACACTCAACTCCGTCTTTACTAACATGGGACACTTCCAAACCAAAGAAATCCTGGCGCTATTGAGAGACTTTTTGATGACATTTTATTCAACCTGGTTGCTCCATGATGTGCACTATTTCTACCAATTCGAAAGTGTTCGTGATACCGTGTGTCCTGTATAAAGTGGTCTATTAAAGACGAGCCTGCTTTAAGAATGCTCATGAATAAAACCGGCTGCACGGATTTGTGCAGCTTCAAGGGCGTTAATTAGCGCTTTATTGAAAGGGTCCCAAGCTGATGCAGAGTACGTATTCGAGTTCGGTACGGATTAGTCACTTAAGCAAACGAAGTATATGGAAGCTGATGTTTTGGAAAAGTTTCGCTTGGTATGCTAGAGCATGCGGTTAGAATTGCCCGTGAAAGTAGTGACGTACATATTCCATGCCAAGTCTGATTTGAGAATGATGCCGGGATATTTATACGACGCAACTAATAGCACAGGGTAATTAGTAATATTAAAGGAAGAAAGGAAAGAAAATTCCAGACGAGAGAAGCACATCACTTTACATTTATTAAGATGCAGGGTCATTTATAACTGCAAGCAGCTGTTACATACCGAGGTTGATAACAAAACATCATTAGTGCCTTCTTATTTCACGTTATCGTAGACAAAGTTTCCCAAAACGTTTGTTTTTGAGGATGCTAGGTTTTTAGACAGTTCAATAATATAAATAGAAAACACTGCAGGGCCAAGCCCGAAAGGTCAGGAAACACCTGAGGCAGTACGAACTATTGAAGAAATATGGCCTTTAACATGCACATATTGAAATCGATTATTCAAAAACATTCAATTCTCATTAAAGCACTGCGGTCCACGTTAACCCAACTAAATGTATTCAGAAGCAATTAGTAAGACATTATGCCGAATGCCTTGCAAAAATCTAAAAAGATGCCATAACTTCAAAAGCCCAACCAAGTGTGGAATAAATGCAGTTTGTGAATGTTACTAGTTGCGTTTCGCAGGAAAAGCATTTTGAACACGCGTGAAGCAATGTTGAACAGGCGTGAAAAAATACAATATTTGAAGAAAATTTTAAGAAATGACTATGACGTGTTTCGTTATCTTACAGCCGATGCTGGTTTATGAAGTAAGGCACTAATTGAGTACTGAATGCCGCTCGCCGGGTTTCAAGATTCGAACCGCTTACCGATCTTCCTGTGGTAAGGTAGATTTCAGAGTTCCGTTGATTAGTTAAATATTTTTGTTAATATAATGGCTCATTAGGCCTTCATGTTTTAAATAAGTTCCCATTAATATTGTCCGGATCACTCTCAGATGATAATTTTAGATCATCAATAATATGTACAACGTCACGAGAGTCTAAACTAATAGGATCTATACGAAGTCGTACATGAGTGTCCTACTTGGGGAATAAGAGGTGAAAAGCATGTTTCAGTTAGTTCTATTATATCGAGTGCGGTGAAATGGGCAAGGTGATGAATGTCCATGGTGACAATAGGCAATAAAAGACGAAGACAACGATAGGGTAATCCAGCGCCGTGTTTGTGTTTATCCTATCACTGTCTTCTTCTTTTATGCGCAGTTTTCCCAATGTACTATTATACAATAAACCGTAGTTTCCGGGCTAGGTATAAAATCGCCAAGGTGGACGACACTGCGCACATTATTGAAAAGAATTTATATGTTATCGGATTTCTGCGCGCACCGGTGACCACGGCTAGATAGATACCTATGGGGGCGATGACAGCCAGCATTTCCTGTGCCGCGTTTCCGATTCACGGTATTGCGAATTTTCTGAAGCTGGTACATGAGCGCATCGAAGCTGCTTATTCTGGGCGAGTGACCGAAGTGGGTATGTGTACGAAGACAGTAACAGCAACAACGACACCAAGGTATTTTCTACTATTCCAGCGTGATGGGATAGCAAAGCCGTAAGGGCATCGCGCTGCAACCTGGGCATCCGGGTTCAAATCCCTCCGCATAATACATGTGCTTTCATTTATTTCCTCTTCGCAGCGGCTCGTATTTCATGACCGGGAAACAACAACAGCGGCGCTTTTTCACAAAATGGGACAATTGAAAATTTCATTTTAATATTTTATCTTCAAGGATTAGGTTTCATGGAAAGCTGACGTGGGATAAGAGCTTTAACATCGCGAATTTTTTTCCGAACGTTTCAGCCCTGTAAAACTAGCTATGTTCCGGAACATTTGTCAATATTCTAAAGGTATTATTCGTCAGGTTACATGCTAATCTAACTAACGGTCGCTTAAGGAGTGGTTTGAGCACCACAGCTATTAAGAATCAATATGTGTTACTAATATTTCAGATCATGTGACACAAATAAATAACGCGTGTATGCACCTTGACGTTTTGAATGAAGAAATCAAGTAGGGTGGTGCGATTCTGATAGAAAAGAATATTAGAGGAGCCCCTAAATCAGTCTAAACGTTTTTTGCACATAACGCATCCAGGAAAAAGCGTTTCTTCCATGGTGTACAACGACCTGGAATTCTCTTCATTGTCCTAAGTATACTCAATTGTTCGTGCCACCACCTGTTTAACTCTAGGGAACTCATTACCGGCCGAATTCTGCGGTCATCAACTGTGCCCGCTGAACCCACTCCCATCAAGCCGGTCTCTGATGAGGTGCCGCAGCGAAGCAGGAATCCGGATGATCACTGCAGTCCTATAAAGCATTTTTATACTTTTGGCCATTCAGAAAAGTAAGGCTCGGATTTCACTTTGAACTTTTTAAGCGTTTCTCCGACAGCACGGTAGAGATATTTTCTGCATATCTCCACCCTCCGCTTCAAAAGTAGAAAGACGATGGCCTCAGCCACATTGCCTCTAGGAAAAAAGTGGAGGTTTTTACTTTCTGATCACTATCTCTCCCACCTAAACCGGTCTTGTCCTTCCTTCGTACTCCACACCCGTACTCCACACCCGTGATGAATGATGTGATGACTAGCATATTGCACTTCTCATTTCTGGCGATTCCACTGTTGCGCACCTTCTTTAGGAACCTTTTGTTTTTGTTCTGCTTGAATCACCTCGAGCTCGAATTTATTGTTTGCTTTTATTTTAATTCTCTCCGGCACCGTTTTTAACCAGTTGATTGTTTTCGTTTCCTATCGTTACAACAAATCCAGCTTATATTTCTAGCAAACGTTAGGAGGATGCTTAGAAAGTTTCAAGAAATTGGGTGCGAAATCGTGCAGAACTCTCTGTTGATCTGCTGTTGAACTGTCGGTGGAACTTTTCAGTCCCTCCCAATACCATTTCAACAATCCAGTGGAGAATACCCACCTAAACGCATTGCGCTTGCTAGTCCTTGCTGTTTCCCGGTGCGTGCTGCATCGCCCTTTTTCATTTCCCTCCTCAAAACCTCTTCCTGCACTCCTGTTTTGATTTCCAGGCGCACAATTGTCAGTTCATGCTCCCCGACTTATGCAACTTCAACTGTTTCGACTACTTATTTCTAAACCTCATCACGCACATACTTAAAAAAGATTTAAGTCATTCGTAGTTAAGTCAATAAAAATGTGGTGCTCGTTTGAGACCCACATTTTCCCCCTTTCATACTGAATAGTGTTATTTTTTTACTGTTTAATTATGAATAGTGTCTGCAGTGTTTTGTGGCTGCCTTGCATATACTTCGTGTTCAAGCATCGAGGTATTCAAGGCTGAATCGAGGTACCCTCTGAAAGTTACAAAGACCAAAACGTTTTTACAAGAAAAGAGTATATCGGTTTATAAAAATTCAAGCTTTGGTTGTTTACAAACGCAGCTTTACACGTTAATGCTCATTTTATGAATACTGCAGTAACATTGATACGACAAATGCCGGAATATCGACCAGAAATAGAGCACATCAGGAAATGAGAAACTCATCGCTGTCATTAAAACCTTTTTATTTAACAACGCCTTTTTTCTGAAATGGAAATTGATTTGAATGAGGATGTGCGCAGAGACTCTCTCATTCGCTCCTTAGTATGTTAACCATAACTGTTTTCATATGTCTTCGCCCAGTTGTGGACACCACACACACCACGTTTGCATGTCTGCGGGAAAAACAGGGAGAATAAAAGTTTGTGACATGGCTTTTCAACAAAGTTAGGCATTCAAAAGTGCATAACAAATGTTGAAGAATGCAAAAATTGTTTTCTACATAAACTTTTTGTCGTCTTCACGCATGGTTTTAACAAATACCAATAACTTGAATTAGACGGGAAGGTGCGCGCAATCTGAAAGCACAGCGCACAATTCGGCTCGAAATTGAATCTTGCGTAAGTAATTTGCAATTCGAACTTGATGTTTTACACTAACCTATTTTCCAGTGAAGCACAAAGCCACCTCTTAGCATACTGTTGAGACTAACAGGATGGTGGGCCTCAACATTGGCTAAATTTTTGCGTAGAACAAACTGGTTTGTTACCGCAGAGTGATGTAGCGGAAAGAGCTGCAAAAAATTGTGTAGCTGTAAGCACTTCGGCAAAATAAATATTTGTGTAGACCTCAAGTCACAGGTATACTGGTTAATCTTTGAAAGGCCAAATTTGCACAGAAGACCTATTGTTTATTCACTCAAAATATTCCTAATAAAACAAAAAAGTATTGTCCTATCCTTTCTTGGAAACGGAAATGGCAGTGCCTAACCTGACTTCATTTCATCCCCTTCTAGAAACAAGATTCACGCCCTAAACCTTCTGTACAGGGAATAAAAACCTATGCTAATAGACCGTCTGAGAGGTAAAAAAGTGAACCGACAAGTATTCGAGTAGCGGCAGCACACGCGGCCGTACGTATACACAGGACATTTGATACGTCCAGTGATAACAAACATTTCCTCGTCTCTTGCATTCAAACTTATTCCGAACGTATCGTTTCGTTATGAAATGGCATACCTTTCTTAATTGGTGCATGCAATAAAACATGAGTATAAAATATTCCAAAGGTCTTGAAGCTCCTGAACATTCGCTAGTAATGCATGTTTTCTTGCAATATTCTGTTTTCTGATACTGAACGTATAATATTCATAGCCAACTCATCGAGAAATTTGTTATTTAAGAAGCAAACATTAGAAAATGCGTTGTAATGGTATCAGAATTAATTTCTACGTTTTACTTACAAGGGTAGCCCTACAAGTAGGTGTTGATTCAAGTGGATAAGTAAGTAAAAACTGAAAGCGGCGCCAGGTGCACGCCATATGCGTTCATCAATAGGTTAAGCTAGCGTCAGTGAAGTTTATTCAACACAAGTCTCCGCATTGCAACTATTACCCAATGCTGGACTCGAGTATGAAGTTTTTAATTTTTCAAGCTGACGCAGTTAGTTCACTGGCTACAGGCGCAAAATATCTCTAACGAGATATTTTTGTTGGACGGCTAGGTTAATAGAAAGGCGTACATTTTTCTGGATGTCGTCCTCAAATATTACACAAAATACCATATACCACTTCGAAGACCCCCCCCCCCCTTCCCGAACCGGTGATGCCACGTACCGCGACATCTGTCGGCTCACACGAATCGTATTGCAATGATTTTACGGAAATTGTTGTGTGGTAAGTACAAAAGGCATTTTTCAACAGAGAATGAACATGGTTGCAGGCATATTTCTTATGAGTATGCAACTTTGTATGAGTATCACTTTGTAATAAAATGTTTGTGTTATCATTTTTATCCTACCCCAGTGTGGATATGTGTGCTTGGATGTAGGTCTGAAAAAGAAAAAAAAACTATCCTTGGTGATCTCGTTTTAGGACGCTGATATCTTCAAACCACATGAATCCTGTGCAGAATCGGCCTTTAATTGGCCACAAACCTTCAGCAAAAAAAATGTTAAATAAAATTTTGAAATGAGGACTCCTGGTAGGATATTTTCGAATCTCCCTCAATTAGCGGACGCACCTAGTTTCAATCTTCATTACATATAAACCGACAAAAAAATTATCGAAAGTTGTCTGTGCATTTTCCCCGATACTTTTGCCGGACAAACCATGATGGGGATATGCGATGCCAAGGCGAACACGAGGAAGTACCCGCGTCGAAAAATTTCCTCCTCTTAAAAGTACCTCCAAAAACTGTGCGGCCACAAAAAATCAGTCATACTTACCATGCCTGAACCACACGTCATGGCCTCCGGCATGTTGTATTTTTTACACATGTACGAAATCTGAGAACCAGTCTGTCCTGTTACCCAGCAACACTCAAGTTTGCATTGTGAATACGCTCGATTGTTTCTCTAGAAAAAAAAGAGAAAGGAATGCTGTTGATTGTAATATAAGCAGCAGTCGTTAGGATTACGTTGCACTCCATAAACTTGATAGTCCTCGGACGTCCGAAAGGCACAAATGTCAATATTTCTTCAGGTAAAGCTGATAATTATGAGCATTTGCGAAATGTTAACTTCTTAGGTTGCCTACCAATCGTTTACATGCTAGAGAGAACAAGCTAAAAACACCTCGTTTGGGTTAGTGGTCTCTCATAGATGTAAGGTCAATACCTTTTTGTTGGCCTTTTGTAAAAACATTTGTCTAGTTTAAACGTACCGCCTTAAAAATATGTGCAGCATTGCCCAATTGCGGCTTCACTGTTGATTCAGCAATTTTTGCGTGTTTTTCTTAGCGATTGGTCAGTGTTCATATGTTCATCTAAATGTTCTTAGTTTTTGTGTTTTTTTTTTCATCTAGGAATTGCAAGCACTACTCACGCCGTGAAGATGCCCTAATTATTTATCACGATAAATACCTAGGGTTAAGAAGACAGAAATTTCTTCAGTTAAGAAGACAGAAATTTAGTCTCGATTTCCTCTGCTCACTTACTAACCATGAATTGGCTATCGACCCCTCCCTGTATACATCCGCCCTCACTACAAGACACACGCGGCATTACCTCCCTAGATCGCTAACACCATACCAAGCGCATACTGATACTTTCAAGTTTTCATTCTTCCCGCGTACCGTGGCTGAATGGAATTCCATTGCTGAGCCATACTCATTACACACTGTATAGCCCCCTTTTTGTTATTGTTGTTGTTGCTTGTGTCTTGGATTGGCAATGCAATGTCCGCCGTTTCATTTTTTGTCCCTTTTGCTCTTTTTGTAATACTATGCTACTCAAGTGCTCGTCCTGCCTGGACCACAACTGTGGTCTGCAGTAGGTATTAAATAAATAAATAAATACCTAGGTCAATACCTGTGTTTGTAAAGGTAATGCAGCAACTGTTTAAAATATATGGGCAATATTTTGTAAAACCAATTACCTAATTTATACATAAAACCTCCCTAAAAATACGTGCAGCATTTCCCAATTGCTATTTCACTGTCGCGGAAACTACCGCGAGTCATGGCCCAGAACCCTAGCGAGAGCGACCCGTGCGTTTTCGGCCAGTGTCACAATCGCGATGTCGTCTATCTCCATCTGCGGTTTTCGGTGTTTTGCTTACTTGGCTTGGCGATGGATTCAACAGCGCGAGAACCTTCCGGTTACACATAACCGTATGAGTTTTCTTCCAGCCACCCGACACCTGACGTTTCGGCCTCGCTGACACAAATGCCTGGGCGCGTTCTCGGTTGGTCCTGCGTTGCCTTGTGAAACCACTTATGCGCTGGGTGGTCTGTCTGTCGTTTCCTTCGTTGCTGTTCTTGCTGTTCTCTATGTGCGCACTCTTGCATTTTCTTGAACTTTCTTGGGCGTACCTTTTACCTTCGTCTTCCCCTTGGATGGGCTTTCGTGACTGAAAGCTCTCGAGCATGCCTTTACGGTTCCCTCCAATACTGCCCTTGGGTTCGTCGTCGGATCCTTAGGTCCATGTTCTTTCGGGGCCGTTTCGGCGGGTCCATTTTTCTGGAGTCCACGTGTTGCGTTTTCAGTGGCACTATCGGTGCATTCCCGTCTCCACGATGCGACCTTCGACTCGACTGTCTTCTGGGTAGCTGCACGCTCGGGTGTCGGCTTTCTTGCTCTACATATTACCTGCGTCTCTGCGTTGGTAATGACTTCTCAAACTTTTTGCTTTTGACTTCTTACGAGTGCTCGGGCGGGCCTTAGGGTTTTAGATTTACGGCGATGACCAACAGAAGCTCTTCCGCCGCCATACAGTAGATGCTTCAAAGTCGAAATGCCTCCGTGGGCCACCCGACAGGCACATGGCGCTGGCTAACCTGCACTCCGGAGAATGGAGCATCCCCTGAACCGTCCAACCTAGAACAGTTTCCACCACTGTCAGCTCTTCGTTGATTCTCTCCACCCTGCCCGTGGCCACCTTCCAGCAGGTGTCTGAACCAACCAGTACGCTGATTTCATTTGCGTTCCATGTACTCGGCTCGAAGGTGTCGGCTATGTCGTACCGCTTTTCGATAAAGGTTCCCATGGTCGCGGTGTCGTAAGGGAACTCATAAGGGAGCAAATCTTCGGAACTTCTAAAGCTTCCAACGTGACCGGCTTTCCACGAGCCTGTCCGCGTAGCGTCACCTGTACTCGCCGGCACCGTAGAACCTTGGGTGACTTCGCGCTGCCGGAAGTTACTAAGGGGAGGTCTTCTGTGCCGTCAACCATATATTTCAGGGCCCTAACCGTATCCTGGTGAATGAAGGTGCGTTGGTTTCTGGTGTCTAGAAGTACTTGCACTTAACCGGTCGAGCACCCTCTGTCCAGGCCCGATCGCCTTCGGCAGTAGTACTGACGTTGCTCCGGAGTGCCCGCTCGAAGCCATCACCACAGTTGGCGATACCCCTTGTCCAGCTTGTACCTGCGGCATTGATCTGGGCTTGGTGTGGTCAGCCGGCAAGATCACGTCACACAGCACGGTGAGGTGACGCCTTTTGCAGGTACTGCAGGTCAGGTTGCGTGACGCTTTGCACAGACGAGCCACATGGTTGTGTCTGCCGCATCAGAAGCAGCAGCGAGCGTTGCACAATCGCGTCTTCTTCTCGGCCACCGACAGGATGACCCGACAGTCCGCCACCTTGTGACCGTGGCTTTCACACAAAGGACACACCGGTGTGGCTGAGGACTTGGTCTCTGCGGTCAATGTCAACGATGAGGGAACGGGTGTCTCCGAATGCCCTGGGGGATTAAAGTCGGTGTACTGGACGGACCTTGGAGACTGTACTTGTCTTCCTTCCTCCCGAATTTCGAATTGAATTCTTAGGAATTCCTTCAGCTCTTTCACCTGGCCACCTCCTTGCTGCCGCGCCGCGGATTCGTCCGTTCGCCATTTTTCCGTCTCCTTAACACTCTGCCGGTACATTAGAGTAAGGTCATCCGGCAGGCATCGGTGGAGCACACGGTTCAGGACTACGGCGTATTACTCTCGCGGAACTCACAGCGCTTCTAGGGCGCTGACACGGAATTGTACCTTGTCGTATATTTCGCAGAGCCTCTCGATATCCATTGAGTTTCGTATCGGCGTCGATTCTATGAGTTGGTCAATGTGCTTGTTGATGAGCAAGTCTCGTCAGCCGAATCGCTGATGAAACTTAGGTCATAGTTTGCGTCAGCAAGCCGGATTCCCTGAATGTCTCGATTGCCGTCGCCGATCAAGTAGGTCAATAAGTACTTAAACTTGTCTATCTTCGGCAGCTCGGTATTTTCATGTATCGTCACGTTAACATGATCCCAAAACGCTTCCCAGTCGTGCAGATTTCCCGAGAATGCTGGGATCTGGAGCTTGGGAGCATAACCGTCCGATGACATGAAGGATGCGTATGCCCGCGTGACGCAACCGTGGGATCAATAACTGGAGCGGCTGTTCCTCCGCTGGCGATGAAGTCGGTCGCGCTAGGCACTTGCTGGGCGTTTCGTAGGAGGAAGCGTGCTTGAGAGACGGCGTAGGATACCTTGCGGGTATACTCTGCCCCTCCTTCGAGCTCCTGCTCCAGCCCGTCGTCATCCATGGCATCGGCGATTTTCTCGTCGAGGGCGGTGAGTTCAAGCTTTCACTGAACAATGTACTCCACGTGCGAGCTCAGGGTTGCCGCGTCGGGAGAGGGCTGCTGCAGCAGGTCATTCAGCTGGGTGAGAGCTCGCGTGACGCTGCTTCTGACGACGCTGTGGTGTAGTGGCGCCCTCTGTGGAGCGCCCGCGCACTGTGTGCGTTTGTGTTGTATTAGGTTGTTACTAGATGTCGTTGCGGTTGGACGCACGTGATGCTAATGATCCAATTACGTGTGTATGCGTGTCCGGTGGTGCCGTTGTGATGCGAAATAAATCATTCTTTGTCTGGGGTTGTAACAGCGAGGTCGCACTCTTTCTTGTGGGCTTGTGCGTGGGCCGGCGCGGTGCGCCTTCGCTCCCGTCGCCGCCGAGGCCGCTCGCCGTCGCCCACGACACAACAGACGCCACGAGTCTTCCCAACGCGGTTGATACACGAAGCCATGCGGGTGATGCTCCGAAGGGCATTTTCCCTGGTAGATCGGCACCAAAGATGTCGCGGAAACTACCACGAGTCACGGCCCAGAACCCTAGACAGAGCAACCCGTGCTTCTTTGTTGTTATTGTTGCTGTTGTTCCAGGTGACTTGGCTCATACCCACGTGGGGGATTCGCCAGGAATCGGGCGTGAGAAGGGCTCATGCGCCCGCTTAAAACACCAGAAACCTATACACCTCGCTATATATACGCAGAAAAAAAGAAAATGGAATTGGTCGAAAGTTGTAAGTTGATTTTCTAGTAGAACAACTGAGCTTTCTGGACCGGAAAAAGTACATGCAAAAATCACCGCTAACAGGGCAGGCGCCTGGTCTCGGAAACGTATGCATGAATGGCTGCAGCCACCCCTCGGTGACAATATCCCAATGATGTGGCCCCAAAAGATAGTAGTATGGGCATGGAAATAGGCAGGCCAATTCGTCGCAATGGCGTGGCAAGATGACGTTGCCTCATCATTGAAAAACCGCGGTAATGCAATAGGAAGTACTCTAGAGTCTCCTGATCACCGCAGACAGCACATCGGGAGGAGGAGGCTAGACCAGCCCAGTGCGTATGAAAGTTGAGTTGGGGGACTCGACATCTGATGGTAGTTAATGTGACCTCGCATTGTCGAGAATCACAAAAACGGGTATTCCAATTATGTTTTAAATGGACATACTCTTCAAAATTAGTGATGATCCCTTCCTGCACACTTACTAGGCGTTGGTAGGTACGGAACCTTGCTCCTACTATAATGAAGGGAATAGGGTATATATCAACTGGAGGGCCATCTAACGACGATCGCGCAAGGAATCAGCCTGTTCATTGAGCTGTAACTCTTTGTGACCTGGAACCCAATTGAGGCAGATGTCCCGCAAATGGGAAGGCACAAGGAAGTTGAAGTGCTGCGAAGGTTAGTCTTTTAACGGAGTACTGACACGAAATTTTCGTGCTACGTTTTTTTCGCTGCTATGCGTGCCTACTAGCCCACTAATCATAGAATGACAGATTAGACGGTCGAGCGCAGCGTAAACATTCATTTACGGCGTCGTTTATTCGTGCCAGTTTCGGTTTCGATAAAAAAACGCGGAGCGGCCGCCATGACAGGATGTATCACGTGACGTCACCATTCTTGCCGTATCGCTGCCTGTCTGGAAGCATGCGCGAGCGAGCGAGCGCACGCGCGCGCCCAGACCGGCCGAGGTCTTCGCCGTCCCCGCAGGCACGGGCAGCATGACGCCAGTCCCAGAACCATGACTTGTACACACGCCCGAGCAGCGCGCGCCAACCACAGCCAGCGCGTCGGCTTCGTCACGGGAGCCCCGACGTCGGCAGTTTGGGGCAAGCAGCAGATGATGTCATGTCGTCCGCTCTGGGCTTTCTCGTGCGCGCGAAGATTAAAATGGATTTTAAATATGTTTCGCTAAACGGTTGCTGTTAAAACTTGCTGGGAGATATCTCCTGATAAAAAGGAAGCGTTTCACATAGTTATCTCAGCTTTGAAATCTCGTGTCAGTACTCCTTTAAGGCCAGAACTACCGCTAGGCAGTCGGCTTGAAATAGCGGTGTGAAATCAGGTAAACGCATCGACTGACTCCTTATCGGTTTGTTCTGCTCTGTCTTCTTTATTCGATGTGATCGAACCACTTGATGATTATGATGATTATGATGTCCTCAAAGATTTTGGCACGTACCCACAAGGGGTTATTGGCCAGGGCTAAATCGGTTGTTGAATACGTGGGGACTTCAAAATACTAAATTATTTCTTGAAAGAGGCTGTAAAAGAAACTTAGTTGTAACTAAAACCCGAATTAGCGAATAATTAGCACCATTCAGCAATTCAAACAACCTGAAGCAGAAAGACAATTTTGAATGCAATAATATATATCCCTTTTTGCAAACCCCAAATTTGATGCGCCAATAGATAATATAGGTGGAATCGAAAAAGTCAACCCCAAGCGTTCAATTGGGCCCTTCAAAAGCAGTTGCCTAGCTCTTGAGAAACGGCGGCAGTCGAGAAAAAAATGTTCGATTGTTTCGGGGACCTGGCACCGCAGACATAGTTCTGTAGATGAAAGTCCTGATCTGAACAGATAGAAATTAAGCATTGGAATCCTCCACCGCTCCTCGGTGAAGGTCACATCGCATTGCTGAGAACCACGAAAATGAACATTCCACCCGAACTTTAAATGTTGGTACTCTTCAAATGAAAAAAGTGATTCTGAACGAGTAGCGTCTAAATGTCAATATCGTCTTAATCTTGAAGATGCAAATGAAGCCAGATTATGAATTCCTAATTGAATGGGAGCTTTGACAACGAGATTAGCTAAATGGTCTGCTAGTTCGTTGCCCTTGATGTCCGTATGGCCAGGGACCCAAGGCAAGCGTACCTCCTTCACGTGCCTACGAACAAAAAATAATAGCGTGCAGTACAATGATCCCGATGATGATCGTGGCGCGTGCTCACGCCCACTTCGTCCTCTTCCTTCTTTTCTACATTCATTGCTGATTCAGTGGTTTTCGATCATTTTTCTTAGCAGTTTATTAGTATCGATATGTTCATCTAACCTTTTTCTTGAGACGCTTACTACCACCCAAGGTATAAATGTGAGTACATCGCAGATTCGAGATTTCCAAGCGGAGGTTCTCTTATGACTAGCGTAATGTAATACGAATCACCCTGCCGCTGGTGGCCCAAAGTGTGCATTCAAAGTTGGAGTCGTGAAAGCTTCACTAATTTTTCAGAAGATAAGGACAGGATAGAAAAATGAAAGACGGGAAAATGATACGCGAGAATATCTCAAAAAAATGTTTAAAAATTGAGACTCATTGACTTTCAAAATCTGCTGAAAGCTATGCAGGAATTACGTTTGGATTCCGTGGGCGCACCACAAGATGATCCCAATGTATTGTTAACCATTTTCTTCAATGGTGTTACAAAATCATGGATCGTCGTGGTGAAAGCAGACAGGGAAGCTTTGTGAGATCACTGCTTAGCTTCCGATAGAGAACTGATTACGAGTAACAGGTATTTAATCAAAGGCACACTTAGTGAACCAACCTCGTTTCCTCTCTCATGAGTTGGATAATTTTTAGCGGCGAGGCCGGCTTCATTCGGCGGTATGTTTTATACGCCAGTGTTGTCATGAGTTCCAATATACACACTGTCACTTAGTTTACATTGAGACTGCTGTTGAGGTCATGCTCAAAAATGTTACGACTCAAAAAGAGGAAGCGGTGGAGTAAAGAGGGCATGAGAGAAAGTGTCTTATTGTAACGCAAGAACAAGTTACAAAAAAGCCTTATTTTGTGCCTGTTTTACTGGCACAACTGATTAAATTGAAATAGAAACTTGCATGTTTTTTTCCTGTGAGCGCATAAACATTGACTATTGTGCTTTGTACGACCACTTCTTCACTTTACATTTATTTATTCAAGATATCACCTTCTTTCCGAATAACGTAATAAAAAAGTGATATTCCGGCAATCGGGCGGGGTTTCTGCAGTAGGCGTGTTCACAACTCTCGGTTATGTACGTTATCCCTGACAAGAAGAGTTGAACAACACGAGACTTAGAAGCGCATTTGCACCCCTGTAAAAATGGAAGTAGTTTTTACGGTGTATGCAGTTTCAAACAAATTTCAAGGTTCCTAAAATGTTCCCGCTTCACGCGAATAAATAAATATCCCTTCGCGAAACTTTTTTCTGCACTTACTAGAATATTTATTATTCCTCTGATGTAACCAGATTCACTGTTGCGTCCTCGATTGACCATGGGAATACCTGCCAAGAAATTTCATGGTTTTCTATCCTGCCATCAGTAGCGGTATTAAATTGTTTTTCCTTTTTGGTATGTCTTCACATAAGCTCCCGTGAAGAATTTTTTATTCAGCCAAAAATATCATTTTTTGTTTAATAGACAATGTACTGATATTTCTTTGTGTTTCTTAAATTTATTCTTAAAATAATGAGAGGGTTGTAAATCAGGTAACAAATATTACCTTTATTTTCACTGAGGTTTAACGTATAGCACTTGGTTGAAGAGGGTTCCCTAGTAAACGTAGCTACTTCTCACCCCTGTGAGTGTAGCAAACTATATTTTTAATTTTAATGCAGGTGTTAATACAAAACTTTAACTCATATTACTAGATTGTTTTTCAGGAGGGTAGAATTGAGACGAAAAAAGAAATTTCTTAATACCTGGCAAAGTTAAACATTATGATTTCTTTCTTTGAATAATATCAAAATGTATTTAGAAGATTTGGAGGTAGGCTGATGTGCAATAATTCATTGATTTGAGTAGTGGTGAGATGAATTGTTAAGCAAATTATGCATGCTTTGAAGTTAATTTATCAAAGACGTAAAAAGGAATCCTTCACAAATCTTTTACTGTGTGGGTAAACCGCAAAACAATAACTAAGTTTAAAGTCAAGAGCTGCAATCAAGAGCCAACTGGGAAGTTTATGCTTCAGGAGAACCCTCGATTACTGTGACTGCCACAAAGGAAAGTTCTGGAAGTACTAATGGGTCGCAAAGAGTGTTGTTATTCGAGACGAAACAACATGTATTTTTCTTTCGTTGAACCTCACAATCGAGACATCAGTTTGGATGTATTTCACCGAAAAATACGCACGTTGTACGGAATCACTCCAGGATTATTTCGGTGCATGATTTGACAGAACCTTCTGTCTGTCACCGCATGTCCGGGGTAGTAGGATGTTTGGTAGATGGCTTGTTGTCGAACCTCAATGCATTCTCGCTTAAGGGTTCTATAAAACAATAGTGACAAAAATCCCAATGAGTGCGTTGGAATGAGCGAATTACGATTTTATTCTTTTTTAGCCGTTCCCTGTACATTTTCAGCTGTCTGCTGTTTTTCATATTATTGTTTTTGCGACGTTTATAACTCTTTATGCATTTTTTTCAGTTAACTAGCTTTAGGGAAGTAATTGCCTTTTATATCATCGTTTGTGCCCAGACCACCATTTAACCAAGTAGCCCAGAGAAAAAAATATCACATTTAGATATATTAGGTTGAAAATATAGTAAAGAGTCTGTGAAACCAACCGAGCTGCATGTATACAGTTCGCTAATCTATGCTTCTTGATCGCCTATACCCAAGCAGCCTTCCCACTGCTACTTCTTATGCGTAACTGAACTGATAAGTTACGGTTCAATATACAGGGTGATCAAACTTAGGTCGACAGGTTTTTTTAAATTAAGCGCTTTGATGTACGTGAAGACCAACACTACAGTGAGGTTGGGCGCAAAGGGGGACACACAGTGAGGGGTTAAATATTGATGTCCGTGTCATAATCAACTAAAATTGAATCATTAACTTTATATGAGCTAAACTAATCAGGAATGTTTGTATTGAAGGGCTAGTCGCAATCTTGTTTCTGCGCAGTTTTATTGGGCAGAATTTTTGTGGAGCATTCGTATTCCGAGATATCGAACTCGGAAGTTTAAGTGCGATTAGCATGATTACGCATGCTAGACAGCCTTTTTTTGCGGCGGTCGTCACTATCTAGTATGCGTAATCATGCGACAGCAGTTGAACTTCGCAGTTTCATATCTCTAGGTACGTATGCGCTAGAAGAATTCTGACAAATCAAACGGCGTAGAAACACGGTTGCGTCTGACTTTTTATTACAAACATGCCTGCTTACATCAAAAACAAAAAGTTATTAATTCAATTTTAATTAATTACGCAATAATTACTACTTATTCTGTGTCCCCCTGGGCACATAACCTTACAAAAGATGTGATATTCACGTAAGTCTAAGCGCCTAATTTCAAAAACCCTGTCTAATTAATTTTGGTATTTTGGTATCCCTGAATATAAAAAAAAAACTTTTGCTTGATGCAAATAGCTTCATTTATTTTTTGATTGTAGAGTAGCCGAGAAGTAGCTAAATTGGGTGGTTTCGTGAACACGGCCTAATTTTAGCGAAGTATTTCAGCAATTTTCGTTCGCAATTAAATTGATTGTGGTCACTCCGACAAAAAATGCAGATGATTGAGGTCATCAATTTAGATAGCAAATGCAACGCCTCCTTCGAGTAAATATTCCTGAAAGAAAACATACTTGCGCTCTAACAGGTGGCCCCTAATGCTCCACCGCATCTCATTTCTTTACCGGTAATGTGAGCTCAGCGTATCACACTCACACTCCACCATCATAGTACAAGATGGAGGTCTTATGTTAGGAGAGAATAGCCTCATTTGTCGTCTTGAAGGCAGACTGCATTTCATAAGTTGTTTGAAAGGCATGTTTTGACTGAATTGGACACTAAGCTCGCTATTGATTTTCCCCAACATTTACCAGCCGTCCACAATAATTATTCAGTTCAACTTCAGGGGTGGCATTCATTTGCTGATTTGCTCTGGTATTCCAGAATAAAAACTAATGCATCTACATTACAGTACCCCTCTCATTTCATAAACTTGCATTCGCATAGATATGAAGAAAAAAAATTATATTTTCCTACACGTGGTACCTGCTCTGTTATCGCGTTCACTGCGTTTTGAACTTTCAACAGCAATCCAAATTACTTTATTACCCATCCATTGCTTTGCAGCGAACATTCTGTGTAATGTACAGCGAGTGGCATCGTAACGGCTGCCACTTTTTTCACATGCATTTGTTGGTTTGAATCACGTGACAACAAAACGTGTTACTTTTTGTGGTTTTTATTTCCGCGGGCAATACAAGTCCTGCCAATTTCATTTTTGCTTTCGCACTAACTTGTGGTTTTACATAGAACCGGAAGGGTTTACAAATAAACAGCCCTATCATTGGGATAATTCTATCAATTTTCTGTTTATATTATCCCGCTACCTTTCCCAAAGCACGTATTACAACATCTACAACTTAATTTTTCTCCTCCTTCGAATCCTTCACTTTCAGTTAATTGTTATATTGAAATACAGTGTGCGAAAATACCCATACGTGAAGGGGTCCCGGAAGATACAGTTTGTTGTGCCTCTATCAATTGTTCTTGGCCGTCTTGGCTATTTAGCGGTTACTCCCGTATTTATTTTGAGTCCCCTGTCTCTTTATTTTTCGGCAGTGTGTGTTGACGCTTTTCTTGCCGCAGTGCCCGCAAAACGTAGCTGCCCAGTTACGGCGAAATATAACTCCAAGCAGCCCCTTATAGCCTTTTCCGTAAGCATCTCACAATAAAAAATTCTGACACTCCTTCCATACGCCTGACAAACTGTGCCGTAATCGGGTCGCACTGCATTGTGACACGACTGGCTGCCTTTTAGGTGCCACACTTGGTGTGTAACCCTTTTTTATGGTAACTGCAATGGCGTTTGCTATCGTACAGTTTTCAGGGGTGAAGCGATGTTGGAATGTTTTCCATTGTGCATTTGGGATTACCAACTGTGTCGTCCAAGTGAATGGCAGTAAATCCGCCATGCAAGAACGTACCGGCAGGACATCCCAGCAATGCCCAGCGGTGCAAAATTTATGCCATAGACAACACTAACTTTAAAACTGGGGACAGACTTTGCTTGTCCTAAATAAGCAGCGTTACGTTTATAATTGTTTTTGTGCAGCTTAACTTACGCATGTTATAACCTTGTCTTTAAATCTAAATATTTCAAGCCAAGCTTCGCAGTCGGAGTTTGAGATAATTGGCAGTTTAAATGAAATTATTTGTGCCAGAAAAATATGCAAAACATTTCCGGCATCCTGATTTGTGGGTTTAAATACATTTTTTTGCCATGCTATTTCATCAGTTGCCGACTGCCCTATTTATCTCCTACTTTTGAGTGATCAGTTAGTTTACCAACGTTGCGTTTAATTGGTTGATGTGGTTTCCTGGGGGTACTGCGTACGTCAATAAAGGTGTTGGGAATTTCTATACATCTACTTTTATATCTCTTTATCGGAACACCATATCGCTTCAGTTTTAATGACCACGCCATTTGAGTGATATAACAGCACAAAAGTTTTTGATTAGGGCGCAGCCACCCACTACTGCTCCACGGAAGTGTTCAACCGTAGACAAGACGCCTGCGCCAAGAACCGCGAAACCGATTAATGTACGCGAACTACAAGGTGACGCGAAGAGGAACATCGAAAAAACACAGTAGTCTCCCGAGACTTGAACCACGGAAAATTACACAATCTTCGATATTATTCTTCGGGCCAAATTATTCCGCTGTGGTTGGAACGTTGGTGAGCACAAAATGAAATTGCTTTTGGTTTTCAAATTAATGGGTTAGAAGATTTTGCAGATTTTTTGTTAAACAAACGCCAGTTGATACGACGTTGGATAGACAATTGTTGCGTTAATGACTTAAAGGGACACTGAAGTGATATGTAAACATTGCGGGATTACTTGCGCAAATTGTATTCCAGAGTCCCCAGGCCATGTTTCGACCACCCTGGGCGCGTTTACGCGATTTTATTTAGTAGAAAAATTAATTCGAAAATGCTGTCCTCCTCTCTTTACGCTCGCCCATTTTCTGCGGCGTTTTCGTGTGACGTCGCGAGGAGCCGAGCTCGCAATTGGCTGCGCTACTGCACGGCTCCCCAGCCTTCAGACAGAGTCAGTCGGCCCAGCGTTTCGTCCGCCGGCCGCCGACGGGTCGTCGCAATTCGTTCGCTCAGTTGAAACGAATCCAGGACAAGTTTGTGAATGGGAGAATCTGCCTTTCTTTACTTGGTTAGTTTGTACACTGTATCTAGCTCCAAGTCAAGGTCGCTTCACACAAGCGCACAATGCGACGCTTCGCTGACTGGTACGCCAGTAGGAAAATATAAGGCCTCTTGAAGGCGGGAGAAGAGTCAGCGAAGTCAATATAGGTACTAAGGAAATAAAATCAACTGATATTTTTACCGTGCAGCGTAAAACTAGGGTGCGGGAAGCACTTTTTTGCGCTGGGCGAACAAGCACAGCGGTCAGCAGCACGACTACGCATCTGCGAACGCTTTTCCGTCTACGAAATGCAATTGCTAGACCTGAGCTATTGTGGAAACTCGGGCGACACTTACTGCACGAGCGCAATACAACAAATAGTCACCTAAGCTGCTGGAAATGCCAAAACTAAATAAAAAGTGTAAACTGGTTGTACAATATATACCCTATATTACCATGGGCAGCCGAGCCCGCCCCGTGGCCGAGTGGTCTGGGGCGCTAGGTATGTCACCGCAAGTATTTTGCAAGTCACGAGTTCGCATTCCCGCAGGTACGTGCTTTTTTTTTAAAGTTACCTTTTTCGTTTTCCGCCGATGTTTTCTATATTGAGTTCACCTTTTTTTGGGCCGCAACGTTCATGGCTCCACGAACTAGTTCACAAAACGCGCGCAGGCTGGCACTGGCGCGCTAGCGAGTTCTCGTTGGCGTGCTGTTGCCATAAGCAACAGGCAGTGGGCACAGGCAGTGGGCAGGCAGTGGGCAGGCAGTGGGCACAGGCCAGAATGAACAGACCCTTGGCCTGGTGCGAACACGCTTTTTACCATACAGGCATGAGGGAGGCAAGCTCCAAATATGGGGGAAAAGCGCATGACATTTGGGCGTCTACGGGTACGCGGAGGGCGTTCATGCACTGCGTAGGTCTCGGCTAGTCAATGCTACGATTCCAAGCCGTCCTGGGAGGCTTATTTTTATGCATTTTTACAGCTGACAACATGGCAGAAGCGCGGTACGATGATCACTGAGTTATTGAGAATGCCCATCCAACAACGCCACCAGTTGTGTTTTACAGAACCGAAACCGAAACTTGTTTGGTTGCTCACCTTGGGCATCGTCCAATCACGGTGCCCGCTTTTCCCAACGTCGCAGCTTTAGTTGGTGCGGCCGCCGCAAACCGCGCATGGTAGTTTTTCACCTTTCGCGCTTTGTAAAATAATTACCGATTTGTCAACCGGATAAACGATGAATAGCGTGCTAATTTGAGCCAGTCTACGCAGTGCAAGCAAAAACGGGAGCTTGACAAATTCACTTCAGTGTCCCTTTAAAGCCACTACATTACGAAATCTTCGAAGAAATTAATGCTCGGACACCATGGTGTAGCCGAGCAGTTTGCAAAACGATGTTAAATACACTAGTGGTTTTTATTGAATCAGAAACGTACCCACCTGAAAACAGCCTGAATTTGTCGTTTACTACACGGCGAGAGGGTGTACTTTCTTAGTCCACCGTCCTCGTAACTCATGAGGTAGCCGTCTCCCCAAGGACACCATTGTGCCGAAGGATGGCGAGGTATGTAGTTAACGGGGCCGTCACCATCGTGAGTAGCTCCAAGTCTGAAACATATTGTCCCAAATTCTGAGAATCGCCCCCAAGCCGTTGCTCCATTTCACAAACCTTAGCTTTCTTTGGTAGCCCATGGTGTTCTATATTTTTTTAGGTAACGCCGTCAGAACCGTAGTCTAGATTGACCTTGATTTCGCTACACCATTTCAAGCATCTACCGTATTTGACATCGGGTAGCCGCATCGAATGAGTCTTCTCGTGTTTAGTATGCATGTGGCTATATATTGTTATATTTCCCAACCTTATCTATTGGTCTTAAATTTTGCATGTAAAGTGGCTCGTTCATTTAGTTTTAACAGCGGAGCTGTTTAAGCATCAGTTCCAACCGTGACGGGCGTCGCTCAAAACATGGCTTATGAAAGGGGAGAGAAGGAAAGTTCTAGGCCAAGATGTTCGACGGGAAGTGGGGATGAAGCAACAAGCCAGCATACAGGTGAGGGGAGGGCGCGTCGCGGCGTAGATGATTGGGCGGGGAGGTTCGCATCGAGATTGGCTGCGCCAGTTGAAGACGTAACCTCTGACGTGCAGGTGTTCTCCTCGTTGAAAGAGACGGCGTTCACTCGGCAGCATCAGTGACCCATCTACGTATGTTTGGCAGACTTAAGAAAAGCTAAGTTGAGGTTGGTGAAGGGCAGCACCCCCGCACTTACCTCACTCTTCAAATTTGAAACGCGTAGGTGGGCAAATATTTTTATTGCAAAATGTGTATGATAATTACTGAACAAATGTCTTAGGCTCTCTAAAGTTTTTTAAAGGGACAGACAACCGGTTTTTGTCGAGTACATATTCTCTATCCCAAATGAAGGGGCATCACTTAAAGCACCTTGACGATAATCGGTTTTGCTGATAACGCCCTAGAACTTTTTAAATCGACATTTTTAGATCTGCGAGCCGTATGTGTCCCTCCCAAAAATGATGCTGCCAACCATGGCATAGAGTAGCTCGGAGACATGCTTTTGTCTGTATGCGAAATGAAAAATGACATTTAAAAACTTGTCCCCAGCTAAAAGGAAAGTTTGAATTGCAGGCTTTCCTGTTCCGTTATGCGTTTTAATGCAACGGTCTATTGTGCACGAATGCGCCACATGTTGGGATAGACGATAGGTAGAATCTGGCGTCACGTTGTGGAGGTGGGAAGTTCGATTCTCTCCGGGCGGGACGTTTTTTTTAAGCTGCCGTTTGCGTATTTGGAAACTTAAATCGAATATTTTGGCAGAACAAACGTCTCTGACGCAGGCAGAATCGTCAAAGCTCCCTCACTGGGTCTGTTTACTGAACGCCGTCGATTCTGGGCATGGTGGCTCAATTAGCCACACTGAGAGCAACGCAGCGGCGGCGGGCGGCGTGTCTTTAGAATTCTAAAAATAATGTTTAGAAATACATATACAATTTAACCTTGTACAAATACGTGTGCTAAAAGGTTTTCAATACGTAAATAAACGTTTCAGCAGTTACAGTAGCTGCTAGATTTGCAGGTCACGTGACATGGATGCATATTGATATGCCAAGTTTCGACACTACGAACCGCCACCCTTCCGATTTCGGGAAGTTTGCTGCCAAATTAAAATTATTTCCGCCGATTTGTTTAGAAATTGCTTGTGGTTACCGGGCTATATAAAACTCTGGATTTTATATGCGCTAGACAACATATGCGCGACAAAAATCGGTTGTTAAATACGCAGTTTTTAGCAGATTCAGGGCGTTACACAGTGCTTTCGGGCAAAACGTTTTTCGTTTGTTTTGGACACATGTATGGGTTTTTTGTTGTTTTTGCTGCAAAAAGTGGTGGCTACCGTTGGGAGTTTGTCATTTCTAGTTTGATTTATTTTTCCGTTAAATTTCAATTTTCCCCCAACATATCTGCATTTACTCTCAGATAACAATTATGTCTGACTACACCAGATATGCATTCTGCTACAGATACAAACACCACTGGAGTTCAAACTCTGTACACGAAGATATTTCCTCTAGTTGCTTTTTGTGTTATTTCATCTTACTTGCCTGAGTAAAAACTAGGTAGACCTCTGTAATTTTGTTGGCTTTCGTGCAGCCTTTTGACCTTTTTTTTTAAACGAAACTGAAACTTGAACAAAAGCGATCAGTAAGTGTAACACTTAGTAACACCACCGAGTAGCATGTAAGTAACACCGCGAATTGTGAATGTTTGGGGGCATACAGAGCTTTCCACTTTTTCTGACTGAGATGCCATGCAAGGAATCCGCGCCCATTAGAACGCCGGCAGTGAATATTAAATAAATCCCGCTATATTCAGGTGTAGCATATTACTAAAGCATCACGCTAAATTATTTATTCCCCAAATTTACCTTTGCTTTATTTTTGGATCTCCCCCAACAACCTGTATAACCAGATGTGTACATGAAGAGTGATGTAATACGCTCATACATGTCGCTGAATGCACCGTAAGCTTCTTTATGCATTATGAAATATTTTAAAAAAGATAAAAAGCAAATGGGAGCCAGGTCAGTGGGGAATTTCGGAATGGGCTGTCACAACACTCGAAGGAATAAAATAGTGGGAATTGCGGTGAGAAACAACCTGAGAATTATGAACACATTTTTCTACAGAGGAAAGGATAGAAAACGAACACGGAAAGGCTCCAACCGTAAGACTACAAAAAAACAAAATTCACGTAATTTTAAGTTGCAACGCACGTACTGCGCAGGACGTGCATGTGTCAAGCAAGATTCAAAGCAGCGGTTATACGATGGTTAGGCGCAAAGTAACTATTAATCTCAAAAGAGAAAAAAAAACAGACTTGTGAAAAGTAAGAAACCTGACATGAAGTTAATCAGAGCTAGGACGCAGATTTTTAAAATTAAATCTTTAAACCAAATTGGCGCGTTTCATCCCCGAGAGTGACAAGTCGAGTGTAGACATGCTAAATGACAACCTAACAACGGCATCACAGAATCCGCAGCAGCTGTGGGATAGGAAACGAACTGTAAAGTGACGGCACTAATTGCAAAACGTAAGAACATGAAACTGTCGAGTACGACGGCTCCGATTGAATTAGCCGAGCTGTCGTAATTGAGTACCAGAAATAAAACGATCGCCATCCATGCGTACAATATAGCTATGATCAAAGAAAACACTGCCAACAGAAGGAACTTTAAGAGCAACTAAACAGAAGCTAGTTATAGGCAAAAACAGGCTGTACGCCCTCAAACACGTGCAGGCTAGCATTATGCACAAAATGGACGAGAAAAGCAAAGTATCAGAACGATTTTACGCCAGGCTATATGCCTAGGGCGTTTGACCAAAGGATACTACTAAGCGTACAGGCTTGGCTCGCCAAGTCCAACTACTAACCGAAAACAAATTTGAAATGGCTCCCAAAAACAGGAAAAGAGGGAGGGCTACAGCTGACGATGCACAACTGCAGATGTTTTAAAGAAGGGAGGAGATATGGTACTGAAAAAGCTTGATAGACTATTTTCAAAATGCTTAGACTCTAGAAGTGCCCATAGCATTGAAAAACGACGACAGAATTCTGATTCACAAGAAGGGGGACACGAAACACCTTAAGAAATCCAGACCGCTCAGTCCGCTCTCAGTTATATGCAACCTATTTACCAAAGTATTAGTTAACCGAAAAAATAGCAGACTAGATTGTCATCAATCCAGACAGAGAATAGGCTGGGTTTAGGCGAGCATACTCAACATTGGAGGAAACTGCGGTCGTTAGGCAAATGGTAGAAAAAATGAAGGAAGCTCACGCTAATGCGTCAGACTTGAAGGTAGCGAAGCTGTACGCAACAGTAGCGTTTTACTCTTTTTCGCATTACGGCGTTGTTTAAACCTCGCCGCTGTACGAGGGACCACAACTGTTTTTTTTGTCTTTCTTTGTCACACACGGTTCTGCGCCGCACGTGGACCCGTCTTTCTTCGTTGCCCATGATAATCGCTGCAGCCTTCCTCCGTCACGTCCCACGCACGGGTCCCGCGCACATCGTCTTTCCCTCCTCAGCAATCTCTCCCCGCACTCGGGCCGTTGGTCCGTGCCGGGCACTTGTCGAAAGGGGTGTGGTTTGACCTCTAGCGCTCAAGGGCAAAACTGGTCACCCCGCAAAGACTGTCTGAGGTAGCGTAGGGTAGCTTGAGCTACAAAATACGTCTAGTATAATAAACCCCTTTACATGACATTTATAGACTAAGAAGAAACGTCTGATTCAGTGAGCTCCGCAGCAGCGCTGGAAGCATTGAAAGTCTAAGGAATAGCGGACGCCTAAACTGAACTCCTAGACGATAGCGATGTACGGGCAGCGTAATCCTTCAGATGTGAAGTGGCGGCGAATTTCCTATCCGTGAGGGAGTAGAAAAGGGGGATTCAAGTTCGCCAAAGCTGTTCACAGCCTGTCCGTAGGAGGCATTCAAGAAGCACGACAGGAAAACACGTCATTACGGATAAACGGGGAATAGTTGAGCTATTTGAGCTTTGCAGACGACGTAGTCTTGCTAAGCGAGTCCGCAGAACACCTGCAGAAATTGCTTCAGGAACTAAATACCCAAAACAAGGCCGTGGGGCTAAACTAAATATTAATAAATTTAAAGTTATGATGAACAGACATGCCTAAAGTGCCTTTTTCAGCATATATAACGCAGGGCTTGAACAACGAGAACATTATAACTGCCTTGGTCAGGTCGTCTGTGGTGATTGTAACACAAGAAACAAATCCTGTGCGGTATTGGTATTGGCTGCTCTGTCCTCGGCAAACATGTGAAAATAGTGAGAAGTAAGCTACTTATATCACTAAAAAGGAGAATATACAACGAATGCCTCCGGCCGGTGATGACATATGGAGGGTTAACTTGGCATCTTACTAAACAACTTTAAATGCAACTTAGGTCGGCTCAACGGGCCATGAAACGAATTATGTTAGGAATACCACTCAGGGACAAGAAACGAGCTACCTGGATCATAAAACTGGAGTGGACGATATCATAGTTGAAATAAGGAAAAAAGAAGTGGACCTGGACTGGGCACGTAGTTCGGCACAATGACAATCGGTGGACTCCAAGGGTGACAAAGTGGACACCGAGGGACGGGTCTAGAAAAAAGGAAGGCCAATTACTCGATGAAGGTAAGAAATAAAGAATTTCAAGGCAATCAATGCACTTAACCTCCGCGGGACAGAAGCGGTTGGAGGTCGATGGCAGAGCCCTTGGTTCAGCAGTGAACTTATACTCGGGGACAACTTTCTGTGGCAATGCAGTCAAGGCAACGGAGTCGATCTACGCGGTTTTGCTGCGCCGCTGGAAGTAGTTCTACAAGACATAATTGCTGGCTGTAACCTAAGGAATTGAAAAATGCATCGTTGTTATTTGTTAGCCTTGGATCGATAATGGCAATAAATTACTGGGCTGAATATGTCAAACAGAGGACATTATTCGTTGCGTTTCGTGTTTTTTTGGTTGCGTCTTTCGCCACTAGCGTAGCATAGGTTCCTTTCCGAAAAAAAACATGGGGTCCCCATCGACGGCGCTTTTCTTCCCCTCGGGTAGCTCGCCCCTTAATTCTCCGTGTATATTTGTAAGGATATTGAGAAGCAAAAGCTGTCAGAATAAACGAAGCAAGTGGTTTGAAAACTGCACACTAAAGCGAGACTGACGAAACCGGGACTCTCTGTCGTTGTGTGCATGCGTGTGTGCATGCGTGTGTGCATGCGTGTGTGGGTGCTGCTCTTTCGGTAAACCGTGCCCGCGCTATGTAAGCGCTCTGCTCATGTCGATGGTGCCGCCCAGTTTTCAGCTCCCGAAGAGTACACAAATACGTGATTGCCGTAAAAACTGCTGCCCTGATAAAATTCACTTCTGGGTGATACAGACTTAGGCGGTATTGTCGACGTTCGGCCCGACTTCTCCAGGTAAAACGTTTTCTTGTGTTTACACACAAATGAAGCGTGGGGAAGGAGACGCCAATATGCCTGCATACTCGATGCTCATGCATGGTGCTCGGTGCTCATGCACGACCATGGAGCTCATGCGACGAAATGGCCTGAAGCAAATCCGTTTCTGTCACGCCGAAACTGAAGCGAAACCAGCCGGTAACGAGGTTGGAGCAGTGACGCAGAGCAATAAGTTCCCATTCCCTGCGTAGCTTTCTCTGCATTGCCACAGAAAGTTGTCCCCGAGTATCACGGGCTGTTGTTGTTGTTGTTGTTGTTGTTGTTGTTGATGATGATGATGATGATGATGATGATAATGATAATGATGAGAGATATGCCCCGGGCAGAAGTTTACACATAAAATAATATAAATGGTCAGCCACTACACACGATATGAAATGTATTTTATTCAGGCTTCCAGGCAATGTTACAGTCGGAAGTTTCACCAAATGAATTCAACTCTCGTAACCCTGCTCTCAATTCCCCAAATCAATCCGACGGAAAAACCCGCCTAGATGCGTTCTCTAGATGCCGTTATGAGTGAGGATGGTTTTAACGCAAGAAATGAAAGTGATTACTGTATCAACGACTAAGTTCAACCACAAATGTTTGAAACCTCTGCAGAAATGCCACGCTTCCTATCCTTATTTGCATTTTTACTTCTCCAGAAATCAAATTTTGCTGTCATCCGCACTTGGTAGTATTTTTGATTCACACTCGATAAAAGCTGCTCTTTGCAGATGGGGTTATTTCAGTCATCATAGGCACGCGAAAATCTTCGTGTGGGCACGTTTGGCCGATTTGTCTTTCTTAGTGATAATCTCAAAATGTCTACGTACTTTTGATAGTTGCCTTTAAAGTTCCAAATATTTATCAGTCCAGGCTGCCGACCTCGGGGATTCATGTCATGCAAGCTACTTCAAATCAGAGAAACACTTAATGAGAAAAGTATGACCTTAATTTTACGCGGCGCGAAAATCCACCGTGGCTCTAAGTCGTATGTGGGAAACCCACAGGTGCCCAATTTCAAGCAGATAAACGGCACGAATCTCTTTTCAGTATTTCTGGTCGGAGAGGCAGATTGTTGAGACTTGTAGCGCTGCGAACTTCTCTCACATTGGGCAAAAAATTTGTGAATACATTATTGGTTACTTTGGCTGGGGCTCGCCAAATTACTCTGAATATTGCAACCCTAATACGCTATTCAGTATAACAACAAGCGTTTTGCAACTTACGTGTGCCCCATTTCATGGGCCCATATGTACGTTCCATCGTAACTGTGTGGCTTGTCTTCTCCGACACCGACCTTATCAGCCTTACATACGCCTCCAACATAAGCAAGGCCTGAAATGTACATTGCATAAACATGAGCGCTCAGGAGAAATACCTTGAAAATATATTGGACAAAGTATTTGCAGCAGATGACTTAAACAGATTTCAATTATAATTTAACTTTCTGTCATTTACTTTAAAGTACCTTGGAAAGGCATCGGTCGGTGGGCAAAACAAACCGAAGTAATAACACAGGACCGACACATGGAACGAGTAAACACATCAAACACCAATTTTAGTTGGCCCGGCCGCGAGCTACCTCAGATGGCCAGCGCCAGTGCAATCGCTGTCAGCGTGACGAAAGACATTCGGCGTCCTGGGAACCGGCTGGATCTGGGTGACGTCGAGTAGCCGCTTCCGGAAGCGAAAACACTTTCCTGCGCTCCTGCAGTTAGTTGTCTTGTTTTGTATGTCCGAGTGTCCCAATGGCATCGACAACTTTGGCAAAGTGGTAAAGAATTAACGCTGTCTTTTCAAAAACAAATGAAGGCTTAGTTCAATAACAGAAACTCAGATATGATCCAATTAAAAATAAAACCGGTAAATAATGATTAACTACACGAATTTTTGAATTACTTTTAAAATTTTCCGCGTCCAGGTTCCCCCCGCTAGCCCGGGCGGGCCAACGCTGATCACGTGAGACCACCGTACGACGCTCCGGAAAAACCGTGCGATTGCACGAGTTTTTAATTTGTTACAACTCCCATTTTTTCTGCCATATCCGTGTGACGTACTGGCGTTGCCCACAACCACACAGTGCCCAGAATAGCCATCTGTTCTGCCGGTGACCAAAACCGGAAGTGGTAGAAATAAATGCCTGGTAGCTATATTTCCGTGCTGACGGCGACCGGCTTTTGTTCGATTTTTATTATAAGTGTGCTCAGAGGTATTCTTTACAGCCTACATCACAAAACGCTAAAGTATGGTGTCAGCACACAGTTAGGGATCGATACACAGGTGGTCACAATTAATCCGCAGCCCTCTAGTACGGCGCACCTTATCGCCTGTGTAGCGTCGGCGCGTTAAACCTTATAATAACGCAATCACTTTAAAGCAGGCACCGCATTAACTAAGGTAAAGTTATTGACATAGAAATTGCTGTTCGTCATTGAAGTTGTAATGACCGCCGAGAGCCTTTTACTAGCAGAACGAATGATACAACCATCAACTTTTCAACCAGCCTATCCACCAGTATCGAGCCACAGATGAGCTTTGTTGTCAGGCAAATCCTACAGCTATCTCATTATGATGCGGATTTAGCCTAACTTCGCTGCATAACGCTCGAGGTAATAATACACAGCTCTCAGAATTCAGAATTTGAGAACGGCAAGGTAATATAGTGAGAACGCCAAAGTTCAGAAATTCGCCACCAAACAAAGCACTTACGCTTTGAGCGTAAGCACTTTGAGCATAAGTAAGAGCGTAATCTCACCGGTTACGCTCTTGTCAACCTTCTGTTCGGTCACACTCGCAAACTCTTGCCTGAAAGAAAGAGATGTTTTAATTAGTACACAATTTTGGTGCATATCAACAACCCAAAGACAGAGTGAACGTAAGTGGAGGGCTACCACTGGATATTATTTAATTACGTTTGCCTGGGTTTTTCCTTGGGAAGGCAAATATGGCTTTGCACAAAGCACTAACTGCGTGTAAAGCCCATTCTCCTGTAGCGCAAAAATTATTGTCGTGGGTAAAACCCCAGTATTTTTCTCTCCCGTTACATGAAAAGCTTTCTCTGCGGCCTAAATCATCATAAATAAAAACAACCCACCGTCAAAAATTTTCTCCAGTGTCAAGAGAAAATAGAACTAGCGTCATAAACTTTGACATTGACGATTATACCGCATATTGCCGAGAAAGAGTACAGAGCGATCGAGAGGGAGATAAATGATGGCGTAACCACTAACATTGGTACATATTGTGCCGCATACAAATTTTTATCTAGAGCAAAGGGGAGACCATGGAGACCATAAAACAAGAGATGTCTTAAAAACTCGATTTGCTTTTTTCGAATCTTCCAGGGTATAGTTTCATACCTCAAGACGAAATCACAGTAGTACATGTGTCCAGAGACATGCCCTTGTTTAAGGGAAATCTCTGCTTGGTTACTGTACAAAATACGAAATTGGAAGAAATACAGTCGATACGTGGCAGTGAGGAAAAAAATTGATTGATTGATGGTAGGGTTTAACGCGCCGACGCAACAAAGGCGATGAGGCGCGCCGCAGTGGACGGCTCCGCATTAATTTTGGCCACCTGGGGATGCGTGCGTAGAACTTTCGTACACACGGGTGTGTTCACTTTTCAAAAACCGCTCGCCGCGGCCGGGAATAGAACCCGCAACCTCATGCTCAGCAGCGCAAATGAGAAAAAAGCAGTTCTATTCGGCAGCCAGTGCGAGAAACCATAACCTGCGGTCTCTTCAACGCCAGCTCACGCCATCATCTGTCTTTTACCACACCACTGTCAAAACGATGCACTAGAAATGCATAACAGGTATGTTCGGTTACCAATTTCCAGAGGCACTTATTTATGCATGGTGATTTCTCTCGAACATAATGCGAATTTCCACCCCACTCACAACTGCCACCGCAAGAAAAGATCACCGTTTCTCTTTTATCAATGCCTCTCTCAAGATGAATGAAATAAGGCATCTCGAAAGGCGAGTTCCGTTTCAAAAGTCTTAACGTGTCTCCAGGGTTCTTACGTGACCGGTGTCATCACGAAAGGTGAGATTGGGAACCCGCATGATGAAGCGCTGGATGACTTCAGTGAGTGCTCCTCAATGTGAGTCAATGTAAGGAATACTTGGTGATGAAACAGCGAATGCTCTAATTTAGTGGCAGTACAGCCATGTCAGCAGTGCTGTGACCAGAATTCCAACTGCGCCAAAGGGCTTAGGTCTCCATAAACCCCCTAGAAGCCAGTGTTTTCGCACTTGCTTGGAAGGGGCTCGCGCAGCGAAGATCCCTCATCGGAGAAGCTGCAGAGATGAAGGACCAGAGGCCATACATGGTGGGGACACTAAGACGAAGCTGTGCAGAAGCCACAACAATGGGAATAAATAAAAAGTAGGGTGCAATGACGCGGTTTAGAATTTGGTGTTCAGTGACAGTATCATAACGAACAGCAAAGGGCAGCATTAATACACCAATATGTGTAAGTATTTCTGCAGAGCAAGTGCTGGCAACCTCACGACACTAGCTCTTTACCCACTTTTGTCTCGGCGAGGCAGAAATTATATTTATGTGGAAGACAATGTTCTGACACTCTTCTGCTGCGTCAAGAGCAACTTACTCTGTTAGCAGGAAGACGATGTCGCATGCCGGAAATTGTCCATAACTCACAAATCGCTTCAAGTTTTTCAGTGTCTGGCTGACGTCCACCAAGCCCTGCTGTATGTATGATAATAAAGCATCGTCCTAAAAGTAAAAATACATTTTAGTACAGTTGTCATTTCTTATAAATAATTCTTTTGAATATACACAGGGATTTTTCTCGTTGCTAGAAAGCGAAAGCCATGTAAATACGACCTTCATGACATATTTGTAAACAATATATTCTTTTATCCCCAATATCTGCAGTTGTTCAGGACATGACAGCAACTTTGCAATCAATGAGAGCTTGCTTCTGGGCTAGTTGATATATGGCTACTTATAAAACAGTTCGCTAAGTTGATATTTACGAAAACCAAGGACGGCGACACAAGATGCACACATCCGAAAGCGCTACTGTCAACTGGCTTTATTTTCCGACACCGTCTGAAAACATTGGAAATGTAAACGTAATAAAAAAGCACTCAAAATCACCGCACAGAGCTAAATCCGCGTTCAATTGTTTGATAGTTGTAATCGTAACCTTTTTTGTCGCTGTCTGGCTCAGAGCTCGTAAGCTCCTGGTCGCTGATTGAAAAAAAATGCAAATGCGAATCACAGTTCGAAGGGACAACAATAGTTGCACGCTACCACAAGCGAACGACCGGAGAAGTTATAGAAGCTTTCAGTATAGCATCGGAGAGTTATGGCGCATGCGTCACCTAGCCATCGAAGTTTCTTAGGATCAAGAAAATCTAACTTTTGCGGAAGTACACGCCTGGTGTGAGTGGGAGTGAGAGAGAGAGAGGAAAGCGAGCACGGTAGACGAGCTCTGAGCGAGACCAGGGGGAAAAAGATGACGATTACAACTTCCAAGTATTGAACACAGATTAACTTTTGTGTGGCGATATAGGGTGTTTTCGTCATTTGCTTACGTTTCCAACGTTTTTCGACGAGAAAAATAACGCCAGTTTATAGTAGCGCTTTCGTATGCGTGCATCTTGTCTTGCCGTCCTTGCTCTTCGTCAATGTCATCTTATCGCAGTGCTGTATAAGTAACTTTGTAAGCTAACCCTTCTGCAACTTAGGATATGAAAATATCCGTTGCTTTGTTTTAGGCTAACAAACAAAAGCCCTGGTATTGGCAGCATGACTGCTGTACCTCCGAACATAATAAAAACCACTAAACTAGGCGTCATATGATCATTAACAATGTATTGAATGACAGTCTCTAATACATTTCACTATATTTCTAAAATGCTCCGAGAGCAGCATTTACAGGACCTCCAATTTCAACATGTACACTTAAGACAAAGTTTCTACAGGAGATTCTAATCTGCGGCAGTAGCCAGAAAAAGTGACGTTACCTGCTGCGCGGTAACACCATTCAGCTGGAAGCTTATTCTCGGATAGACCATATCCACGTACCTTAGCCGAACCTAATGCGAAAAAAATATACGTAGGAAAATTAAAATCACATCTTTTCGCTCGTTCTTCTGTTCAGGGAAAAGTTCTACAAGGCATCCTCAGGAGAGTAGTGGAAATGTCCGGGCATGCTCACGGGCGACAATAATATCGAACTCAATCACCTGACCTGAAAGCAGTACGTCTAGTTTGAAGGGCCACGGACGTTGCCTTAGAGTATAAATGTACAGTTTGAATTGGACTCTGCCGCATAATACACTTTGATGTTTTGTATTCCTTCTACGTTAGTGGAATTACGTACGCCTTTAGAGTCAACGTCCGCAGTGCTTTCAGGCCTGTCGCTGCGTGGCGCTTTCTTTTTTGCTGATAATTTTGCTCAGCTTTGCAACCAACCTTTCTTCCATAATGGTCGTTTGTAATATGGAGCTGTTTTATTCACATTGCTAGGCAAAGTTTTTAATTTTTTGACAATCTTTATTGTAGCTTTGAAATTTTCATTCAATTTGGGTTTTCGAAATTCTGCCAATGTGAGTGATCTCTCGTTTGTCCAAAATATTGACTCTAAAATTACAAAATATTTTTTTCCGGTGTACTAGCGAGCAAAATTTGTTATGAGTGCCGGAAAAACGCTGAAACAGGAATGAGTAGAAACGGAGAGGTGCACGCGCAAGCGCTGCGCCATTTATATTACAGTGACCACCAATGAAACTAATCCTACCAAGCTGTGATCGGTGTCACATCCGCTGAAAGGGAGGTAAGAGAGAGAGCACCGGCAAATTGTGCAAGTCAGAAGTTTGGCCAACCTCGAAAAATATCGTGTTCTAGTTTTTGGCGCGTGTGTTGACAGCAGCTGCCCAGGCAAAAGAGAAATGTGCATCAGCGGAAGGAGCATTGAAGTTCCAAAAATTTATCGCGAACATTTTTAGGGTTGGTTTTCACCTCGCTTGCCTGTATTCTCCACCTATCATTTAAGAACGTTTCTGTAATTATTCGCAGAAACAATATTTCCGGCTCGTCCATTAGGCGAGACGTTCGATCTAAGGCGATGTTCTCATTTTGGAAAACATTTCAGCATGAACACCGCGTCGCGAGGTGAGCTCGGTTTATAAATACCGTAAGCGTGTTTTTCACAAACAGGATCAGGATCGTCAGTGAGCGAGTTAATAGCATACGTTCTACAGACAGTCAATAATTATAGGGCATGTAATTAGGTTCATCCCTTAGCACACTTCAAAAAAGGAAGCTTCCGTATTATGCTCATGGGTTAGAAACCCTAAAGCAATGTTAGAAAAAATTAGGAACAACAGGAAGGAATCACAATGAACAAGCAGTAAGAACACCATTGGATATTGCATTTAGTTAAACAAATATTCTGCGCACCTTCCAAGAACAAAATTTACGCCCCCACCAAAATTATCCAGTCCTTCAACTTATCGGACGTGCAAAATGTTCAGCCATTGTTTAAGGTTTCTCGATGAAAAACATACACATGCTTAGGGTTTTACTTCCGTGCTCGCAGATGCGGCTCGAACTCAACCGCTTATAAAACAGCAAAAAAATACACGTCATCCTGGCTGGTCGTGCAGCTAAAATGTCTTTATACGGCATCATTTGTCGGATAGGGAAATCGAGACACCTATTTCCTTTTTCGATTCATCGAACACAAGGACCAAAACGTACGGGCGGACAGAGAGAAAAACAGAGTGCTTCCTTGTAAATTATTGTGGATATTAGGCTGAGACCCAGCTCAGAGAATAACGTTGAAAATAAAACATATTCGATATTTATTGCCCCAAAGCGAAAGCCGGGCTAAGATGTGCGCCATAGGGGAAGGATGCCGATTAATTTTGACTACCTGGGCACCTTTACCCCTCGCCGGAATTTTGACACACGGGCATTTTTGGTGCTCGCCCCATTCGAGAAATGGCCAACGTGGTCAAGATCGAACCGGCGGCGTCGGGCTTAGCAGAAGAACACCTTAACCACTTCTCCACTTAAGAGGTAGATGAGAATACCTGTAGCTTGCATTAGGTTGCGACGACGTCCCTGGAAGCAGAGTAAGCGGCGAAAAGAAACAACTGCGGCATCGTGAAATCTGCTGTGAGTGTTCCACAGGTTCTCCAGCCGCTATCGTTCCGCAAGCGCGCCATGATCAGTTGGCCGTGGCTTCAGCAATGTAAGGATTGCGTTGTAGCGCAAGAGAAGCGATCTTCGACTACGATTACATCTTTTAGCAAGCATGGATAACATCAAGTCCAGCTAGCTTGGCTGCAATGATTCCATAATATAACGTGTACACATTCAGAAGTAGAGTTTTACCCGCCTTCAGCACCAGGTTTGGCCAAAAATCGGAGTCAAGACGTCTCAATCCCATTTTGTTCAAAATATCTAGAAGCATACATAATGCACCTGGCCAGAAACGGTTGCATTGAATACCTAAGCAGAAGGACAGAAGTGGACGCTCCAACACTAAACACTTGAACTTTTCAACTAGGGGTCCCAAATAATGCATTTTTTCTTCCAAGCAGGCGAAGGGAAAAAAACAAACCATCATGCTCGAGGTAAAGGCCAGTCGACCAAGCGGACGCAAGGTCTTTTAAAACGCCAAATTTGTCCCGAAACAAAAGAAACTAAAGCGAAATCTGCAAGACTGACGCTCGGCAGAATATCTATCAGGGCAATTACGGGGTACCAAGTGAAGAATAGAGCAGTGCTTTCGCGAGTAATACGGACAACCTGAGCACCCAGACTGCGAGAAAAATGAAACCTCAGGGGTCACGTAACGGTAACGCACTGCAGGGGGAAAGAGAGGCCCGACTTGCTCTGAACATGAAGATTAGCGCAAATATCCTTTGTCTTGCCATGGAAGCAGAGTGAGCTCATTTTATTCATTCCTCAGTGTACTTTTGGAGCAGACTATTTTTGCCCCCACTAAAGTGGTGTTTTCAAACAAGAACAAGCATCACAATGGTGCAAGAATGTTATAAACACGAGGTAAACCTTGGCATATGTACAGGTCCGCATTGCAAAGGTCGGCAATAGACATCATTGTATGTGATATTAAGGGCATCACAAACAGAAGAAAGGGTGATGCGTCAGTTGCTAACCCCGTATTACCCTTTTTAGTAAGTATAAATAAGACCTATGTGATAATGTCTTGTGAAAAACTGAAGAAAGGTTTTAATACAGTGGAGAAAGAATTGCGTACCGCGTTAAGCATTATGGCGAGGTATTGAATCAGGGCTTCGGTTGTCTGGAACGCCGTTCGGTAAGACCTTCCGGTAACAACGCATACTTCGACCATAAAAAAATCGGATCCTTGGCCTGAAATATCTGCGAACAAAAACATGAAAACCAGAACAGATATTGATTTTTTCTTTCCCAAACAATTTTAGGTTCATGAAATGTAAATATTTTTATCTTTAAACATGTACCTTGTCGTCTTGCAAAGCGCATTTATTCAAGGTTTACTTATTCTTCGGAAACTCCAAAGTTCCACGCATGTGAGCTAACAGATACTTATTAATTTAATTTTGCCTGTCGTAGAATGGTTTTAAAGATCACCATGAAAGAATAAAAAGCTGGGCACGTGTAAGCCAACACCATTACGCTGAATAAAAAATAGTTCTGTTTGAAACCCAGCTTCTACATTCCGCTGATCAGCAGAATATTCGCGAGTGACAATATTTCAGTCCTTCCTTTCATACATTTCTGTATTGAAATATTGCAGTCGCGTGTTTCGTTTCTTCCTTGGAACCTCGCATTGTACTCATGTATTGCTTTCTCGCCACACAAGTTTCGGGACTAATTGTTTGGCTTCAAAAACTAAAAGCTGCCATGATTTTTAGTGCATGCCGCTGTACAGGGCAACGATAACAAATTTGAATTTCCCCGAATTCTTGCATGCCAAATTCACTTACGTTAAGGACGCCTCTAAGAAGAGATTGAAGCGTTATATGAAGATATGAGAAGGTGCCTAAACTTTCCTTTAACTAGTGCACTGAGTTACGCCACAAGGACTCATCCATCGCAGTATACCAAACAACGAAAATATTCCGTCATATTACGAGTTCTCTAAGAGTGGGATGTCCCACTTGTGACCTTTTACGGAAGCTTTTGTTCACTGTGCCGCGTATTCCCCTTACGTATTTCTGGCGTACAAAATGCAAGCGAACCCACAACAAAAAGGGGTGGTTTGTATGCTTCTTGATTTTGCCGAATAAATATTTCACGTCCAGTGCCTTCTGCGTCCATTGCACTCACAATATGAATTATTGCTTTTTTACAACTACTACTTCCTGTTGAACCAATCGATTCAGCCCGACATGGTTTCCCGATGGAGGATACAATGAGGCTATCTTTACAACCTTTCCTACTTATTGTGCATGTTTCTGTAGGAAAACACATTATTAATAGGAAGCAGCGACTTAAACAGGTTCCTACAAAGATACTACCTGAGATCTGTTGTCAGTTCTGGTAGACTTTGAGTGCTTGCCGCGCCTACCATGTCACGAAGCACGCTACTTTTACTGTTCATAAAAAGCTATTGCCCCGATAAGTGAGTGGTTCACTAAAGTTCCTCACCAGGTTAACATTGCTCGGCTACGCGTGAACGATTTTTGGCAAGCACAATCGCATTCATCCCGGAAACATGTAATACGCGAACACAAATTTTCCTTTAATGACATCCCTAAAACTATAAAACTGAAGGAAGCTCACACTACCGCTTAAGATTTGAAGGTAGCAACGCTGTACGCAACCTTGACGACCGTCACGATTGCAGCCTATTTGCTTCTTTTCCTTGCCGAAACGACCTTTACTCCATCTTGGTTGCCATCTTGGCAGAGAAGAAGCAAATCGAAGAAGCAGAACGAACGAACGAAACGCGCACACTTAAACTAGCGCCCGCAGGTGCAACGTGTACCCTATCACGTGTTCTGTGTCGGGGAGGCGGCGTGATTCCTCTCGCCACAATAATAGCCGAGTGAGTAAGCGGTTTGACGGTCAGGTACAAACGCACGGTCGTAAGTGAGTCTCCGGCCGTGGTCATGGCCATGAGTTAGTACCCTACAGTCAAACGGATAAACTTCTGCTGTCCCGAACCAGGTGTATAGAAGTGTATATAGAATGAAATATCTCGGAGGTCATAAACATGACGTGCTGAAACGCGCCAAGAAAATGTTATACCTACAGGAGTGAAAACATTATTTCTTAAATTGCACACTAACACCTTGCCACTCCTAACGGGGCTTGATGACAGCGGGGTTTTTTTTTTGCCTTTGGGGTAAAGATCCTCGACATTGTAAAAAAGCCAGAAAGCCTGGAACATATTTTTCTCGATTGCTTAGACGCCGTCTTCTTCTGGTACGTCCTCCACGGACTCGCAAAAAGGGCCTTCCTCTGACACCGAAAGGCATGCGTGTTCTTGAAATTGAATGCGGCGAGGTTCCTTACAATGTATTCTTTCTCATCGGCCTCTATGTTACATGGCGTAGCAGAATGGCTGTCAGAAACCTGACGAGAATGCCAGGCCAGTGGATTCTTAATTTGCGCAAAATGTTTGCGAACTGAAGGAAGTGTACACCAATGAAGAATATGGGGATGAGGTTTTGTCACTTATCAGTGCATTAATCGCAATGAAAGCCCACAAATTTTAACTGCCAACTAAAGGATCGGCAGCGTTGTTGTGTCGACCTAAACGGATTTTTTTTTCACGTGTGAGGCCAAGCCACCTACCGCGGTAGGCTTAGTGCCTAAGGCGTTGTGCTACTGAGCACGTCGACGCGGGTTCTATTCCCGGCCGTGGCGGCCACTTTTCTTATGGGAGCGAAAAGCAAAAACGCCCGTGGGTGCAAGATTTCGGCGCACGCTAAAAATTCCCAGGAGGTAAAAATTAATACTGAGTCCTGCACTACTGCGCGCATCATCGCCTGCATTGCGTCGGCGCGTTTAAACCCTATACAGTCAATCAATCAAGGCCAAGCCAGGCTAGAAAAAAAATGTGAAAGGCAAGGGTTGTGTACGACCGTTACTACACGTAGCTGTGAAAACAATCACAAGGCCAAGCCGGAGTTACGGCTGGCCGCGTTACGCATGGCATGTTTTCCACCACGTTTAGTTCGAAGTATCTTTTCTTGTCTGTACATGTGTGTTTATTTATCAAAGACCGGCGATGAAGTACAATAAATTGTCGTAACCGAGTGGGTAAAACGACTGGCTCTAACTCCGCTGATGTAGCAGGCGCATGTCGAATCCTGCCGGCTCCTTTTTATACAGTTAGATTGCGTTTGATTAAACGCGGGTATTCATCAATTGCGAAACCGCTGCGCTGTGAAAATTCATGTTAGGGTATTTGTTTAGCTGTTGCTGACATTTTGAAAAACGTAGAGATACACAACAAGGCTTTGTGACCCTGGGGCCTAATTAATATAAATAAATAAACATGCAGATTACTTAATTATGGACGTTTCTAGCGCGAAAGTCCGGGGTTGGCTGCGAGGCAAAAGTAGTCTATCGCTCCAAAATCTTCTTGACCACGTCGACATCAATAGCTGCGCCAGAATATCGAAAGTGCGTTTTCGTTTTTACCCTTCTTAGTGAACAACAACCACGGCCAAACTCGAGCTTGCGTCCGTGCACGGCTCAGTATAACAAAGCTAAAGAGAAATAAATGCTCTTGCGACTAAGCCACCACGGAGGGTGCTCATTATTCTGGTAAGTCTCACTCGAAAAAGCATAAAAGCAAGCAGGTAACTATTACCAGCTTTATTTTCTTTGCTTTGAAGGAATATGAACGATATGTTGTTTTACTGCAAAAGTGTAACATTTAGCGATCCTCCATATCCCTCCTTACTTTGCCGACTGGTAATACTCCAGCCGGCGGCAAAAGTATAACTCAAGACCATCCGAAAGTTAGTGTACATTCCGGAATATTGAAGTACATACGGCTGACTTATACACTCCAAATAAATAAATCTGTCGGAACTCACCGTCAATTTGGGCACACAACGTGACTTCACCCGACTCTTTCACACTGCCTAGGCACAGTGAGGATTTCTTAATTTTACCACGAGAGCAGTTTATACCTAACGTCATGGCTATTTCTCCCGAGTTCGTTGCCATCCCCGGTGCGACTACGGGTTGCTGTTCTTAAGGCAACGTTGAAGACGAAACATTGACGGGAGCCATTTTTTTGCACTTACGGCACGTATCTGCGCGAAAGATTAGGCTCCAATTACACGCTACCACCAAATAGTGCCGTTTTTAAAGCTACATTAAACGGTACGTGTACTTTACAGCCGTTCCTGGATGATGTCTCGAGGATTTCAATTCGGAAGCAATGTTTAGTTGCCACCTCTAGAAATCGGCCAGTCTATCCGGAAGTGCAATTGTTTGTTTGTAACACTTACACGATGGAGTCGATGTTTAATATTGGATTATGTATTGAAACATTGGATCATTTAGGCCTTCGGACCTTTAGAGAAATCACCCTTGAATAAAAGGCTCAAAAACTATTCTGTTGTTTAACAAACGACTGTCCGCCTGGCGAAGCGAAGATGTATCGAATGACCGCCCAATGCAGTAACTATAAAGTCGCCCTCATTCTTTAAAATTTGGTTGCAGTGAAGGAAAATAGCTTGAAATAAGACACACATACCATAAGCCGGTTGCATCTGTGGCCAAAATGATCCCAGCTGTCGGGGTGCCAAGCGAACTGAAAAAACGACACCATAGCAAAGAAAGTCGTCTTCGGCCATTCGAGTACCATTTCCGAGATAATGTAAGATTAATTCGGTGAGGAGTAGTTATGATACGTAAGAAAATACTACTCGCATCTGCTCTTCTGTCTCCTTTAGGTAACCTATTGCGCTTGGGGTATGCGCTTGAGGGTATGTGAAACACAAAATAAATCAGGAGACGGGGTTTAATTTAGATTGTCTTGGCTTTTGCACGCTAAGAAAAACTTACCTTGAGTGAAAAATTGAAAAACTTGTCCAGTATATGTTGAATGACTGCGGCAATGAACTATGACACCTTATTTAATAGTGCAGGGTTCTTCCAAAGCTGTTTTCTTCTATGCAATTTTTATGCGGCGTGTTCAGTCAGATTTTGCTGTGCTCAAGTAGTACAGTAGTGTTTTTACCATCCGCACTACGATGAATTACATGTACATCCATCCAACATACCAGCACGACTTTAAATGTTCGCAGTGTTTCCATAATGTACCTGTTCTACCTCTCTAATCGTGCTAACTTTGGCGGTGGTATTCTGGGTCACCATACATCACTCTTTGCATCATTAGTACCGCGATGCGTTTTTTAGCACTCAGATCTTTGGGCATTCTTCAGTTTTTAAAATAGGATCTTCCCCTCTGCAAAAGCACTAATAAATGTTCCTCAAACTATCTGCGCTCATAATGATTACGTCTTGCATAAAGTTATTAGAAAGAAACCAAACGCCCAAACCAACGAATGAAATATTCTGTGGTTATAAGATAGTCTTTCTGGTTTAAGGAGAATGAGCAGCATATGACGGAAAGCATCAAAGTTTCTTTCGTAACAATTGCATCCGAGTCAAATGTGATTTCTGCTGATGAATACCACCTATCTTTCTTGTTGCTGAAAGAATGAATTTTACAAATATCTACGCTATTGCCATAAAGGCATCCAGACAAGTTCAATGCCCTTTGATTAGTTGTTCCGCTCTGCACTACAATCTTCGGTTAGTCACAAGGGCGGAAGGGAGCCTGCAGTGTTTGGTTGGCTATTTACACAGCGTAGGTGGCTAAATATTACATTTTGAGCTAGTCGGAACCTTCTCCATTGGCGAAATATGAGCCATTTATCGCGAAAGGAGTTTGTAGTGTGCTTGTGTCTATTTTCTTTTTAACAACTATCTGCAGATATTTTTTTGACCTCAAGCTATTATCACTGTTTAGACACTACTTTTTCTACAGACCATTCTTGCTTGTACCTTGCCGCTTACTGGTTATAGTTTTGGCTCAATAATATTTAACCACTAGAACTTCAAGAATCCCCTAAAGAAAAAGTAACCAGCATCTAAACGCACCAGCTAGGCATTGTTCAGTCTAATATACGTGTATTTCCCGGCCCACTTGGTTACCCGGTGGCAGGAAAAATATCGTAATCCTATTATGTATATTTGTTCAATTCCCTCAAAATTGGTTTCATGAAAGATTGATTTTTGGTTTTTAAATATTGTTTTCTGGGAAAAAAGAGCTTACCTGACTGTGCAGGGCCATTCATCCTTTCTTTGATTATGAAGACTTTGTGCAAAGTGGCTCCATCAGTGGACCTTTTTTCGGCGGCTATGGGGGCTATCCTGAGTTCATGATTTAAAATTCCACGCTGTAAAAAATTTCGCATATCTATATTTAAACGGTCCTTGTAAGGCCTTGTAGAGCCAAAAGAGAATTGAAAATGTCTCGTACAACGTGTTCGGTTGTTTGTTCGGTTCAACACTTTAACAATGTCGGGATGAATGTTTTAGGATTTCGTTGTCGAATAAAATGTTACACCCTTATTTCCAAGTAAACTTAAACAAACCTTATTTAAATCAATCATACGATGTCATTTATTGCCAGATAATGCTGCAACACGTAGTTGTGGTTACGGCAGCCACTGGAAGTGCTTCTAAGAACTTCAAGCAGTGAGGCTACGCAGTAAGCTTCTAATCTTATTATTACTTTTTGTGCTGCTTCTGTGCCTATGTGTTTCCTTTAGGCATTGTTCACCTTCCTACTTTGGCTTGGGTTATATTGCCTTTCATAAAGTAGCACGGTCTTGTGCTTGAGCATAAACCCTTGGCTTTTTGTCTATCAGAGCAGATTTGCTATGATTGCCTTTGCCTTTAGTTACAGCTCTATTTTATTATGCGGGAAAACATTGCGACAGATTTATAAACGTAACTCGTCGAATTATCGTCTGTCCCACTTAATGGCGACCCGTGAATTAATATCTCAAAAATAAATCGACGTTTCCAACAATTTCAAGTTCGTAGCAGAAGAAACTACATTTATTATTGATAATCGAATGTGATGAAATACTATACAAGTATTTTCAATTGATCATAGCAGCCACGTAATTATAGTGCTCATTTAAGCACTCAACTTTCGCGTATACTTCATTATATGTGTTTTTCGGTATAGCGAGTTGTCAATAAATATTAATAAAATTATTCTTCCTGGAAGAACGTAAATTCTACTCTCATTGGAGAGAACATGAAATTCTTTTGCGAACCTACAGAATTTAAAACGGTTTTTACTTCAAGCCCTCTTCGTATGTCAGCTGAGTTACCAATTCACTGGCCCGTTTTAAAGCCACTGCTTCTATACGCAATATGCGTTCGCCACACATCTTAAGGGTCTGCATTTTTTGTCTTTTAAATGAGTAAAAACCTACACCGAAAACGTCCTTCATTCCGACGCCGTCACAGCTACTCCAAAGAAATTACATCTTGAAATTTGTGTGAAACTGGTGAGAAATTTCTATTGCTCTTCTTCAACCCCAAAACTTGACAAATATTTTGTTTCATGGTATGTTCTTTTTTACGTTGATCCTTGCATCTGCTCTTCCTTATAGGAATAATCAGCATCGTGAGCCTATCATTTATCAGGTCGGTGGTAATGTAGATAACAGATCAGTTAGTTTATTTATATATTTATTGATAAAAAAGTGCGCCTTCAAGTAACGGTTTCAAGGATCGGCTACGTGTACCCTTTCTATTTGAAAGCAGGAAAAAATTAAAATATGGCAAAATGGTAGGCCATCGTTACAGCACTTTGTGCTGGCGTGCTGACCAGCCCGAACCCAATCGACTGGCTTGAGTCACTCTATATGGGTCGCCTGGCTGCCCCATCCGAGGGTGTCTTGTACTAGGATGCCCTCCTCACTCCGCGCACAAGGAACCAGCACAACTTTGCATTAGTCTCCACCTGAACACAGTTTACTGTTCTCCGCACGTACTCTAAACATCCAACGGTAATTGCTCACGTTTATCTGGAGCACTCTTGTTTTTGAAAAACTTACCACTTCCACAGCACCTTTAACCTGCTTGACGATGACCGATGATTGTAGCCGGCTGTCATGGTACAAATCTCGCTCAAGTTCTCTCCCATCCAGCTGTTAAACAAAGAACAACTCGTAATTTTCTCCTTGTTAATAAAATTCATAAGGGAAGCATACGGCATAGTAGCTTGATTGATGTGCTGTGCAACGGTATAGGATATAGATCACAATGATGTTTCTGTAATACACGTTGGATTCGGTGACTGTTAAATTATGTAGAAAGTCATTTAGGATGAACACCCCCGCACGGGGCACCTTGAGCAATCTTGGTGATGGTACTGGCGATACCGCGGACCCCGAGCCCCCAAACATACGCTGGATCCAACCGTGGCAATGTGTTTATAGGTGGAGGGTTAGAAACCACGAACGGTGGCCGTCGGAGCCCAGGTCAAGCTCCGGCGGATGGGCTCCCTGTCTGTTCACCAGGCAGGGAGCTCCGGGACCTCTTTGGCTACCAGGGTAAGGTCAAAGAAGAAAGTACCCCAGTCTCCCTGCTTTTATACTATGCTATATGGCATTTCAAACCCCCCCCCCCCCCCAAACGTGATCGGTCCCTGAAAAGGGGCCGCACCGAAGTATCTTTTCCCCAATTGCCATCTTTAACATTTCCTGAACCGGATAATTTTTCTCGATTTCTTGTGATGGAATCGCTCAATCCAACCCATCCTCTAGCATCTCAGTCAGTCTTCTTGATCGCCAAGTATCTTGAAGCCATAGTAGGAAAATCATATAAGTGCAAAAAACAAAGGTCCGGTGAACTCCTCATCGAAATAAAGGACAAGCAGCAGTCCACGAAGCTTCTAGCTCAGACTAGACTGGCTCATCTAGACATCAGGGTCACACCCCATCGGAGCCTCAACAGCTCCCAGGGTGTGATATCCGAGACAGATCTTTTGAACGAAACGGATGCGGATCTCCTTGCCGGCTTGAAGGATCAGGGCGTCACTGCCGTGAGACGCATCACTATCCGCAGAGACGACAAGGAGATTCCCACCAAGCACATTATCTTGACTTTCGACCGCGCAGTTCTTCCACAACACATCAATGCAGGTTTTATCCGTTGCTCCACCCGTCCGTACATCCCGAATCCGCGGCGCTGTTTTAAGTGCCAGCGGTTCGGGCACGGTACAACCTCTTGCCGTGGCCGAACGACGTGTGCGAAATGCGCGGCGCACGATCATCCGACTGACAACTGTCCATCCGAAACCCTCACGTGTGTGAACTGCGGCGGTCTGCATGCAGCGTACTCCCGCAAGTGCGAAAAATTTCAAATGGAAAAAAAGATAATTAACATCAAGGTCCGAAAGAGGTTCACCTCTTTCCCTCTGGGGAGGTACGCCGACGTGGCTCGCCGGGGGGCGGAGCGGCGTCTGGTGTCCACAGGGACCCAGTTCAGCGAGTCTGACCTGGTCCCTGCCCCGCCCCCCCCCTGGGTTGCCTCTGGCAGCCCAACCCGCCACCACGCCGCTTGCTGAGGCAGCAGCGGTTGTGGTGCAAACGTCTTCCGTCGGGACCGGTGCCGCTCCCGCCTCTGTCTCCCCGTCCTCCAGTGCGTTGGAGGGTACTGAGGTGATGGACACCACGGGCCCCGCACCGGTTCCCACCGCCACCGCACCGCCCGTGCCACCTCTGGCGCCCCAGACGCCCTCGGCGGTGGCGGCTCAGACGAAGGGCTCCCGAGGGGGGGCCAAGTCCGGGGGGCCCGGTCCGTCGGGCACCCCTCGGACATCCGACGACGACATGGATGTCGGGCCGTTCCTGCTTGCAACGCAGCGCAAGGAACGCGTCCCGACGCCAAAGCCTCCCGACAAGCCAAAAAAGGCGAGAGTCACAGCCCCGAAAGACGACACATAAACAAACACACACACTCCAGTAGCTCTCACACCAAATAATGGGAAGAGAAAACATAATTCAATAGAACTGTAGAGGCCTTCTTAAAAATCTTGACGATGTATACGAACTACTGCATGCTAATCAGCCAAGTGTAATGTGTGTTCAGGAAACACATTTGAATTCCAAGCACACAAATTTCTTGAATAGTTACATGGTCTTCAGAAAGGACAGGGATGGCTGCACACACTCTTCTGGCGGTGTGGCCATAATCGCCCGGAAATCCTTAGCCTGCCACCCTGTCACTTTAAACACTATCCTTGAGGCTGTAGCAATACGCTTGATAATATTTAATAGGTTGATAACGGTATGCTCCATATACATTCTTCCTGATGTTTCACTTTCGAGCTCTGACGTCGAGGCGCTGGTTGACCAGCTGCCCGAACCGTACATTCTAACAGGCGACCTTAATGCTCACAATTCTGTTTGGGGCTCTTCTCGTACGGATGCCCGGGGTCGCCTGATAGAGAGGTTTCTTACATCCTCTGGAGCATGCCTTTTCAACAATAAACACCCTACATATCATAACATAGGACACAACACATACTCATGTCTTGACTTGGCTATTGGCTCCGCAGTTCTCTTTCCTCTTCTCGAGTGGGGTGTGGGAACTGACCCTTATGGCAGTGACCACTTCCCCACCTCACTTACATACATAGGTAAAGGCCCATGCAGTCCATCTTCCCATAATAGGTTCAATGAAACACGAGCTAACAGGAATACATTTACAGAGACATCCAAACTACACCACACATCCATAGGACACCTACACGTTGAAGACTCTACCCAACTCCTCACGGCGCACATCCTCGACGCCGCCGAAAAGTCCATTCCCCACGCCTCTGGTGCCCCGCGCAACCAGCGGAGGCCGTGGTGGAATGAGGACTGTAGGCGGGCGCGAGAGGCCCAGAACAAGGCGTGGGGTATCCTTCGTCGGTACCCCACGTCGGGAAACCTCCTCTTGTTCAAACGGGCCAAGGCTTTAGGAAAACGTGTGGGCCGTGAGGCAAAACGAGAGAGTTGGCGTACATTCATAACATCAATAAACTCCTACACAGACACAAGGAAATTATGGACACGAATACGCAAACTCAAGGGACAACAAGCACACAGCCTGCTTCTGGTCAACACTACAGGGGACACACTCGAAGACCAGGCTGACACACTCGCACAACACTTCCAACACGTGTCCAGTTCAGCACACTACACAAACACTTTCCTGAAACATAAAGCCTGTTGTGAAAAGAAGTCCCTACGCGACAACAACCAATCACAGACTTCTTACAACTCCCTGTTTTCACTACATGAGCTGAGGGCTGCTCTAAGCACGTGTAAACCCTCAGCTCCAGGCCCAGACAACATTACATATACAATGATACACGCACTTACACGCAGACACTCGTGTAACACTCCTTCACCTCTAAAACAAGATATTTCTTTCGGGGCACATTCCAAAGTATTGGAGGGAAGCCATAGTTGTAGCATTCTTGAAAGAAGGGAAGGACCCTTCCTCTCCTGCTAGCTATCGACCCATTGCCCTGACCAGCTGCCTGTGCAAGCTTCTCGAGAAGATGATAAATCGCAGGCTCGTGTACTTCCTTGAGTACAACGGTCTTCTCGAGAGCTGCCAGGCAGGCTTCAGGGCGGGGCGATCAACGAACGATCAACTCGTAGCTCTTGAAACATATATAAAGGATGCCTTTGTGCATAAACAATTTTGTCTGACGGTGTTTTTCGACATAGAGAAAGCCTATGACACCGCTTGGCGGTACGGTATCCTCAGTGACCTAAAGTCAATCGGTGTTGCGGGCAACATGTTGAACATCCTTTGTAGTTATATGTCGGAGAGAACCTTTCGCGTCAGAGTTGGTCGTGCACTGTCAAATGTTCACGTGCAACAAATGGCGTGCCGCAAGGTGGAGTGTTGAGCTGCACTCTCTTCATAGTAAAAATGAACTCTCTTGGAAAGGCACTGCCACCTACAATCTCTTATTCCATGTATGTAGATGACGTGCAGATATCCTTTAAATCGTGTAACCTGTCCATCTGCGAACGTCAAGTCCAGCTCGGCGTCAAGAAACTTGCCGGCTGGGCTGACAAGAATGCTTTAATCTTAATCCCGCGAAGAGCTCTTGTGTTCTATTCTCCAGGAGGCGTGGCGTCCACCCGGACCCAGACATCACTTTTGCGAATGTGCCAATTCCTGTGAACAAGGAACACAAGTTTTTAGGTATTATATTCGACGAAAAACTTACATTCATCCCACATATCAGACAGCTCAAATGCAAATGCTTAAAAACAATGAATATTCTTAAGGTCCTCTCACATCAATCTTATGGGGCCGACAAACAACTCCTGCTGCGCCTGTACACAGCGTTGGTGGGGTCTCGGCTCGACTACGGCAGTGTCGTGTATGGGTCGGCGACAAAGACCGCACTGAGAATGCTCGACCCAGTGCTGCATCTTGGCCTTCGCCTCTCACGTGGCGCATTCCGCACTATCCCCGTTGAAAGTCTTTATGTCGAGTGCGACAAATGGTGCTTAGGCCATCAGCGGGAGTATGTTGACCTGTTGTATGCATCCAAGATCGTGTCACGGACCAACCATCCTTTTAATCCCATCATGAACGATACATCAAATTTACAACTCTTTTTAAACAGGCCATCTATTCCCTTACCGTTCTCTCTCAGAGTTAGGGAGGAGGCTTGTGCTTCTGCACTCAATGTCCCCCTTTCAGACACGCACAAGACACCCATTCATAATTTCATCGCACCATGGCATCTTCGTCCTGTAACATGCGACCTGTCATTCATTCGTGTAGAAAAAAATAGGGTACCCAGGAATGCAATTCTGCAGCACTTCCTGTTCCTGCAGGACAAGTACAGGTGCGCAGAATTCTATAGCGACGCGTCCAAAACTAATTCTACTGTCTCTTGTGCAGCGCACGGACCAAATTTTAGAGTTATCAAAACAATGAATTTTCACAGCAGTATTTACACGGCAGAAGCGTATGGCATTTTACGTGTGTCAGATCACATCCTCGAACATAAGATTCCAAAGTCCATCGTCTACACAGATTCTCTAAGCGTTGTGCAGGCATTGTCATCAGGAAGGTCGTCAAAAAACTATGTAATCAATGTTCTTTTTAAAGGTCGTAATGACTGCATATGCTTCAGATTTAGAAATAACCATATGCTGGGTACCAGGTCACTGTGGGATCCCTGGCAATGAGACCGCTGATCAAATGGCTAGTGCTGCTGCTCTCATTACTACAGTTGACATAACAACAGTACCTTACACCGGCCTAAAGACACACATCAGACGACAGCTTATTAACACATGGCAACTACATTGGAGTCAACAGACAGACAACAAACTACACGTAATAAAACCACAACTGGGACGCTACATAACTGACTCACACAACAGATACACTGAAGTTGCCCTGGCTAGGCTGCGGATAGGCCACACACATGCGACGCACTCCCACCTGCTCACTGGAACTTCGGGACCCACGTGTAGCAGGTGTGGAAAGGGCTATCCGTAGTCCACATACTAATCACATGCAGAGCACTTGACACAACACGACACAAACATTTCCCTGAATTATACAGACGACACATTCCTTTGCACCCATCATATTTTTTAGCCGACGAACCAATGTTTTCTAGTCAACGTGTTTTTAAGTTTTTAGCTGAGGTAAACTTCCTGCAGCTCTTGTCATATCATGTGTAATCACCCTGGCCCTATACACCAGCCATCTCCATTGTCTTTTGTTTTGCATCACCTTTACTTTTACTTACATGTTTTAGTACTTACGGTGTGATGAAAACTCAATAACTTCTTCTTTGGCGCTCTTTGCCCTCGTTGGCCTTGCGCCATAAAACACCAACCATCATCATTTAGGATGAACACGGTGCATGGATGGACATCGCTAGTATCAGAAGTAGTACACAAATAAAAAATCCGTGACACGTACAATTTAGGAGCGCAACCAGCCTATTGTCACCACACAAATCAGGTAGTCAATTCATCTAATGTTGACAGCTCGGACAACTAATGCTTCAAAGGTACAGCGTCGTAGGAAAGGGTAGTTGGTGCTGCATATTGTTTGTAAGGGACGCCACGGATAAATGGCTTTTTCTTCTAACAGAAATAGCGCACCTTCAGTAGCTCGGCTGGCTCCTTGCTTTTGTATAAATTATCACTTTGCATTCCTCTCTCGTTCTCTACGACTTTTTTTCGGGGGGGTCGTGGACTTGTTCCCGACTTCCTTCAAAGTTCTCTTACAATGAAGACGCCGATATCTCTTTTTTAGACTTTATGTCTTCAAGGTGGCACTGAAGTGTAATAAGAAATTAAATGGTGAAAAACGATGGCACCCAGGTAAAGGAGCGAATATGCCACGGGTCCGGTGTGCACTGAAGCCCCCACCATAGACGAGCGCTCCTTCTCAGTGCTCCATGCAATTCCACACAAAGGTAATATGTGTAAAGGATATCCGTCAATACTTTGAACGTCCTCACTGGCGTCGTAACCAAATGAGGCAATAGTATCCGACCAGTGTCTTATCTTCTACCTTATGGTAAATTCGTGTGTTCGAAGATACATCTTCGATGACCTGCGCCATTCTTTCATAAACTTACCCAAGTAGAAATGCTGCGGGTATGAGAACACAGGGGCCCCAAAATTACTAAAATGGTTCCGAAATGTTTTTTTGTGCTGCGAACACTTTCAAAATTCTACAGCTCCGAAGGACTACCCTTCCGTAGCAACATTTTTTTCTGTCGCATATTTTCTTTTCCTTTCACCTCTCGGAAAGCGATATCATGCGGTTTTTCAGTTATTTTCCTCGCACTAAACAAAGGGTTGTTGGACGGCACTCGCGTTCACACTTAGAGCTGAGATGGAGCCGGCGCTGTTCACATTTTTATATCCAAGCTAACTTCGCGGGAAGCGTGGTGTAATAGTAATGCGGTCTGTCTTTCATGATATAATAAGGGAGGCTCAATTTTAGCATGCGCACATTTTTTTGTGTCTGCATTTGCATTCCGAAAACCACTACTGTCCTTTGGGATAATTCTAATTTTTTGCGGGTTTACTTATTGTTGTAGTTGTTTTTCCGAGTATTGTTCGGGAAGCAAGGTGACATATCCGCGGTATGCCATCAGGACGAACATTATGAGAGCACCATCAGATTTTGGGCGGGGCCGCTCATTCCACCCTGCGGGTTCAAGATCTTCAGAATAGTAAGGTTTCAAACGCGGAAAGTGATCTTCATGAACGCAAATAATACAAAATGCCCGCCGCTATAAACATAAATGAATCATTAGGGACATATAATATTTGAACCCGGGTTGCAAGAGCCGGAGCCAAGTGTTCCAACGACATTTAGACTGACAACTGGCCGTGATATGTGAGCGTGAAGGTCTGTCAGTAAAATTGGTGCACAGGTAGTAGCAATGTCAATGTGGGCAAACTACCGCGTGAAAAGCGGCCGGTCGGCCAGTCGTAGGGATTCGCGTCACAATGCGAAGTAGCGAAAGCGAAGACAAAGACGCAAACATAATATAGCAGTAAATGAGATTTTGTTCATGCTTGAGTTCGTTCCACAAATCACACAAGCGGACTTATGTTCCCGAAGATGACTTGTTTGCATACCTTAAACTTACGCAAACATCTTTTTCTATGGAAAGATCAAATATGCTAATATCAAATTTCATGCAAATTTCTACGGAAACATCAAATATCTTTACGTATCATAAACCTACGGAACTGGCTGGGGGCAAAGCCCGAAGACGGGCGGCAACCAGAAGTTGTCATTCGGTTTTAGTGGAGTGCTTGCACCTCAATTATGAGCAGTACGGAGGCATTGTGGGCCGCAGTTTTGCGATTAGACGCACCTTGCACTCGTCAATTTTTGCCAATGAATATTTCTTGGAGACAATAGGAATTTTCGTTTAATACACTGCCACTTTAGTTGGGTCGAGGTTTAAAGCAATGTAAATCTACACGGAACAGTTTTTTGTCAAGGCGTCATTGCAACGTACAGCATGATTGACTTCTAATGACTGCTCTTACTAAGCATGAAAATTTAACCTGTAGCTAATGGCAAGGCTAGTTGCTTAGCTTGTTGGTTCTGTTTTTATAACAAAACGTGAGGCTTTAAACAGACAAGCACAGATAAACACCTGAAACGACACATGGATGCCTCATTCCTGGCATTGTCTCTTTCTTTGTAATTGTGTTTTTAGCGTCTTAAGTTATTCCTTACACTGATTTCTTATAATCATGTCTTTGGCTATTTTCAACAAGCACCAGCTGTACAGTATTGCTGTAAGGATACCTTTTTGTGTTTAAAAAGAGAAATTTTTACGTGTACATAACAAACTGTAATTTATCCTGGCAAATGAAAACCAGTGCTTCTTTCACAAGAAGCCATTTTGCGCTCAAAAATATATATTGCACACAGGTTTAAAGAAAAATTGTGGCGAATATTGTTCTGGTAATTTTAATAAAAACTGTCGGACCATGGGCAAGGGGGTTTTACATGCATCGATATAATGGTGCTGGAAACATCAGACACTTACCAGCATGTCGTCAGTCTCATTTTCATCTGTAATTCTGAATGAAAGATCCCTGGCTAGTACGGAACTTTTTTCGAGGTTAAGCTGCAGGCCATCGTGAATGTGGAGCAGTAACCCGCCACTGTCAGATCTGCTTTCTAGAATCCTGGGGTACACGAGAACCTCTACAAAGAAATGTAAACTTGTGTTAGAGTTACAAGACAGATGAGCAGGATAGGTTTATTAACAGTATTGTACATTTTGTTGCTGCGACACTACGAAAGTGGCTGTTAAATAATTTGTGTTTGAGTGGAAAATAATAATAAACGGTCGTTTTGAGAAAGAGAGTAAAATGAATTTATTACTGTTCTAAAAAAACGTTGTGCTAAGAATACATGTATTTGAGCCGAATAACAAAAACATCTCATATATATCAGGGAGTCGAACCGGAACCGACCCGAACCGAAAACCGGAACTGAACCGGTATTTTTGCCGGAACTCACCCCGAACCCTAATCGTTATTTTTTGAGCATGCTGAACCCCAAACGTAACTGAACCGAAAAAAGAAATAACGGTTGCCGGTTCATGCCCAAACGGTTCGGCCCTTCATTGTTCATACTCCACAGTCAATGCAATTTAGGCCTTTTTTCTTTCACGTATCATCGACATCGTACCCGCTCGCACACTTTCCCCTCCATACAATTGAACACTATCACACTCTATGTAACAACAGGGAAATGAATGAGCTTCAATGTAGCAATGGTCTGTTGCTGCTGGAAGCACGAGCGTAGTGCAAGCTGACCAAACGAAATGTCATTCTCGGGAGCCTGCAGGGGATATAAAGCGAATTGGCCCTTCCCTAGGTGCGACTTTATTGGAGCAATCAGGCTGCAGGAGTGCTCCACTGCGCAACAGCGAAAGCCCACTCCCGATGTGTGCAAACTTTTGCATTTCATAATTTGTTTAAGAGGTCCGACACCTGCAAATTGTTAATGTTTGACAGGTGTGACTGCAGGAGCTGCTCAGTGGCTAAGCCGTTTGCTGCTGAACACAAATGGCCTCGATCTCCCTTCCCCACGACCGTTTTTCTGAAGTAGATGGAAATAGAGAACGTCCATGTATCGGGATTTTCATCCACGTTTAATATCACCAGCTGGTTGAAATAAATCTGCCAGCCTGAAACAAAAGCTGCGCCTTGGAGCAGAGATATAGCACGGGGCATCAAATGCGCCAGTTTTTTTTTTTAATGCGTTTACACGGAAAACACAAAAAAGGTGAATCACGTTGTTTTAAGATATTACGCAAAATGTAAGTAAAACCGAATAAGTAAAAAAAGCACCAAGACGTGGATATTGCTCTATACTTTTCTTTGCCCTGCCTTTCACAACCACACGTGTCACCAATGCGAAGGAAGTGAGTTCCGTGGTACGTTTTTGAGTATAGTACAGTGGGCAAGTTCCGTTGTTTTACAGATACAAAAAACAACAGATACTCCATGGAAAACTGTCCTTGGCAAGAAACTGCAGCCCTCGACGTTGTCTTGGAAGCTGAAACAGTAATAAAGAAGATGACACACGCAGAAAGGCACCGGTACCTCACACTGCCCCATTAGCCCAGCGATCATCTCTTCAGCTTGTTCTGCAGTTTTCTCTCTTTCAGATGTGCTTTTTTTTTCGAAGGGGCACTTGTACTGACTGCCCAACTCGCTACATTACTTCTACTGCGACTTCTTCCGGAGGGGAATACTGCTATACCCAAAAAAGTCCTATCTCATGCTCCGCGCGTCAAATTTCTCTTTCATTTTGTAACAGCATTATCTGATATAAGTTTCCGCAATGTAGCACACGGAACGATGGCCGCGGTTCAGACGGTACAATGACATACTGGTTGTAATGCACACATACGGTATAGCTATCGCAAAAGGAATTGCAGTGGTCAGAGCAATAATGCAGTGACTGAGCGTTAACAAAGCTTACCTTTGACAAAGGTGTGGCTAACACATTCGATAATGTGACAGCTAACAAATTATTCAGGGTGACCAAATATTCTAATTCATTGGTAGTATTTATGTGCCTGTTATAGGATTTTTCTGTTTTGTTACAAATATAAAAAAATGTGCGCCATTGGTATTAAGCGCTGTTATATGAACGCAACCATACGCACGCGTAAATTTAAGGCTTCAAGGTTAGCATGATGGGCGATTCCATAGCGACAATTGCGATTTCAACAAAAAAGAAAGGACATAAAATATATCCCACCGTCATATCTTTTTGCGGTGGCTTTATGAATAGTCGCTAGGACAACATGAAGTCTGGACGAGAAAGTAGGTGGTAAACTGTCGCCACTTCATCTGTTTTTCTAATATCACGTAATTGTTTAAAGTTTGCTTTGCAATTGCGCCACTGCCCTTGGGGAACAGCAGCATTTTGAATTTTTTTTATTTGAATTGGACTGTCGTTTTACATGTTTTTTTCTAATTTAAGTGATAATTCAAATCATCGAACCGGTTCTTCAGCCGGTTCAAGCGCAGAACCGTAACCGAACCGGTGTTTTTCGGTTCGACAAAATTATATATATATATATATATATATATATATATATATAGAAAGAGAGAGAGAGAGAGGTCTTGACTATCTCAAATATTCCTCACAGCGCATTCCAGAAAACTGGGGATGGGGGCTTAAATTTGCTAACATGATGCACAGATTGGTGATATTGTTATAACACCTTGGTAGAAATAGCAAGGGAATAGTTAACCCGTGTTCCCATAAATAATCCACTTTGAAGAAGTCCGAAAATGTTGTATTCGTTGAAACGTTCCCAATAGGCGAGAGTTTGAAAACTGATTAAAATTATTGAAAGATCCTCTATGAGAGTGCCCTGCTCTTTCTTTACGTTAGAGATATTGTAGGACGCGGAAACACAGGCTGTGCCCCTTGTTAATATTCAGAAACGTAAAAAAGCCCTTCTACGCATAAACAACACGTGAAAAAGTCGAACAACTGGTGGCCGCAACGCCTTTTTCGTGCCTTACGAGCGCTAATACTTTGCGGACGTTTTATTGATAAGCGTAGGCCTGCGTTCAAATTTCTGGAGTTCAAATAATTTTTGAGCTTTTTTCAGAAAAATCATAAGCTATTTCTTGAGAGGGCCTATTTTTGGGTATTATTTTTTACTTTCAGCCTTTGAGACGTTGTTTATTCGGTTAAAGGAGCACAGAAAAAATAGGTTTAATGAAACGCCAGCACCAATTTTAGCTTTAAATTGGTGTGCTGCCCTTGTCTAAAACTAACTGAGAATATTCACACAACTTTAAATGAACACCGTCTGCTTCATTGATTGAAAGTATCACTCTGCATGTTCTCGTGTTCCGTGCAAGGTACGGACCCACAGGCCGAAATGTATTCACGCGTAATTCTTGAAAGTAGTGCTAAGGGGGCCATGCAGAGAAAATACAAGCATGTTTTATTCGGAAGATTAATTATTTTATGGTGCCCCAGTGCTTTTTCCACAGCTAACGACGCTTCATGCATGAAGAAATTAATCACGTTAAGATAAGAATTTGATTTTCCCGCCAAATGGTGTGTTCGGTGACCTTTGCGGTGACGTAACAAGGACAACAAGTATTCAATCTAACGGTACAACGCCGTTAGTCTCCGGCAGACTTGTTTACCCTCAAAACTCCTAATTGGCGCGGCCATACTGTGCAGCACCATTGACCACCCTCGCTTTGTTTCTGACCGTGTTTTCACCAGGCTGGTTTTTGTTACTGTAGGTAGTAATCGTTTCGTGAACCATGGGGTATGCTCGACAAACCGGGTCCCGTAAGACAATTTCGCTTACGCCAATCGGCCGGTGTCGTCTGAGACAAGGCCAAAATGAAGACTTCTGCGCAGCTATAACAAGCATAGCACGCGCAGTACCAACAACAACAGTACGCTCTGGTACTTCTTTGTTTACGTATACCCTGTAACTTCCATTGTTAACCCCACCATTCTTACGGCTACAAAATGAAAATGTATTACATATAAGCGAAAGTATCTCGCTCTGCAAGCTCATAAGCCCTGCCTAACTTGCGTTTGCTTTTGCCAGCCCCAGCCAATTGCACAGCTGTGCATATTAAGTCCTAGGTTCTAGTGCGGCAAATAAGCTAGTGAGTAGGATGGCCACTTCCTTTTTTCCTAATTACCGTGGAATCTCGTTGAACCGTACCCAAATAAGACGTAGTTTCTTTTTATACGCAGTTAAGCCAAATCCCGACATTAACCTAGTGCATTCGGATAAACCGTAGTGCCGCTTAGTACGTAATTCTTCAAGTCACTGTTAGGTACGGTTTAACGACGTTTCACGGCATACAGCGTGGCAAAACAGTACCCAATCACGTTATTCCGTGTGTTTTTTCTTGAATGTTTTCCTGGACAAATATAATAAAGAAAATTTCAACACCGCTGCTCAATTGAGAAAGTTGAAATCGAAGGACTTGCTTATTTAAGTAACTTTTGCTACAAAACGTCCTACGGTTCCTACTTCACGACAGTGTTTATTTATGACAACGGTTTATTGAAGATATTTTCACCTGCAGATTAAAGCTGGGTACAATTGTGTATACTATAAAAAAATATTCTGAAAAAATTTTGCTCTCCGTGTTGCGAATAGATTATCTCGGAGACCACTGTATGCTGCTTTCCGGTTGTTCACCGTAAGTATATTTTCACCTGTATGCCCACTTTAAATTCTATAATCAATGGGCAGAATCTCAGACAACTCACCGGTTTTAGATAGCTGCAGAAGTGAAAACAGAAGAATTAGGATATGGCTGGTTCCCATGGCTTCTGAACAGAATGATGAACCCGTTTCCCAGAAGGATTGGTTCAAATGATCAAGTGCTTTTGCGAGTGTTAACTTCGAAGGCGGGTATGTGGCGACAACTGACGCGACCGCTTGTTTTAATCAGTCGTTTCTAGAGAATCGTTAAAAATACCACCAAGGAAAAGCGCAAATTAGGATGTGGCAGCTGACACAACACCCATGTTTTTAAGACCTTTCACCTGTCTCTCACGCCGAGCATACACAAAAGCTGACCTGGAACTGTCAGCCAGGCATCAGAAACACAGGCAGCAAAGGTGACTTTAAATCTCCGTCTTCATGATTTGCCGTCTTATTTATTAAATATAGGAACACACTATGAAAAAGATATTGTATACAAAGGTTCCGCTTGGTGAGTCAGGTTCCATAACGTTCAATAAAAACCTGCCTTTGAAATGAAAGCTAACATTTAACTCAAGCCTTTATCAAGGACGAAACCGCTTTAGGGCTGGGAGGATTTGCGCAATACAAAAACCAGATTTACTTTTAAGTCACTAGTTGATCGGAGCGTGCTTGGTTCGTATTACTGCGTCTTTCAAAAATATAGTCAATTTGTATTAGATACAGGGGACCACATCGCCACCCCACTTCATCCTCACGAGAAACCACATGTCAGCAGCCAATTCTTGTATGAATCTTTCGAAACTGCTGGACGGGTGTTCCTGTATTTGTCGTTTTAGGAAGGTGGGAGGGCGCTTTTAAAAAAATATTCAGAGCTCTTCCTCTTTTTGAAGACAGAGGCCCGCGAAGCTGTACCTCTAGTGGTTTTTGCTATGGTAGTGTTTTGCTAAAGTAAACTGATATATCATCATTATTCTCTCACGTCGGTGTTTGACGCGGTCAAGTTGCTTTTCATCGGGGAGGGATTCGAAGCTACTCCACAAGGTTGAGCTTGAGATGGTAATGGCGGCTGCCGCATGTTATGAGTCAGCGGCTTTTTGTTGTTTCGTGACCATTCGCGCTCCAGCACGCGATGACGCTCTGTCAGTTCCCGCTCTTTCTCTGAGCGAACGGCATGCATTGTCGCATATATCAAGATAAAAGTGCTACTGTTGATATCGGCGCTAGCGCAATTATTATCAGATCGCGGAACTTGGGAAAGAGATATCGGTGGTGGCAAGAGGTATAAAACTTGCTAAAGAGGCGTCGGCAGTTGTGAGGAGAAGCGGAGAAGGGGTGCCGAATAAATCGTCGCGTCCGGAACAGAAACCGAAGATCCTACACCTATAGGTTCGCTGTAAAAAGCGGGGCTGTTGGCCACGTGAAAGCTGGTCGTAGAAGATAAATTCAAGCATGCTTTATTACTACACGAGCAGCCAAGGAGGCTCAGACGGGTCTCGAAACAGAAACCAGTCAGTGTTGTCTGGAAGGCGGATCTGCTACATGGGCCGGGGTGAATAAGGTACGCACAGGAAAATGCAGTGTGCCTCGCTCTTCGAATGTGCACGGAATATGTCTTTGACAGCACCAACGAGAACACCCTGCCAATCCAGGCGTGTGCCGTTGTATCGCCCGCACAATGCGCCAATCGCATGGAAAGAGGTGCATAGCAACATACGATTTTTTTCCAAAAAGGCAGAGAAGCGATGGTCTGTGCGATATTCTTTATAAAATAGCTTCCCCCTCAAAACTGAATTCCGTTATATTTGCGGTATTTATAATGATTTATCTGAAGACACAGCGTTCCCACAAAAAATAAAGTCAGTTCGACGCCTGTGACAACTGCGGAAAAAGCATAGGTGGTGGCCACCTCCCAGAAAGGCGGGGCTCACTAACATTGCCATTCACCGCGACACGTAGGTACTCGAAGCTGACCCACAGAGGTGTGGTAGTTTATCGTTGGATATATAGGGAGGTGGACCACCACTGCAGGCAAAGATCGCGCATGGACGATCGTCGAGGTGGTGGCGCCATCTGTCGGCCCAATGGGGTTTCTTCGCCTGTACTGGCCTCGAGGCGTTGGTGCCACCTTTCGGCCAAGGGGGTTACATTCGGCTGGCCGGACGGGCATCGAATTAACCTGGCGTTACGGGCATCATCGCCGGACACTGCGAGCCCCTAAACAGCTGTGCTGTTAAAATAATCTCCGTGCTATCTTTTTGGTATTTTGACCTTGCTCAAAAAACAATATCCCACAAGAGTTCTGTTTAAAATACCGCAGCATAGAATTTCGCTATGCCATCTCTAATAAAGAGGTGACATAGAAAGCATTGATTCGTTCAGTATACATACCGATACTGTAACCGTAAACAATGCGTCTATCCAAGAGGATTCTACAAATCTCGAGACAAGTTGACGTCGCAGCCTGTAAATACACCAAGATCTGGAATGTCCGAACAATATTACTACACCAGGTAAAGGGGTACAGTGGGTTGCGACTGATGTAGTTGAACATTGCGCAGCTGCCCCCACAAAACACTAGTTTGTTAATGGTTTCCAGAGTGGTGGTCTCGTATGGCAGGTTCCAAAATGACTACACAATCTTCAGCTTGAGTAAATATTAACAAACCGAGGTACATTGTTCAAAAATGCAATCGTATCCACCAATGGTTTTTAAGGACATCCTTTCTGATAGTCTTCAGCGATACTTCCAAATGGTACTTGGATGTTTCACAGTTAACTGATCTGCGCTCGGAGAACCTTTTCCAGAACCGCAGTTCTTCCTGTGCTGTTTGGAGATTGTGGCGTAGATGACTTGATCAATCAGTGGGAGGACTAGATCGACATTTCTACAGTCGCTTCTACCGGTAAAAGAGATTGCTCAAAACCTTAAGAATTGTTTATCATAATGTGGGCCATCATCTTCTTCGACGTGTTCACAGCAATCAACCTACTCTCCGTGTCTGTCATACGCGAAGAAAATGGGCTAAGAAGCCTGATGTCGACAATCTAAATTGCTACCGCTGCTCTGATCAGTGAGAGAAGATCCAACCACGCTGCATAACTTCGTTAAATCATCGTACTTGACCGTCTTGGCCATACATGTAAGTTCATAGCCACTGATGTCCAAAATGCGTATCTCCAATTACACGGCATACGTCATGGCAATAGAATTAAAGGACAACCCACATAGGCACCACACTCTTTTTCAAAATTGCTTAGACTAAGCGTTACACGGCTGTGGTGAGGGGAAACGCCCTCGCAGGTACTTTTTCAGGTATTTTGTGGTGACTGAGACCAGTCACAGTGCCAGTAATTAGACGGGGACGCTTGCCTACGGCACAAAAACCTATATTCTTAACCCAAAACTCACACGGCAAGCAATTACAACTGAAAGTTAAGCGACAGTTATATAATCTTGGAAATACAAACTCTAGACAAAAATATACAGTACAGTCCCCACCAAATGTTCAGGGCGATGGAGCGTTGTCCGCAGGGCGTCGTGGGTACTGGTGGCGATGCGGGGTGTGGCGTTGCGGGGGCTATGACGACGGCGTCGCACACGCTGGAGCGTCGACGAGGAAGACCCACCGTTGTCCTCGTATACAACACTCTGCTTGGTAACCGCTCACGATATGGCGCCCTGTAGCGGCGGGCCGGATGCAACCGTGCACTGCCGGTTGCCGACGGACCGCAGGCGGCCGCTTGTCCCAGGGGCTGAGCACGCCAACGTTGCGCGCCTCTACGAGTCAAAAGTCGCCCCTCGGCTCCAGGATGCCAAGGCGCGATGTGGACCCCTCTCGTGGTCGGGTCCCGAAGACCCGAGAGCTTTGAGTCTTCCACCTGGACGTCGAGCTCCTCAAACCTGCTCCGTCCACTCCTCCCGGCTTTCTCCTCTGTTCTCGCATGGCCTCCCTAACTCTTCGGTTGTGGCCGCCTCTTCTTGGTCCACGTCCTCCCCTCGTGTGGCTTGCCGCTTCTTTTTCGTCGGCAAGGCCGGTTGAGGGCAATCCATTCATGGTGATGTTCCAGCGCTTGCGTCACCGTGGTCGTCAAGACGAGCTCGTCACCTCATCGGCATAAAACAGGTTTTATCCGTAGGACACACCCTTAACAACGCACTTCTATATTACCTTTGGGATTATATGCTAATCGTGCAGTGTGTCGGTGCGCATGTTCAGCAGCTCCCGTTCTATTATTATTATATATACTAGAACTGCGCTTATACGTTCCACCCTATTGCATTTTCTTGACTATTACGTCGTGTTAGTACGGTCCCACTAGAATTCACGTAGATAACCATGTATTTTAATCCAACTTATTACGACGTCATACCATGACATTTATGCTTAGTACGTTGAGCCAACAGAGCAGAAATAACGCAAAAATACAGGTAAACTGATAAAAGTGCACAGAAAAATGTAAAGAAAAACACTAAAATACGTCGTCCTAAACAAGCAGTCTTGGCGCAACACCGAAGTCCCGGAAAAGGTAGGGCACTGCACAGTAACGGTGAGAATCATCAGCATTGTCACCATCACAGTTGTCGCTACCCTATTCGGAAGGAATGTCGAACTCGTGACCGCACCCGTATACATTTTTGCACGTGTTTTTCACTACAGATTTTACAAGGTTTAAGAGTTTATTTGTTAACGCCACGGCCAAGTACAGCGTCAAGAAAACGACGACTCGGCTAGCTTAAAACAATCTTACCGTTCTTCGGCCTGCGGGTAGTCAACAAGGAACTCAGATGGGAAGATAGGTTTTTGTATCGTGAAATTGTTTAGACCGTAACTGTCTACTTTGAACCCAATTATATAACCCAGCTCAACCGGAACTTTCATTTACGAAAGTACGTGAGCCACATCGGCGATCAGGGCAGCCACAAGACTAGGTATTGTAATTTTAGAACGGCAATATCCCTCCACTGGCCTAGAAGAAGCGTCAAACTTGTATCAGAGATGCCATTAAACCTTTAAAATGTCACGAAAGTTCATTTTCGTTTGATCCATGGCTTAAGTTTTTTTTATAGTGTGCGAAGCCTGTTTTTGCAGTTCTAACGGCATGTTTGTGTTATATGTTTGGAGGAAACTACGTTTTTTTATGCGCTCCCGTGAAAAATGTATAACTTGGGTACTACTAAACCTGCTTCGTACAAATGAAAAAGAACATATCCAGGAAAATTTCAATCACCTGATTGCTCGACACGTCCGCCGGAGGAGATGTTCATTACACAAATATTGGCAGCCTATTTCAACGCTATGTGCCCTTTCCAAAAGCTCCAGTTTAAATCGTGGGATATTCTTGGATTTCTTTCCCTATTCCTTTCAGGCCCCGTTCAACGTTTTTCTAAAACACATTGCCTTCATCAGAGTCAAACAATCACGTTCTTCTCCCGGATATCTCGGGCTGTTATAATGGCTAGGGTGAGGCGCCCTGTGTGCAAAAAGATCTAAAACAGGTACTTACTACGGGGTGCAGAACGTCAAGCAAACGCGTTGATAGGCTGTGTTATCCACCTGATTCCACTTAATTGATGCTAAACCCTTTACTTCTAATAGCACACTTCGAGTAATGAATTGGGGCAATTTTCAGATAATGGAAGTGACGAAAAAAGTGCGTCGACGGATCGGGTTGCTTTACTAGAAAATATGCAAAAAGATGATAGCTCTTCTTTTGCACCCAGGTAATGCATTTATTGTTAGAAGTTAGCGATTTTTTTTTCAAATACAATAATAGAACCCAGCTTTGGTTCCACAGTTGCCGTAGACGGTATCAATTTGACGATATGGGAGTCCCCGTCCCGCTTCAAGGTAATGTTCTAAATGAACAACAAATATTTATCACATCCGTTTGTTTGCGTGAAGGTATTCCTAACTCCTCTAACAGGCTTAACACCTCTGGAGTGGACTTACCGCGCAGCCCTTTTTAACAGAGAACCTGTTGAGCAATTTTTGTTTGTGCATGGTGTCCGCAGTTAAAACTACCCAGAAAAGGCCGAACGCGCAGGCACGGGTCCCTCGAGCGCTCGTTCGCGTTCGTTGTGCTAACCATACCCACTTAAAAAGATTGGCCAATATCTGCAAAAAAAAAAAAAACAACTCCACCATTCGCCGCGTGCCTGAAGCGCACGTTCGTCAAGCCAAGCATGCCGACTTACGGATATTGGCAAACCTTGAAAAAAACAACTCTAGCGGTCACCGTGTCGTGGAAGCACTTGTTCAGAACGAGGAAGACACGACATAGCGTACGCCCCTCGTTCCTTCGGCCTCGTGTCGTCGTGGGCATGCGCTCTGTACCGTAGAAGAGCCGTGGCCTGAATGTCGAAGCTGCTGCAGCTGATCATTCACTTCACATGGCCCGGCCGTGGGTTGGGCGCACGGCCGGCGAAGAGGCCGCGCTTGGAGAGGCTCGGTGTGCAAGCATCCGCAAGAGAAGATAGGTCGCGCTTGTGAATGGCGTAGGAAAGCGTCGGCCAAACAACGAGCGCGCTCTGGTCTTGCTCAACATAAGTTCATTGAAATGTCATGCAACCGACGTCAACCACAACGCCACAACGATAAGAAAACACAACTAAACCCAACTGAAATGACACTAAAAAACAAGAGCTTCACCATTCAAGTCCTCCGCGTGAGTGCAAGCATGCGTGAATTTTTTTCCTGGTGGTGTTCTCCTCGCAACCCTTCCGCCAAAGAGTGCTTTAAAAAAAGCTCGCTCGTTTTTTCAGCAGAGCAAGTTCCAAAAATTCTGTTGAATAAAATTTGGTTGGTTCTTTGGAACCTAATGCTTGTATTAGGGTAACGGCGGACACGTGTTTTATGGGCGAAGGAGAGGTGAATTGCCTATTATGTGCCTGGTTTGATGCCCAGAACACACCTTGTACCGAGAACAGGCTGCCGGTTTGCGTTTTAGGCAATAGCAAGGGTGAAATTGGCCTACAAATGTATCTCCAGCCTCAAGCAGGCCAACTCTGCCCTCGAAAATTTACTGTGCCTCTTATTTCGGAGGCAAGGGCGCTTACTCAGCGACCTTGTTACTGCGATCGAGTTTCTGGCAGCGCATATAAACCTCCTTAAGTGGAATTATTTAACAGAATTACCTTTGTTGGCAAAATCAACATTTTATTGATTGTTGCTTGCTTTTAGTTAATGGTTTAGGTGAGCACACATGCGCAGGGTTAACCTTACGTTTCTGTTAGAGTTTGTGAGCGTAGGTCCAATGCATGTGTTCCTTCACCATGGCAGGTTTGACTTTATCGCCGTTTGTTACCTCCTAAAAGGTTAAACAAAGTGCCACGTAAATGCTCCTCTGGCCCTTTTTATAGGAGCTTGCTCGCTATAAAAGTTGTAATTCCCCTGGGGGCATTCTGTATGAAGTGGGGCTAACGGTTGCTGCCCACTGTCGTTTATTCCTGAAGTATATTCACTGAAAAGGTGCAGACAAGATACGTGCATTATAATTTTTTCATTATTTTTTATAGCTTATTATAATTCGAATTAATTGTCTCTAGATACTAGTCTGTCCAGCCTGTCAACGAGAACATCAGAATTACATAATAACTGTGTTTAACAAACAAAGTATACGACAAGGACTCTAACGCGTGATTAAATGCTAAGAACGCGGGCCTGTTCACAGGCGCTTGTTCGATAAGCCACGCTTTAGAGCAGCTTAAAACGCCCAAAAACGTTATTTGGCGCGTGTTACAACCATATTAACGTTTCGTGTTTAGTAGAAGCCTTTTAGAATTAATCTGGGACATTTTAGCCACAAACTGCGCCAGGAGGGTCAAACCTTTTCCTCGCGAGGAGACGCACATCTCTGCGCCACGAAGCCTTTCTTAGAGTGCTTGCACTTTGTCTTGTGCACCCTCCTGTGGTATCTGTCGGTGGTATTCCTTCCCAGACCAGGCATACGTCACGAACAGGAAATTTAATGAAGGGGGTGCAATGGAAAAAATTCCCCGCATTTCCCCTAGGGGAAGAATGTGATAGTGCGAATGCAGGAGTTGAATTTGCGCGGTTCGGTAATGTTCGCGAAAGAGAGATCACACACACACACACAGAACTACAAAGAAAGAAAGATGCATTTATTCACAGACACCTATTTGTGTTGTCGTTGTACTTGATTGCTAGAGCGGATCTCAGCTTTGAAATTTCGTGTCAGTACTCCTTTAAGCGGGTGCATTAGCCCTTCTCACGCCCGATTCCTGGCCAATCTCCCACGTGGGTATGTGCCATGTCAGCGGCCAGGCAGCGCGCGCCCATCTCCCCCCGTTGCCAAGGAAGACGAGGAGATTCCTGGCCAATCTCCCACGTGGGTATGTGCCATCTCCCCCCGTTGGCCAAGGAAGACGAGGAGCGCGCGCACCCCGCAGCTGTTGCTATGTAGACGGACGGCGGTCAACGGAATTCAGGGTCGCTTATAAAGTGCATTCGCACTTAAAAGTTCTAGGATTAACACCTAGAGATAGGAAAACACCAGCGTGGATCGGGGAAGCAACTCGTCTAGGAAATATGCATATTAAAAATGAGCGAAAATAATGTGGTGAGGTCGGAAATGTAAGCGGAAAAATGGTAATAATCTGTTTAACGGAAGAGTAACCAAGTGATGGCAGGCGAGGCAGGGGACGACTAAACAAATGATAGAGGGATGAGCGAAGCAAATTTGCGAACCATACTAGACTCAACAAAGTGACTTCAAATGTAGCGAAAATCTGTCGGAAGGGTTGATCCTACAATAAGCACAACCGGATTGATGGTGGTGATGATGACGATGCTTACGAGTTCTTATGCCCGTCTAACCGTCCAAATATCGCATGACTGACCAATATGCGGGCGAACCTCGGTGCACCTGGATGATTTTCCAGGAACAATGCGACCTCGTCCTTATGCAAACACCTACTTGTCGGCCCAAGAGTGAGTATTAGGGAACCTTGTGGTATTTTCGCAGCGTAAATATATGCTTTTCAGGCACAGCCTTTCATGAAATGAGAAACATAATCAGTGGCACACTTCATAGAACTCCCACTCCACATGCGAAAATCTTAACATTCATTCCGCCGTCATATTTTTGATGCAAAATACTACAATTGCAGATCTGAAATTTTATATATTTGGCTTTTTATTTACTAGGTTTAGATTACCAGATAATGGGGGGCGAAGTAATATTTATTTTTATTTCCACAATACCGATGCTATCATTTCTGTGGCCTTGCAATTAATGAAAAGGTAGCTGATATTTTGTTGCGGATTTTAAGAATTCCCACTCTCTTCATCACATGGTAAACAGCTCCACTGGTGGACTACGCCTCGAGACGAAAACATGAAAGTGCCTATCCCAACTGATTACGCTATATTAAGATTACACGTTACGGCTACACAAAAATTTAAGTTTTTGCGTAGAGCTCATTGGCCCCATTTTCTGTACAAAGATTTGTGTAGGGCATCTCTACTGCATCCCAGCTTATTGGTGAGTTCTAGTTTTGGACATAACCGAAGTTACGATGGCAATGCTCGTGTTTTTCTGTAGCAACAATGCTCCGCACTTTGTTAAGATGCGTATCGACTAGTTCAATGTCACAATTATCTCTTCTTTTACTGGGCATATAGAATATGTCTAAGCAGTGTATGGACAGTCCAGAACCATTCTTGTAATAATATTTATATAGCCAGAAAAGAGGGAGCGTCTCTGAACCATTTATGGTAAGTTCAAAGGCTAAAATCGAAGATATACCTTCTTGAGAAATCTGCGCAGATCATTGTTGGCAGAAATTAATAAAATATACTTTTTCTCACCTTTTGCATCATCTAAGATATAGTAGGAGGGAAAAATGGAAAAGGAAGGAGGCTGACATTTCCCTTTAGTAAAGTCTGAACTCAGGCACATCTACATGTATGGCACCAATGCTTGAACATTTGCCTTCTCCAGCCTGCGCAACGTTACTCGTGGTGTGGTGAATAGGCGGAAAGTCATTATGGCCGTCCCCTGTCATAATCTTGGTGAAAACCAAGCCCAGTGCCTTGCCTCTTCTACTCGTGGCATCTTTTTACCTCACATATATCGCCTCTTAAATTGAAATAAACAACTCATTGACTGCAAAAGCCCGTTTAGGCTTTTTCTGGTGTCGTTAGTGCTCCTGAGTGTCCATCGGGTTCAGGGCATCGAAAGACATGTGTCAAAAAACACAAAGACGAGGGTGCCCACTGGCAGTGGCCCCGGTAATGTTCCGGTCTTTAGTCACCATGGGCTCTAACACGCCATGTCACACGGACGTGGTTATGTGGACGCCAGATTTGTCCTTACTCCCCGTGACACGGGACGTGGCCAGCGAATTCAACACGAAGAACGGGAAGGCGAATGTCAGTCGCACACACAGCGGCGTGCGTATGCGGCGCACCGAGCTTCGTCCTTCGGTCGCTGCTTCATCTAGCGGCGCAGCCGTCACCGACAAGCCAGGTGGCTCCGCACGGCACAAGGTGGTGCACACAATGACTACACAGTTGACAGCAATTGTAAACAAATGACACGCGACGTTCATGTTACCATCCAGTGCAGTCCGCTTGTGCGGCACTGATGTTCCCCCCACGCTGCTTCCTACATCAGCGGCGATGAAGTCACCAGCGATCCGAGGGGATCAACATAGTTAAGGTGGTGCCCACTATACCGGAATATCTTTTTAGAAATTTAACACTATTGCTTTCAGTTTCTAGACTACAAAAGAGGTCGTTTGCCCAAAGTTTATACTTTATAAATCAGGGCCCGTTTGCCCGTACGCATAAGTTCTCAATTAGCTTCCCGCTTACGAATAAGGCAAAAATAATTCGAAGTCGGCCACGGCAAAAAAGCCGGTTGCAGGAAACCCGGCGGAAACGCTACCTTAACCGAGCGTTTGTATCAGTTTCGGGCAAACAACTTATTACCTAGACAGTGCTAAAGCCGTAGTTGAGAATTATTCCCGCGCTTATCGCGTTCGGGCAAACGGGCCCAGGTATTTTTGTTAGCCCACGCAAGTTGGCAACTGCTTACTGAACTACCACCGAACTTATTTGGATACAATTACGCAATACCCACATTTCCTTCTGCGCATCATGCAAAAACGTCTATTTTGTCCGCGTGTGTGTAGTTTCTATTTCATCTTGCAATACACCGTCGCATTGGAGTGACATTGACCAGTTTGGTATATTATCACTAAAACACATTGCTTCGTCTTTCCGTGTGCATTATTCTACCTTGACTTATGCACACCCTACTTGTGCGAATAGTACTTGTTTACGTTCTAGAGCGTTGTGAAATCTTGTCGCCAGCGAATGTTTATCTTACAAGAGTTTTTATGCAAGTCTTCCTTCTGAGGGCTTTTTTGAAACCTCGAGCCGTTTCAGCGGGGAGCGTTTGACTCAGCACCATGACTTCTGGTAATTTTGTAGATTTTAGTTTGTTTTACGTTTTCCCTAAAGAGACAACGTTTTAATTCTTGATGACCTACAGCCTGATGCTGCTTCTAAAACAGGTCATGGTTTTTGCAGATAAAACCCATTTTCCACTGTTACGCTGCGCCCTTTCCCTTCATAACATTTTGGATAAGGTTCACGCATTAACACTATCTTTTCAATATTTCTCCAGTGTTCTGATCGTAAACACAAAATTCGATGTGTTTGATGAATCACCTAATATCAATGGTTTCATTTGTAAAAATGTGCTCGGAAATGCAAGGTTTATTATTTTATCATTGGCTCGATTCAGATATTTTCTCTACCCTTTTGATGGCTAAGATTTGGAATACAAATTTTGCCAAGCGGCGCAAGTATCGTGTAGTAACCCTACAAAACGCACCCAGCCCATGGGCAAGGGAAGAATGATCACGTTACGGGAAATGGCAGTGACATCTACATTTGCAAACCAACCCCTCTAGGGCCTTTACTTAGGGCAAAAAGGCCGCCATGACAAATGTTCGGCTCCAATTTTTCTGCATTTACTTTAAAATGTGTCTATACTGAGAGACAGGGCGTGTGAAAGTGGCTGAACCCTAAAGGGGTCATGCAGACGAAACACAAGTTTGGTTCATTCGAAAAATTATCGTACGCTTAGAATCATACTGACACCACTTTTAAACTAAACTTCGCTCAAATAAACATATAATTAGGAAAAAAGGCTATGTCCTCACTAGCTCATTTCCCGCACTAGAACCTTTGACGTAATATTCACAGATGTGCAATTGGCTGAGACTGGCAAAAGCAAACGCAAGTTAGGCAGGGTTAATGAGCTTGCAGAACGAGCTGTATTCACTTATTTTTAATAACTATTCATTTTACATCAGTACGAATGGTGGGGTAAGCAACGAAAGCCACGAAAGTACACGTAGAATTGCGTGCTGCTGTTGGTATTGCACGCTGTAAGCTTGTTTTGGCTGCAAAGCAGCCTGGCATTTTGGCCTTGTCTCAGACGACGCTGTCCGATTGGCGTTAGCGACATTGTCTTACCGGAACCTATTTGCCGAGCATAACCCATGTTTCCTGACGCTGTTAATACCTACCGTAACAAAAACAAGCCAGGTGCCAATACGGTCAGAAAGAAAGCAATGACATAGAGCGGCCCTGCGCAGTATGGTGGTGACATCTAGGTGGATAGCGGTAAAAAAGGTTACACAGTACGCTAGAGTGTAAAGAGTGCACTAACGTTCGTATGAAGACCTGCCCTTGTCACGTCATCCGAGACGTTACATAGCAGACCAGTTTTGAGAGAATCAAATTTTACCTTAAATTTATTAATTTCTGACTGACAAGTGCTGGAGGCACGATAAAACGCAAAATCTTTCCAATAAACCAAACTTCTATTTTGTCTGCATTGCCCCTGTAAAGAGCAACAAATCCGTGAAAGGCAAAAGCTTTGCCTGACAATATATCTTGGAGTCTTTCGCAGATAGTGCGAAAAGTGTTGATGTTCCCTTGACCTACTCTTAGGGTGGGACGATTTTGTTCCTTGTGCGGATGACTTTTGGCAGGATGACCTTTATCGACTCAGCACAATTGAAGAACTGAATCAACACCGAATTCGCTCCTAAGAACTAGAAAACAACCATGACTAAAACGTTACCGGGTTCTACTAAGCAGTCGGTTTTTCAAGAAAAATAGACACACATTTTAATGGTCTGTGTGTTAACAAGGTCAAGGTACTGCGACATAATTTCGCTCTTTGAAAACTGAGTGAAAGTTCTGAGGCGCCAGTAGTGCAGCCAAACTACATCGCAGCCATTCGGTAGCGTCTATTGAATAACCCTTCTTTGTCATGGGTTGTATTGCAGAACGGGGGAAACGTTTTCATGTGCTCCGTGTAGATCTGCTACGATCCCATATGTTTGCAATGTTAGGGAGTTTTGCATATTGTTTGTGTTTCGTTTTTCAAGAGAACAAAAGTAAGGATGCATCTGTTCACTAACGGATAGCTTTATATATGCTTGGCGAACGGCATTTCTGACATCACAATTTCTAGCCTCAGTGGAACGCATGGTTGAACGTCCGCTCTTAGCGGTTTTCAGCGATCATGGGCCCAAGATGAACACGTTTATTCTTTCCAGCTCCGCTTTCTTTGCATTTCCTTTGATAAAAGCAGGTGTGTGACCACTGCGAAAACAGCGAGAACCATAACACCTCATGTATTTGTTGGTTTGTCCGGACATGTAGAGCAGACACGTAGAGCAGAGTAGAGCAGAGAACAAGCTCGCGTTTTAAGGATAAAGCCCTGTTAAGGATATGTTTGATAAAACAATCGAAATACAAAAAGTGTCGTGAGATACACAGAGTCGTTAAAAATTAGAAGTGGCTTATTACGGCTGTGCCAAGATATACGTAGCGTGAGCTGAGGTTCAGCTGGTTATTCTTAGGTTTCCTGGTTGTCTAACATATTGCTAAAACAATTTCCAAACCAGTCTAGTCCAGTCTAGTCCAGCCCGTCCAATTCAACACAGTCCAATCCAGTCTAGTCCAGTCACTGCTCCTCGCGCATGCGCAGCACGGCCCTCCCGGAACCACACGAAACGGCTATGAAGCGGCTCTGGCGCAGCGTCAGACTTGGCTAGTGTGAAACGGAGGTGCACAGCTGGGCACGCGACGGCGCCAGTGCGTCTGCCACGGCTATGACGTCACTTCTCTGGAATGCGCAGACCCGCGAATCTGCAGACCCAATTCTCTACACACCCTACTCCAATTGGATTTAATTTCCAATCCAATTTAATCTCATCCAAATGCAATCCAATCAAATCCAATGCCCCTACCGCTTGCGCAGCACGGCCGTTCAAGGTCCACGCGAAACTGCTCAACTTCGGCCAGTGTTGCTTACCCATCTTCCCAAAGGGAACGCTGATTAGATGCGGAGCATCTCGGGGTTCCGTTGTGTTTCCGTTGTGCTCGTAGAACTTCATCGGAAGAACGGAGTGAAGTGGAGTCAACCGCAGCAAGCGCTGAACTGAACGCGCGCCGCGCGCTACTCGATTTACATTCAAGGTTAAAGAAGAGGATACGATAGGAGGAGAGATGCGCAAGCGCCGAGCATCCGCCGCGAAAGCAGAAGCAAGAACGCGGGAGAAGCGAAAGCGAAGTGCACGCAGCTGGTAAGAGAGAAGTGGCGGGAGTATCGCGCAGCTGTGGTAGAGAGGGAAGGAGGAGAGTTGCGCATGCGTAGTGTGAGTGCGGACGCCGACGCGGGACATGCCCAGACTATAAGATGCTCCGCATCTAAAATAGTGAGAGCGCGAGGCGCGAGGAGCGAGCAGAAGTTCACGCACCAACAGCGGTGTTGGAGGAGGGTGGGAGGACGGCTCTGAGAAAAGTCGACGCTGCGCTTGAGGTAGGAAGGTAGGCCACGGCCGCACGTGCAAATAAGCTCTGGAGGGGACTGTTCAAAGAGCTGCTCTTGCGGTGACTGGCCACGAAATAGAGCAGACAGTTCAATAGCGGATGAATAGACTGTCCAACGAGTCTGTGGATTCACATTTTTAGAAAGTTGTAAGCATCCCCTGTAATTCTGAAATTTACAACTTTGGGACATCTGGTATAAAATATTGTTACTGGAAGCAGAACTAGACTCTGGCACACAGCTCCAGATAGGGGACCCATACCGACGAGGATGAAGCACTGGGTGGCACGCACGGTCTCAGCTCGAGCTGTCATGGCCGCATTGTATATGGATTCCGTCTCTCTGTAAATAGATTGCTTCAGCGTTAGCCATCGCTGGTCCTATTAGTCCTGCCGCAACGTTCTATGTTTGGGGGAGGGTGCCGCCTTCATCCCCATAACGGCTGCTAAGCTTCACCCCATCTCCACTCCTGAAGATATCGTCTAGAGGCTTTTGGGTCACGGCGGCCGCCCCAGCCCCAGTAAGCATTGGACGCACCCATTCACCCGCCAAGTGTTCACAGCCAGTGGCCCGACGAGATGAGATCATCCGCGACCTCACGAGACGGACGATGCCGTTCCCCTGCGCTTCTCCAAAAGCTGCGGACGTTCCTGCATTTCTTCGGCAGGCACAACTGTTCCGGGGACAATGTTCATCAAGCTCATCACCATCTGTGGCGGGAAGACTTCACTGTATACTCTGATCTTATCTCACCATCATTGCTACCGCCCGGGTACTGTGACCTCGACCGGTATGGTCGCCTTCGACGAGGGCGAAATATTACTGGAAGCAAAAGTGGACACTGGTACATAGCTTTAGGGGACCCACGACGACAACGATGAAGTGCTGGGTGGCACGGAATGAGCTCGAGCTGTCATGTCCACATTGAGAATAGGTCCGCTCTCTTTGTAAATAGACCGCTTCACCACTGACCATCGCGGGTTCTATCAGCTCTGCCGCCACATAACAATATTTTTGCCCTTAAAGGGGGCCATGAAGACAAAACGCAAGTTTGGTTCATTCAAAACATTTCCTCGTTAGAATCACATTGACACCACTTTTGCCGTAAACTTCGCTCAAATAAGCTACATAATTAGGGAAAAAATGGAATCGCCATGCCACCCACCAGCTCATTTCCCGCAACAGAACCTATGATGTCATATGCGCCCGAGCCAGTTGCCAAACTCCACCTAAAAAAACGGCCTGCACCTGTACACCCCCCCCCCCCCTGTTTTGGATCGTCCGTACGGTGGCGCCACCACCGCCACCCGCGGCCACCGCTCGCACATTCTAAAAAACAAACTGATCATTGAATCTGTCAATTTAACGTTAAATTTTGTTTTAATTATGCATAATTTTATTTTTGTACTTTGATAAGTTATTCGTTGCTTCCTTCAGAGCGACTTTTGTTGCGGTTGTTTCTGCGTCTGCGCAACTGCCAAATGACACTTGTGTGGGCACTCACGCACAACATGATCCGACCTGAAGTACTAAATTTACAGTTGGCATTCGGACTACACCACACTGTAAACTAAAACTAAAACTAAAGTAAAACTAAAACTAAAACTAAAACTTCGCCCGAACGCGAAGATCATTCAAGGGCTCGTAGACGGACGCGCATTGTCTTTCAAAGTGGACTCTGGCGCCGAGGTCTCAGTTGTTCCCAGTGCATTTCCTGGCATTCCGACCAAGCTTCAGAATCCTGAGGGTGAATTGAAGGGGCCGGGAAATAACGTCCTGCCAGTTCTAGGCACGTACGATGCTACTTTGACGTGACATAGCAAGTCGGTAAAGTAGCAGCTGTATGTCTTAGCAGTTGATACGGTTCCTCTTCTTGGCTTTCCGGCCATTCAAGCCCTTGGCGTCTGCAAGTTTTTGGACCATGTTTCTGAGGCACCAGAACCCTGCGGTAAGGTACGCCTCGACCCAACCCTTGGAACTCTTCCCGAGGCATACACAATCCGCCTCAAACCAGATGCGACTTCATTCTCGTTAAGCGTACCCAGACGCCTGCCGCTGCCGCTTCGGGATCCGATGAAGGCGGAGTTGGACAGGCTGGAACGGGAAGGGGTGATTGGTCGCGTTGACACACCACACCCTGCTGTGCAGGAATGGTCGCAGTCCTCATGACTTCGGGTGGCTACAGGCTTTGTGTGGAGCTAACCCGCCTCAACAAGGTTATTCTGCGGGAACGCCACATGTTACCCACAGTTGAGCAATGCCTTGGTCTGCTGGGGGAGGCCACAGTTTTCTGCAAGTTGGACACCACGTCGAGCTTCCACCGGATCAAGCTGTCGCCCGAATCACAGGAATTCACCACGTTCATAACCCCGTTCGGTCGTTACTGTTTCCTCGGGCTTCCCTTTGGGATCGCGACAGCTCCGTATACTCCCAGCGACAGATGTCCAGGATCCTGGAAGGCCAAGAGGGGGTGGAGAACATGATAGACGATATTATCGTCTTCGGCAAGACACGTGCGGACCTCAACCGTCGCCTGCAAGAAGTTCTTACCAGGCTAACGAACGCAGGGGTAACGCTCAACCGTGACAAGTGCACCTTCGCAGCCAGCAGCGTCAAGTTCCTCGGTGTCATTGTTGGTACAGATGGCATCTCTCCTGATCCAGACAAGGTGGCAGCCATAAAAGAAATGCCAGCACCGCAAGACGTCTCAGGTGTTCGTCGCATCCTGGGCCTTGTCAACCACATCGGACACTTTCTGCCTAGGGTATCAGAAACCACAGAACCGATGCGAGCATTGCTGAGGAAGGAGTCTGGGTGGACTTGGGGTCACGCTCAACAGTCTGTCTTCGCCAAGCTCAGGGAAATGCTCTGCTCTGACATATGCATGACTCGGTACAACACAACATACAAGACGACTGTATCAGCGGATGCCAGTTCCTTCGGTCTTGGTGCCGTCTTGCTGCAGGAGCAACCTTCCGGGGAGCGTCGACCAGTCGCCTTTGCATCGCGGTCACTCACGCCAACGGAAAGTCGTTACAGTCAGACCGAGAAGGAGGCTTTGGCCGCATGCTTGGCTGTGCTTCGTTTTGAGGAGTATGCCCGTGGTCTAAACTTTTCCATTGAAACAGATCACCAGCCACTCCTTGCACTCATGGGAACCATGGATGTCGACTTTCTGCCTCTTCGGATTCAATGGATCCAGCTGAAGCTGATGCGGTTTACGTACCAGGTCCTCTACGTACCTTCTAGCCTTCTAGCCACAGCAAGCTTCTAGCCACAGCGGACACACTCTTACGTGCACCACTGAATGGTCCTCCGCCACAGCTCCCTGATCATGTGGAGCTCTTTGTTGGAGAGCTTCTTCGCTCCTTCCCAGACTTCATCTCCTCACGGAAAGACGAGCTGCGCCATGCCCAAGCCAGCGATGGTGAGTGCAATCTCTTGCTTGAGTACTGCACCAATGGCTAGACACGGCAGTCGAAGCTGCCACTTCACGTCAAGAAATACTGGCAGTATCGGGGAGTCTTCAGTGTCTGTGATGGGCTACTTTTGAAAGGTGTCCGCGTTGTGGTGCCGTCAGCTCTTCAGCGTTCTATGCTTGATCTCATTCAAGACGGGCACCAGGGTATCAACCGATGCAAAGCCATTGCCCGGGAGTCTGTATGGTGGCCGGGAGTCAACAGCCAAATCGAGACACGGGTGTCTAACTGTGCCAAATGTGCTGAAAGCCGCGTTCAACGTGCAGAGCCAATGATGCCTTCTCAAACTCCGAGTCTTCTTTCGGAGGAGGTTGGAGTAGACCTCTTCTGTATAATTTTGGCGACTGCTGAAAATCTATCGTTTCGGTGTGCCCTGTCAAAACGCAAGCTTATTAAAGAGGGACCTTAACCGCAGGCGATGAATCGCGCCGTAGTGGAGGTTTCCGGAATAATTTTGACCACCCGGAGGTCTTTTACGTGCTCTGATGTCTCGTACACACGGGCGTTTTTGATTTTCCCCTCCATCAGAACAGCGTCCGCCGCGGCCGGGAATCGAACCCGCGTCCTCGTGCTCAGCAGCGCAACGCCTTAGCCACTACGCCACCGCGGCGGTTTAGTTGTTGGGTGCACCCTCCGCGGTGGATCAGTGGCTAAGGCGTTGCGCTGCTCAGCACGAGGATGCGGTTTCGATTCCCGGCCGCGGCGGCCGCTTTTCTTATGGAGGGGAAAAGCAAAAACGCCCGTGTGTACGAGATTTGATTTTGGCGCACGTTAAAGATCCCCAGGTGGTCAAAATTAATCCGGAGCCCTCCACTGCGGCGCGCCTCATGGCCTGCGTTACGTCGGCGCGTTAAACCCTACAATCGATCAGATGTAGGGCGCCAGTACTTTTTTGCATCTCTCTAGTTAGCGCTTTGATTACCGCAATCACGGTAAAACGGTTACCGCATTCAGAGTTAACATCTGGCCAGCTACGCACTTGTGGCGCGATGATGGGAAACACCGAAGCTGGCAGCTCCAACTAGCTTATTCTTGGTTGGGCTTACTTTTTCGTGATTATGCCTGGCGACTCAGCCAAGATTTCTGCTTGGGTATACTTCAAGGCTCGGTCAATTTTTCTGCGTGGCGTCATCCCTTGCCCCCTCCGCTCAACCCCTCCCCCCCCTTGCAGCAATGAGCACTCGATTAAACTACAAGTCCCAAAAATGAAAGGTTATCATGCGAGTGATTGGCCTTTAGTTCAGTGCGCAAACGCGAACGGTGCATGCTTCGAGGCATGCTCAAATTCATATTAATAGGACATCCAACCTCGCGCCCTTCTTCCGGATGGCACATGTCTGACGCTTCCAATGGCAGGCGCTAGACCACGCACTCTGTAGTGAAGGCCACACGCTCGCCTGATCACCTTTCATTTTTGGGCGACTGTACAATGTACTCGTGCCCACCGGCTTTGCGGTGAAGCTTCAAGAGCAGCGAGGGGAGCGGTGGGGCGAGCATTTGCTCAAAAGTCTAGTTCGGTGGCCACTGTTCAACTTGTGTGGTGTGGTGTAGGACGCTAATTTAAAGGAGCCATGAAGAGAAAACTCAAGTTTGGTTCATTCAAAAGATTGCCTCGTTAGAATCATACTGACACCACTTTTAACGTAAACTTCGCTCAAATAAGCTACATAATTAGGAAAAACGGGAATGGTCATGCGACCCACCAGCTCATTTCCCGCAACAGAACCTATGTCGTCACATGAGCTAAGCTCTGCGATTGGCGGAGGCTGGCAGAAGCAGAAGCAAATTAGGTAGAACTTACAAACTAGACGAACGAGCGATTTGCGCTTAAATTTAGGGCAGATTCTTTACAAAGCAATAAAAATGATGGGACAAACAGTGGAAGTTACGAAAGCACATGTAAACATAGAAGTACTGATGCGTTCTGCTGTTCGTACTGCGCACAGCATGCTTGGTGTTTTGCTGCACAGCACTACGGGGCTTGGGGTTGTCTCAGACGACACTGGACGATTGACGCAAGCAACGGTGTCTTACGTGACCCCATTTGTCGAGCGAGCACTGTTTCAGGGAACGAATATTTTCTCCCAGAACTAAAACAAGCCAGGTTTAAATGCGCGCAAAAACAAACCAAACGCTTGCCACGGTATGGTGGCGCCATCTAGGTTACGGAACGTAAAAAAACGCGGGAACAAACCAACACCGCTGTACAGGGTGGAGACAACCTTTGAACGGTCCCGTGCCGCCGCAATTGGGCCAACGGGCTCAACGCGTTATTCTTTTCGTTTCCCACGAGACCTAGCAACGCGAAACAGACAATATGATTCAAACTTCTTCAGTAAACCGCGTTGCGGCGATAATTTTAGGGCGGTTTTGACACAATGACTTGCTTCGGCGGTGAGCGAGCAACCGAAAATGGCGGCGCCAGCGTATACGTGTCTCTACCCTGTACGGCGGATGCGTGAATGAAGGTACTCTAGGCTGCAGAGCGGTCGGTTCCAGTGATGTCACTTGGGACCACGAAAACGCACGATTGAGCGGGAAAATCAAAATTTTAACCTAAATTGTTTAATTTCTCAGTGAATAAAGCACAGTTTGCATCCGGACAAGCGCTGAGGGCACTATAAAACACGGAATCTTTCGAATTAAACCGACTTGCATTTTCTCTTCATGGCTCCTTTAAGAAGGTACTTAATGTTATCGCTTCTCGAACTTTCGGCTTCTTTCATTTCAGCAATAATTCTTCTGTTTGCACCGTCAAAACTCCACCAACAGACGGTAAAGCGAGACACACCACGACGCGTTTCCAAAGCCGTGGTCGTACCAGTTGTATCGCGTCTCCGACAGCTGGCGACACGAATCCCGCCCAAACACGGCGAGGCAAAAGGTACGGTGAAGCTTCGGTGCCGGCGCACGCGATCACTTCACCGTTCGGCGAGGTTTTCCTCTGCACGTTCGCCCGCCCTACGATCAGATTTCGCAGCACCGATGTTAAAATGGAAATTCTTCTTTTCGCGATATTTGTTTTATTTCAGAAGATGATCTGTGACACGGTGCAGTTGGAAATTTCATGATGAATGTCCTGTCGTGAAACGGGTCTTCTCGTTCCTGTAAATATCACCCGTAGGTGTTTTCGTACGGTCGCTGCCAGTCGTGCACTCCACAAACACCACGTCTGCATGTCTGCAAAACAGAAGTTCGACATAAAAAGTATTTTTCTCTGACAGCAGCTTGCTAGAGACTTCGCGGGTTTCGCTCCTACAAACACCATCTATTTTGAAGGGACACACAACCGATTTTTGTCGAATATATTTCTTTTATGCCAAATGAAAGGGCATCACTTAAAACACATTAACCCGAAACAGTTGTGGTGATAGGCCCTATATCTTTTGAAATCGGAATTTCTTACTGTACGAGCCATACGTGTCCCGCAAAAGATATCCTGGCAAGCATATCAGTGAGCCGTGCGGCAACACACTTTTAATAACAAGTTATATTAAGATAGGTATTTAGAGTGTTGTCCCCGGCTAAATGAACAGCAATGCGCAACACAAATGTCCTGAATGACACTTGGTACTTCCAACGATTAAGGCTATAAAGAAGATTAAATGAATCTGAACTCAAAGCTGCAGCCAAGAGCCCGTGAGGACAAGCCCTTGTTGTTGTTGTTGTTGTTGATCCTGATAATTAATGGCGCATACCCAATCAGGGGATCGGCCAATCAACAGAGGATTGTAAAAATGAATGGTATTCTTATCAAATCACGAGACACCTAGGAAAGATAATTTAGATCAGTTGGTTTCGAGAGAAAAAACTGGAAAATCAAAGCGAGGATGACCAATCTCAATCATAAAGAGAATCGTTTTGAATTTTCAATGTAGCGCAGGAGGGAAGAGCATACATCCCGGCGGCAAAACCCCGTTTCGGATGCCCCGAACGACAGTATAGCCGGCCCTGTTAGGGATATCCCCAAACTGCAAAGCGGCACCTCCAGGGACTGACGTCTCAGTCGGGAAAAACGTCGGCATGTCAACAGGTAGTGTTCGACTCTCGTCTTCGTTGCAATAGCTGCACAGAGCTGTTGGCGCCAGACGAGACCTGTGCAAGTACCTATTTAACTGGGGTACTCGACATCGTAAGGCTGTAATAACCACCTCTAAGTTGCGCGAAGGGCACTATTCAGGTTTCCATGAGAATTTAAGATGATTAAAATCACCTAATGACAGTAAAACCGATTCTTGCTGTTCTCTAGTGTTCTCGTCTTCTTTTCTCCCTCGCTGGTGATGATAGTGGCGGCATTACTTCATATTTCTTCATGCGGTTTTTAAATCACGCGTTTAAATAGACGGAGTTGTTTAGACACGTAATGCAGTGTCACGTTCAGACACTGCATGGCGCCACCTTCACACTTCAGAACGTTTAGCGCAAAATTAAATTATTTCGGGTCCGTTTCTTTAGAAATTCCTGCGGTTACCCCAGTATATTAAACGGTGGCTTTCATGTGAGCTAGACGACATGCACTCACAAAAATCGGTTGTCTGTCCCTTTAACGTGGGCCGATTTCGGCACCCGCCAGAACATTCTCCCAGGCCTGTTTCCTATGTGCTTGAGCTACGGCGCTATTACCTGGTTGATTTTGGCATGCTATGATTGCGTTATTTCTCGCTCTTGCAGGCAGTTCGTCGTCTACGATGTATGGAGAAACTGGGGATCCCGTCCTTTGTCGGTCGATCCCCGTCCTCGCTGTGAATGGCTTCCGCAGTTAAACGTCAGCGGGCGAGTGGATATGGCGCCCAGTGAGACCTGTGGCTTGCCGTAGCGGCAGCTGTGAGTCCCCCATCCTCCGCTCAGCGCGCTCCGCGTCGGCCTATGTAAGCAACCGCTAACTGCCGCCCGATGCCGTGCTGGGTAGACGCTGACGGTTTAGTGCTCCCAGGACTAGCCCTTTGCGACACGCATAAGGATGTAGCCGTCAGAAAAATTGTAACTGCCTATGTAGGCTTTTGATAACCAAAATTTACTTCACACCATAAACAACTCGACCTCATAAGTAGTTAATAAATAAGGTGGTTTCCTAATCGTAAGCAATCCATCGTAAACGTGATCACTGTTTCCTAACCATTGCTACAATAGAAAACGTATACACATTATTGTGATCTGTAGCCCTTATATATTAAGGTAACAGCTTCAGTTTTGCTTTAATAAACGTTTGAAGTAGACAGAAAAGTAATACCAACTACACCCACTTGAAGCCCCGTAGAACGCAGAGGCGTTCATCTTGACCTCTTGTTTGGGTAAAGCATTGGTGGAATGGTAAAGGCGCGGTATTCATGAAATGAGCAGCACCGCTCCGTAGAGTGGGAAATGCGAATGCTGGCGGAGCGGTTCAAGTGGGGATGACGACGATCGTAACTAACAAAAATGCTCTTAGAAGTCGCGTGTAAAATTGTATACACGCCGTGTCACGAAGGGCTAGGTTTGCAGTGCAGTTTTTTTCTCTATCGTGGTTGGCCAGGTAATAATCCCTTGTACCATAAAAGTTGTCGTTTTTCTTTGGAGTGACTGGCGTACGCGCGGCAAGAGCCGACCCTGCCCGCTGGCTTGGCTCGGTCGAATCCGCAGTGGGCTGTCTTCCCGCAGTCGATGCTGTCCGCGAGCTTTAAAGGGACCCTGCAACACTTGCCATCGACTACTAGTAATGTATTTTGTCCCAGAAATCTCCTCCTGCAAGAATTATGAAAATTCGTTCACAATTAACGAAACTACGCGCGATGAGAAATCGCGCATAATCGTTCCCTCTCAACTCGACCGCGTACAACGCGACGAAAGCTGCGCGCTCTCTGCGGAGAGGGGGGCGGCTCGCGGCGTTCTCTTCGGCGGCCTTCGATATATCACATGCCGGGTAGTTTTCTCCTTTTCTCCGCAACGCGGAGGGGCCTAGATCCGGTCTGGTGCCACAAAAAAGCAGGCATGGGTGCCTGCTCGCAAGTGCGCGCTCTGGCTGGTAGGGTGTTTTTGAAGCAATAAATGGTTTTAGTCGAGTGGTCCCGTTGAAAGGGAAGTATTGAGCTCATCACTCAAACTCCGCGCGCACTCAAAACACAAAAGAAACGGCAAAACTGTGCCTACAGGTTCAGGCATAGAAGAGGTTTGTACACAGCGATGACGACGACGGAAATGGGAGAATCTAGCCGCGAAGTTGACCAGTGACAGCCGATCGGGCAGCCAATGCCTATGTGACGTCCCTTAGGCCATGCCAGGGGTTGCATAATGAGGACAACTGAAGAGAGAGCGGTTGGTTTTTCAGCGTCTTTCACATCGATTTGCGCGCTACCCGCTTCACGTGCACGTGTAATATTTGGCCTCAGGTATTCCTGGCAGTGTAATCTAAACGGTAAGGTAACAATAGCGGGTTCTTCTGTTTTAACGCTACTTCTTCAAATATAGTGTATTGTAGCGGAAGCCCATAAGACGTGACATTAGATGGTTTCAGCTGCGAGGCTAGTAGATCGAATTCTTTTGATGATCTCCATACTCTGGGCACTGTTGCAGAAGACGCTAGCTCCGGTCCTATATGTGTTGTGTTACTTGGTCCAGACTCCCCACTGCCGCTGCAGTCCAATAGGACGAAGGATGCATGTTTCTCAATTTATGCTTGTGCCTATTCTTTACCCATCCGCGAGATATTGAAGAACAAAGAAACTTGTTCCAGAATGTTCACATGACTCTTTCTCTTGTACAGTATGATATCCATCTTTTGCGCCACGTCTGACAAAATATTTCAACGGGAAATTCGCTTAGACTTACCCTTCCTTCAGCGCAGGCCATCGCTTCTGGCATAGAGTATTCTCTACACAGGTAGTTGACACGTGTACTATCCCGGCTAGTTACCCAACAACATTCCAGTTTGCATTGCAGGTACGCCTGTCCGTTCCTCTGTAAACGTATGCAAAATAATGTTGGTACGTCTGCAGTATACTGCCCCTCACAGAATGTACCTCCGTCATTATTGAAGAAAAGCGCGTGTTTTGAGTATTCTTGATTATACATGTTCCCACGATGACAGGGTGTGCAAATATTTCAAGCACTTTTATTCCCTCGGGTCCATAAGTTTGAACTACTATTAAACTCTATGGCCATTGGTGACGAATTTTAAATAGAGAATTGTGAATCGGTACAGGGGGGGAGGGGGGCGGGGGTATTTGTTGTTCTGGTTCTAATTATAGACGCCCTGGGTACAAGACGTCGGCACTTGTACGCGATCACCACGCCACAGAAATCTGTAGCCATCCAGAATAGCTTTTAAGGAAGCATATTCATACCGTGTTGCTATTAATTTTGGGGTAATTTACAGCGTGTACATTCGGTCTTAAGGCGATTTCCATTTAATACACAGAAGCGAACCCGTGGTTTTTTGTGAACCCGTAGTTTTTGAAAATATCTTATCGCCCCCTACATCTTGGACCAATCGCAGAGACAAACAAATACTGCTGGTAGAGGTGGCCAAAGAACAAAATTAGTACTACAGAATGCAGCCGAACAGTTTACAAAAATTTAGGTTTTTTAGACTTTTGGACTGGCTACCTCAGGTTACACATACGCTGTCGTCACTACTCTTTTTCTCCAGAATACGCACGTTTGTCCGCACTCTGCAGCAGGGATTACATTCCGAAGTGATTCGAAATTCCGCAGGAGAAGACACCCGAAGTACTGCTGCAAAATGACGCCGTGGCGAAGGCGTCGGATACCACGTTGACTACACGAGTCCGTACCCAGAATTGAAATATCACTTACACTATACTTTTGAAAAGGGAAGTGTACAGCTCCTACTCTAGCAGGATTTAACGATGCCGCTGGGTTGTTCTTATTTATGATGTAAACATACAATAAAACAATATGTTAGGCATGGAATGTAGGATATGACTCGCCAAATGCCTACTCGCACCTGGTGTTGACAGAGAAGTGAATTCGCAAAGAAACATCACAAATATACCCAACCACCTTGCTTACCATCGGGGCATGCTTTCCAGCATTTTGCATAAAGCCATGATAACGAAATAACAATGACGGCACCGATAGCACAAAAACAGGATTCTCACGTGCAAGTTCCATTGGAACCATTTCCGCTCACGGAGCCACACAGGTATCTAAATTCTCATATCGCGATAAGGATCCTATCCTGGCTGATGACGGTCCTTTGAACCTCGATAAGCGGGTTGGCCTCAACAATTACTTTTGCTTTTGCGTCCAAACAATGTTGGGCTACATCAAAACAAAAGACACCGCGTACACAGCAATAAGAATACAAGTGCCTGAGCTCGCTCTTTTCTCGTGAGTGCTCATGTTTATTTAGTGCCATATTTTCATGTCTCCCCGTGTGGTGTAAATACATGCTGCCACTAGACAATAAGATCAGAATAAAAAGGCGGCGGCAAGAGAGACCAGTTTCTAAAGGCGATAAATAATTCAAGCACCGTAACGGCGTTTTGCCTCCTCGTTAACTTCAGGGCAAATTTTGTCTACGTTATGCGGGCCGTAAGTCTTATTGCGCAACATATCGTGCGGACAATTCTTTTGTCTATTTGGGAACCTGTGGGTGTGCGGCGGGAACGAAACGTGCCTTGGTTTTTCAGCCACCTTTTGCAGGTGTATTTTACAGATTATTATTTGACCCATTGAATCTGCCTCATCAGGGCATCGAAAATCTTTAGCTTTTTCAATATGCCCTGATGAAATGGTTGGCGGGGAAGGCACCCTGTACGTCCAAATTGGCGATGTAAAGGACGAAGCTGCTTGGTGGTCTTGCTTTGTGCCAAATAAGAGGGCACTATCACTGTCACCGGCCTAGCCTCCTCAGTCCCTGGGTACCCAAATGGGTACCATAACCAACAAGGCAAACGCTTTGCCGCATTCGAAATTCGCGCGTCAGAAGTTGTTTCCCCGCAAAAAGCATGCCTTGCTTTCACTAAGCCCCCCCCGCCCCCACGGGGCGCGATGTGTCCAGGCATTTCAGAAGAGCCAGGCGGCAAAAATGGTTTTCAACTGCGCGAGCGCTCGAATGCGTCTACAGGGTAAGCAAAACTCAGAGTACCCAAATGGGTACCACCAAATTTCACTACTTTCGTTTGCTTTTTTGCTATTGTAATTTTTTTACGTTTATTTCTATAGATAATGAACCGAATAAAAGCGTGTTGTAGCATTTTTGTAGCATTTTTGAAAATATTTGTCTTTACATTCCACACGCATTTGAAATCCAGAGTACCCAAATAGGTACCATCAAATTCTATTACTTTCGTTTGCTTTTTTGCTATTGTATTTTTTTACGTTTATTTCTGTGGATAATGAACCGAATAAAAGTGTGTTACAAAATATTTTTGTATTTGTGCATTCTTGGGACTGATGAGGCTAGACAGGTTATAAAGACTATCATGCCTAGCTCTAAAGCATTATTAACAAAGAACCGTGCCTTCTTTTTCAAGCAACGCCAAAGCAAGCTGAAACCTCAGCCAACATTCCTACGCTTCGTAAAAGTTTCTACGACGACCATTTCAGCCCTTGAAAGATTGTCGATGTAGACAACTACCTTAGCTAAAGCGGACCTGCATATTTTCTTCAAGCACCCGAGTGACTTCTGCTCGGGCGTAATATTAAGCCACTCATTGAGTGTTCTGAAGGTATACAATTTTTCTATGTTCGGCTTCCCTCCGTGAGTTCTACCAGCGGAGATAAAGTAGATGTAACTGTATTACACTGTCGGGTAAAAAAGTTCGGAGAGAGGCGCAAGAAGGGGTAATAGATTAGCTAGGGTGGCTCCACGGGCACATGTACTTCGCTATAACGAACAATGCACAAATGAAAAACAAAACATGCTCTGATTAACGAAAGAAGAAATGTCTACCTTAAACCCGCCTGCAAAAGACCAACAAAAAAATGAAAACTATCGCGAAAAAATAAACCCATACATGACTACAAATATCAAGGAAGAGCGCCGACCGTGTAGCCCCTTGCATTTGCACAACAATGCAGTATTAGCAAAGCTAAGACTTCTTTCGTTAAAATAGCGTGCGCAGAAATAATCAGTTTAACAGAATAAAATCAGAACAAAAAAATGCGCTATCAAAATCTAAACTCTACCCTTGTACACCACCTGTATACGACAAGGAAAACATTAAAAAGGAATCGAGAGAAGCCATACATGAACGGCGAATTCGTTCATAAATAAATTGTTAAGCAGCGCCAATGGTGTACCGACTGGCTTGTGCAAAAAATACATATTCGGAAAAGTTTTATTGTACAATAAACAATTCCCGCATCTCCACGAAGTGAATCACGACGAGTAGGCGAAGCGCTTAGGATCGTTCTTCACTAAATCACCCGTGAGAGTGCTTACTGTTGTTAAAATGATTTCCAATCCAATCCAATGCCATAAAATCCGATTTAGTCAAATCTAGTCTAATTCAATGCTCCTCGCGCATGCGCAGCACGGCTCTCCAGGAACGCTCTCTCTCTGCCTCCTGTCTTTCTCGCTCTTACCTTTTGTCAACCTTTTCTTCACATAGGTTTCGATTTACACGGTGCTATGCATCTCTCTCTCTCTCTCTCTCTCTCTCTCTCTCTCTCTCTCGAACCTTTTGTGAACCTTTTGTTCACAGATGTTTCGATTTACACGGTGCTGTGCCATGAGCACCGACGCCTGACGCTGGACGGAAAGCCTCGGCCTTATGGTGCTTCGCCCCTAAAACTCAGTAATGCGAACCACAAGGCGAAGCCGTCTCAGTTAGAATTTTAAAAGTACGCCATAAAGTGTAAAAGAATACCAGTACGCTGTCATTGAGAAGGAGTAGGGCATGTAATATTTTGATGCTTGAAAAAGCCCGTGGTTGTTCTCTGGCTATTGTCCTTGAGGGCGATAGCCGCCGCTTCTTTTCCCAACAAGCGAATGTGACTTTTTCAAAGATGGAGAAGAGGCGGGCCCTATTCCATCCAACCATGACTTCCAAGTGATGATGATGATGATGATGGCCACCCACACTCGGGGATAGGCCAGAGCTAAATCGGTTGTTTATATACGTGAGGACCTCAAAATACTAATTTATTTCTGGAAATATGCCGCAAAAGCAAACACCGTTGTGAGTAAAAGCCGAATTACCCATTACTTAACACTCTCAGCAATTCATCCGCCTGAAGCAGAAATAAAATCTTCAATGCAATTATATATATCCATTTTTGCATTCCCCAAATTTGTTCCGCAAATAGATAACATAAGTTGAATCGATAAAGGCAACCCCAGACGCTCAATTGGATACTTCAAAAGCAGTTGCACAGCTGCTGAGAAACGGCGACAGGAAGTCGCACTGGTGTTTCGTCCTCTTCCTTTTAGTGGTACCTAGCAGCGACAGGTCATGCGTTTCCCACCACAGAAATGATGTGCTCATCGGTCAGCGCTTCACACATTACTCCACCGGAGTGCACATCGACGTAGTCGGCAAAGAAAGAGAACGTCCACCATAGGGGCTTCGAGCGGGTTTGAATCAATTCTATCTCTCGTCTTATTTCCCTTTGTTCCGGAAGCAATGCGCCCTGGTAAATCAGCAGCGGCCACGTTTCTCTGGCCATGAGGCTTTCACCGGCACGGTGGCGGTAGTTCGAATAATTCTCTTCGGAACCGGCGAGAGTGCCCTTCAACGCGATTTTTTGTCACCACCAACATCATCACCACCGGTCTATCTACGCCCACTGCAGGGAAGAGGCCTCTCCCATTCATCTCCAATTATCCCGGGGCTGTGCTTACATCTAGCAATTTATCCCCACCGCAAACTTCTTGATTTCATCTGCCCATCTAACTTTCCTGCCGCCCCCTGCCACGTTTGCTTTGTCTAGGGATCGACTCACTTACCCTTAATGACCAACGGTTATCTTGCCTTCGCATTACATGTCCTGCCCACGTCCATTTCTTCTTAATTTTCACTAATATGTCCTTAACACGCGTTTGTTCCCTGACCCACTCCGCCCTCTTCTTGTCCCTTAATGTTACACCTATCATCCGTTCCATTGCTCGCTGAGTCGTCCTCAGTTTACGTTGAACCCTCTCCGTGAGCCTCCAAGTTTCTGCCCCGTAGGTGAGTACCGGTAAGATGCAGCTGTCATACACTTTCTTATTCAGGGACAATGGTAGTCTGCCATTCATTATCTGACAATGTCTGCCGAATGTGTACCCCATTATTATCCTTCTAATTATATCTGCCTCATGTTTGGGATCCGGCGTCACAACTTGGCCTAAGTAGATATATTCGCTTACCACTTCCATTGCCTCACCACCTATCTCAAACCGCTGTGCTGTCCCGAGGTTACTGAACCTTTCTTTAGTTTTCTGCATATTAAATTTCAGGCCCACGGTTCTACTCTGTCCAGTGCGGTAAGCATGCTTTGCAATTCATCCCCCGAGGTACTTAGCAAGACAACGCCATCAGCAAATTTTCAGGTTACTGAGGTATTCTCTATTAACCCTTACTCTCACCTGTTCCCAATCCAAACCTCCCTTGAATACGCCAAATAATCCACGGGCCACAGTCTCCAGTGCCTTTGAAGCTACTGACCACGGCGGTGGTCAAAGCTGTGACGCAGCAGAGGGTGCTAAGATTTTTGTACATAGCTTTAAGTGGAGCCTGGCTAGTGTAAATTGTGCATGTCCAAATGTTTTGTAAATTAGAAAATTTGAAGGTCGTATTATCTAGCTTTCATGGTTATAGGGTTACAAAATCGCCATTATTACTGGTTATACGCTATTACGCTTTCTCTTATAATGAACCATTTCTTTGATAACGAAAAATTACCTCATTTATAGCAGGAAACGAAAATTAAAATGAAGACAGGCGGCGTAGGAAGGCTGATGGAATAGTACACATTTATCTAAATTTCAGTACATTTTCAACAGGGCAGCCCACCAACGTCCGCAAACGAAGTCTCTGACAACCTGTCGGTATTCTCTACAAAATGGTAGCATGCCCGTATTTTGTACAGACCAGTGTGAGTTCCCTCAACACAACTTCGCAATGGTTTTTTTAGGTTCTAAAGGTTTCCAGTTATCTGTGAAGGCATGGAGGAGCGGTTTTGTTCGTTTTACAAATTTCTCGAGTTTTCAGTTCAACTACATATATTTTTTAAAACCCCGTTGGGGTATTACGTGAAGAAGCCTCACCCCAAAAAAGATGAAACACTGCAGCGAAGCTCGTGTAAATGCAGATCCGGCTCAATATATAGGTGAGTTAAATCTAGACAAAGGGGTTTTAGCTTTTCCTACGCATCTGAAGAACAGCTGTTATGGCGGAAAAATGAGTAAAAAATTTTCTTCCACATAAGACGCCCACTTTCCACCATGGTATATAACATGAATGCGATCAACTGTGCCGTAACCAAGGATCATTCTCCGAATCACACTGACTACCTAAGTAGACACGAACAAAAGCTTGCACTAACATGATTACCTATTGCTTTAGTAAAGAACTCGTGTTCAACAAACAGCCGCCTCGTGGGTGTTGAATTTTTAAGCTCTTTTACGACGGCTTTATTGTGCAGTAACATTCGGTCGACATTTCTGTTTTCAAGCTGCTTGTGCGAAAAAATGTCTGTTGAATTTTGGAAATGCTTTTTTTAATTTTTCCACACACAGCATTGCCTCAGTTCTGTCGATTTCGGCACGTTTTCCTCCTTGTCTATATTTTTGTTTGGTTTGCAAATTCCTCATTCTTTACTTTTGGAACCGTAATGAAAGGCCAGTTGCACATGCTTTTTTGAATTATATAGGTTGAGAGCTAAGACGCCAATCCATTATTCCTGCTTGGAGAAGCATGGTCCCTTAACATCGAGAGAAATCCCAAAAGCAAATTGTGCAAATTAGGGGCAGGAAAACAAAAGTTCAGAAAAATATAAATATTAAGCACAAAACTCACGTTGTATGGTTGCACACCCTGAATATTCCGGTGCATTAGGGCGCAGAATTTTTCGGCACTTATGGTGTGTCCCGGATAATATGCGCTTTTATACGATGTTTGATACCTAACCTGAATGCATACTGGCAGCAGTGTTCTGAAAATAAAGATCGAAATCACGTTGGCATTTCGTCTCAGATTAGGTTTCACCAGTTTACCGAAATGTCGGCCTGTTTGTGTGTTACTTGCTTATCTACGGTATCGATTTGGTATAAGTTTCTTTGTGATATCTGAAATGTAACATCAGGAATATTTAGGAACAATTATTTCTCTACATAGAAACAGTGCATATATTTACCTATTTATAGAGCAAGTTTATCGTTATATATATATGAATATTTATTTATCAAGTGGTTAATTTATTTTATGCATTTATTTATTTCAACAACATTACAGGCCGTTAAGCCGAACACGAAATGAAGGAGGGTACACTAAAATACCTAGGCCACATAAAAGAATAACACAATGCAGACGGTAATACTCATTGAAAGTCTATAAAGAACTTTAAGACGCCAATAAAGCAAAACCGACCGAAACTGTAAGAAACTTTGGTCTCATTTTAATTGCACAATGGCAGCTCCTAGCCTACCTGGTCGCAAAAAAATAACGTGACACTGCAAGCTCTGTTACTTAAGCATGAAATGCTGTATGTGAGCTTATATATGAGCGAGTGTAAAAGCATTCGATTATGAAATGAAAATCGCTTGCTGTCGAAAAACGTACATGCGACGATTTCCAAAGAGGCAATTTTTTAGGGACGTGCCATTTCATTAAAAACTCTTTGGTTTAATCTAACAGTAAGCGTTTGAAGTATAAATGATGTTGGTTACCTTTTTACAATATTTCATCATAACATATTTGATGTCAAAATACTAGGTGACTGAATCATTCCTTTTGCTACAATGAAAGAGAAAGCACTGAATTGTGGACACGATAGAAATGTATTGAGGGCCCTTAATCCTCAATAATGTACGAAAGTAGTAATTTGCTCAAATATCGCGGATCACTAAAATTGATGAACATATGACGACCAATTGTGTAGCAGACATATTATCGCGGAATCTTCTTGCAGATACTATGAGAAAGTAATATGCATTTAACTAACCTAACGATATTGCCGCTGAATTCACAAAACATGAAACGGCGCGTTAGCAACAATGATTGTGCAATGCAGCAATTGCACCACAACTTTCAGTGACAGGTCATACTCGGTACGTTGACAGAAAAGGCTTGAAACTCGCCTGTTTCATCTTCTTTTAGGATTCTGAGATTCTTTCTATTCATATTTTTGGCGCAAAATTGGCTGTTTTTGGCTCCAGTACTAACTTCATGGCCGAAATTGTCAACTTGACTCCTTAAATTATTTCCATCATTAACTCTTTGTACAAATATTTTGGCACAGTATTAACCCTTTCAGGATAAATTACGTACATGTAGATCCCCGAAAAAACCTTTAAAATGGAAAATGACGTACATGTAAGTCATCGCTCGTATGTTTAAAAAGCGCGCCTTTTTCGATCATTTTTCTTCCTTGGCATGCGCTACCACACGGAGGAAGTACACGAACTTTTTTCTTGTGCCCATGGGTCTTCCCTTCTTTTTTTATGCTTTACTACAGCGTGCGCCACCGATAGCTTGCACATCGGGTCACGCGCAGGCGCGTGGCGGCTGGTTTCGGTTTCGTCTTCCGGGCGCTTCGTTGTTCTTGGGTGCGCGAAAATGATGCGCTTCTTGCTCTTCTCCCGGCTCTTGCACCCGCGCAACTTTATTAGAATTTTAACACGAAAGTGTTTTATTCCCACATACACGAACATTCCCCTGACGTCATGTCCGTCACGGAAGTGACGCCAGCAGGGTGTCGAACCGGAATTTTTTCGGGTTCGGTTCGGGTTCGGGTTCAAGCCTTTTGGGTTCGGTTCGGGTTCAGTTCCAGAGCACCATTCCGTTCCGGTTCGAACCGGTTCGAACCGGTTCAAACGGGTTCAAACGGGTTCGAAGAAAAAAAGCAGGTGTGTTTTTTTCTGTTAATTTTTTGTGCTCGTTTTTCGTTTCCTTATCAAGTCGGCATAAAAACAAAGTCATAATGAAGGTTTCTTTGTCCAAATATTTTGTCTTCGCCAAACTAAAGCGACCCTGCAACACTTTTTTCAACTTTTTTCTAAATCTTGAGTGCTTGCAGGAAGTAGTCAACCAACACATTAGATTATGGGGTCGCAATGTGCCTCAGCCAAAAATTACTGCTCTCTCCTCGTCAGATAACATATAAACTTGATCAAAATATTTTTCTCTCCTTCCCGGTCTTCGCGTTCATCGACCGCTGAATGACGTCATTACAGTGGTGTAGCGGCTGTTGGCCGACTTTCCTTAAGTTGCAGAATAGAACGCATTTGATAGCCACTTAAGAAAAAGCCACAAAAGCGAAGCAGAAACGGAAGGTGTATCCGCATCGACGAGCAAATCACGCACTGTTGCTCTGTGCTGGCAATAGCGATAGTTTTCGCAGTGCTTCCAAATGCGAAGAAGAGTGAAAGCGTTTATCGAAAATGTTGATTTATTTATTTACTGGTTTTTATTTATTTATTTATATTATTTATTTATTTTATTTTTATTTTCGAAGTGCCTGTTTTGAAGTGTTACTTATTGTCAGCTGCATATCCCAGCGTTGTTTAATTTTTTTTCCACCCTGTATCGGCCCTCACAGGCTAACAGTATGAATAAATAAATAAATTTATTTATTTATTTATTTATTTATTATTTATTATTTATTTATTTATTTATTTATTGTTGGGTTGAACGCGCCGATGCAACGCCGACGACGAGGCGCGCCATAGTGGAGGGCTCCGGATTAATTTTCACCAACTGGGGATCTTTACGTGCGCCGAAATTTCGGACACACGGACGTTTTCGCTTTTAGCTTCCATCAGAAAAGCGGCCGCCGTGGCCGGGTATCTAAACCGCGTCTGTGTGCTCTGCAGCGCAACGCCTTACCCACTCAGCCACCGCGGCTAGTTTACCTAAAGTGTTGAAGAGCTCCTTTAAACTGTACTGCAAAATGTTTTCTATGGTAGTGTGACGAGTACGTGGCGCTGACTGCCAATTGTTGCAGGTGGCATTTAGAGAAATTTCCTTCTGCTCATCTTTTATCTGCTAACAGAGCTGTTAGAAAGAAAGAATGGCTATAAAGACTCATTGGACGGCGTGTATAGGACGGCATTGGATAGGGAACCACCGGAGATAGGAACTTGCTAATGGCCCTTCAGCGACCAGTGACAGCGATTGGGCTCTAGGAAAGATGATAGCCAAGTGAAGTCACAAGCAGCAGTAATGATCACTTGTAGAGAGAGAGAGAGAGAGAGAGAGAGAATGAAGTTTAATTCAATCGAGGCAAAGTTTCAGAGAGGCGTCCTCATTCGAGGGGGCCGAATCGACAGCCGTTTCCATCAAGAGCAACTGATCTTCCAGGCCGGAGCTGGCCATGGCTGTCTCCCAATTCTCTATGGAAACGTGGAGGTTGGATGGATCTACGGCACACTTGTCGCAGCCGCCTACTATGTGTATGAGGTTCCCAGGCTCTCCACAGAAGCAGCGAAATGCAGAGAGTTGTGTCCCGTCAAAGAGGTGAAGTCTGGTGTTGTGTGGGAAGGTGTATGCCCACAGGGTGCGGAGTAATCTTTCCTGGTTAATCGGTAGCGATTTGTGCGGGGAGGAATACGTTCTACGGAAGAGGCCATAGTGCTGAGTAACTTCCTGGTCTGTGACTGCAGGATGTATGCACTCGGGCCGAGCTTCATCAGCGCTGGCTAAGCGAGTCAAGTCTCGACCCACGAGGTTGGTGATCTTGTTTGCCGGGGATGCCAGTATGAGCTGGTGCCCATACATGCCTGGCTGGTCTCCTTGGTGGTCTCTGATTGATCATCGGAAGTTTTGTAACATGCGATCGACCGTTGGCAAAGTTGGGCCACGCCTGCTAAGAGTCTGTTATGAGAGTTTTGTCGCCGCTTTGGCTAAGCGCACGTGCTATCGCCGCTTCCTCAGCTTAGAGGGGGCTGTGTTCGGGGGTTGAGATGCTACACCTGTGGGAGGCTGCAGAACGGTAACACAAAGAAAGAGAAGGTATTGAAGAATGCTATCGGGCGTCTCCTGCATCAAACCAGTTGATCGTTCCTCCCTTTTTTTCTCGCAGTTTAGTTTCTTTCCAACTGTCTCCCCTCATATATACACACGTTTTGAAAACCATTTGATGAATATAAAATATGCATTAGGCAATTAGTTATTAACTTTAGTGCGAGATGTCAATTTTAATATAGCAACAACATAATGGCGCAATACGTACGGGCATTAAGAAAGACCTTTTATAGCATCAGGTGGTCGTCAGATAACTTTGCGGCTACTTTGTGCGTGACAAAATTTTCTGATTGGTCGAGAAGGAGAACGCTGCAAAATTTCCAAATGCCAAGGACCCCAAAGATATCATGTTTTGTCCGACCGTCGCATCCGCCTTAACTGACCCGCTAATTCCTTTAATCCAAATAATTCAACACATCAGTCCCACTAATTCAAATTAGCTCATTAACTCACCTAACTGATTCACCCCAGTCTACCCGCTAACCCACACTAATCGACGTCAATCCATCCGCCTCTTAAGTTTAAGGTTGAGCAGATTCAAGATAACATGAAAATGCTATCAAATATACTTTAAAAGTGGAAAATTAGGATTCCCCATTTTTTTATATCTCATGTTCTCTTAGAGCAGTAACCAAAGGACACAACAGCACTGTATACAAGAAAAAGTGACGTTAATTTTGAGAACTGCGAGCGTTTGTGTCTCAGTGCTGTTTGTATATAACTGTTCATTCAAACTAGAATAAGTGGAAGATGTAGATTTATTGTTGATGGTGTCCCTGAAGGCCTTCACAAGCGGACAGGGATGCATGCGAATTAACAACACATTGAAAACTTTACACGATTTTAAACACCATATAGATAGAAACCATGAAGAATATTCATGATATGTTGCCTCGTATATGCATTATAACTAAGTTATGCTAAATGTAAAAGATATTGGGAGAGATGGGCAGGTACCCTAACGCAAAACTGATAGTATATACGGACAACTTTAAATTAAATTGAGGGCAATAATTAGAAGAGAACATGATGGGTCTTGGGAACTGCCGACTACGCAAAATATTTCATGGTTCTGTCTGGCGAGTGGCAAAATATCTTCAGACGCAAGGTAGGGTACCGAAATGGAAAACTAGAAATCACATTTTTGAGGCCCCGGAACCGGTTCGGAACGGTTCCTTCGATTCGTCCGGTTCGGGTTCAGTTCCAAAATGGCGGAAAAAATACGGTTCCGGTTCAGTTCCGGTTCCGGGCAAAAATTCGGGTTCGGTTCCGGTTTTCGGTTCGGTTCCGGTTCCGGTTCGACACCCTGGACGCCAGTACAACGAAGCAAGCGGCCTGTAAAGGGTGCACAGCTGCAAGCAGGGTCTTCTTGCGGGGAAGCAAGCTTAAGTATTAAAGAGTACGTTACACTTAGGGCTGTTCGTTTTCGCGTTTTTATCTTAACACAAAAGTTTTTGGTGCCACGATACCCCAACATTTCACTGACGTCATATTCGTCACAGAAATGACACCAGTACACCTTTGCCGAAGCGACCCGCCAGCAGTACGTCGCTCGCCAAACACACCCACAAGACAGCTGCCGACACGCAAATCATGCTCAGCTGCAGATTTGCTAGACATTTCACTTTCATATTTTACTGTTTCGTATGACAGAGTAATCAACCGAAGTTTTTTCTTATGCTACTCATCAATATACCACGTGTATGTAACAAAACAAACGATATTTCGTCCCGTAATAATCACCCTAAAAACTTAGTTTTGTTCTAGAAATAGATTTATATCAGCACGAGAAAAATCGACCCCGGAAAGTCGCATTTGGCGAAAAAAATTTACCCTCAAAGGGAAAATGGCCAGACGGCACGCCGTTCAATGAGTTGCTGCTGAACATAGAGCAAGCCGCTTTCCACCCACCATATCATGCTGGCCAAGCTTTTTGGCTTTTTATATTTACACTTCGGGTAATAAAGCCACTGGTTCTTAATATAATATATTGCTAGGCTACTTTCCCGCACATTTCGAGCGTGTGGTACGCCAGGGCCAATATTTTGGTGAAGGCAATCGGTTTACATGAAAATGCAATTGCGTTTACTTGTACAAACTGGAGTAAAATATTTTCTTCATTTGAAAGCGTTATTTCGGCCGCCGTAAGACGGGTGCGATGAAGGGAACGCAATCGTTGATAGCGATTTTTTAAAGTTCAGTGTGAATCAGACTAAGACGAATTGTCACAAACGCTGTTCTTTCAGGGCAGGCAAATGTTCGGCTATTAGTTACAGTTTAAGGTGGTTTCGTTGAGCATGCTATCGCTTCTGGAATAGTTTGGAGAAGTGGTGGTTTCATATAACTTGTGCCACCGATGCAAGACGTAATTACCTATTGTACCGACCAATATAACAATTATCGAAGTCGTATTCTTGAGAAGACCATCGCACTGCATGCTAACAGATGAGCACGTAATTTTCTCGGAGGAAATTCGATTAGTTTGAACTGAAATTGGTATGACCCGCGAGAAAATCGAAAGCTACAAAAGGCTTTGCGGGACCCTGCAGCACGTCTTCAAACAGCTTTCCGAATTACCGGAAACCGGCCAATAGGCAATGCGTGATTTGCTCGTGGCAGCAGTCATGTCTCGCAGTTTCGTCCGTGCATTTTTGCGACTTTTTTAGCTAGTTCTGGAATGTGTTCATCATTGCAAATGAAGGGAAACTGGCCAATAGGCTTGGCATAGCTCCAATTACAATATGTAAGCGCGCAAACAACGCCAAAAAAGGGAACGAGAGAAGAATATTTTTATAGCTTCGAAACTATCTGTTGAGCGTAGACCTGTAATCTTTGGCTCAGTGACTTTGTGACCTCCTAATCGAAGTGCTTGAACAGGTTATTAACTAGGTTGTGGAAAAACTGCACATTTAGATATAGTTTAATTTAGTGTCGCCTGGCTCCCTAAGTTACAGGTGCTGTCATGATTTGTTACGAGTGCATATGTTTCACGCATTCTACTCAAATGCCGAATATACTAATTCAGCATCATGGTCGGTAGCTGTTCGCTTCAATCGCTGTTTCGTGTTTCAAACAGGGGAAAAAATATCACGTTCAGGAATGCGCTTTAACGTTCCTATCATCTGAGGCCTAGATGGCTGCAGCGCTTTCCAGAACCTAACGGTAGTAGCTTCTGTGAGCATTATCAAAGTCTCATCAGCCGTTTTTCTCGCATTCTTTTCCTAGATTACAGAGTAAACTTGCCTCAAAAGCTGCAGAAACAGAGTGGCTTTCAAGTGATGTCCCTTAAAAAAAGATGATTGACTGTAACAAGAAACTGAAACGGCTACAACAAGAAACTGAAAACAGCTGAACCTGGCGTGCCTCTGGGAGGACGGAAAAGCTTGTTGGATGATATGCTGTTTCAGCGTGTATCAAGCGAAACCTAGGAAATTAGAAAAAATATTTTCTCCCTTTATATAAAATAGGCTGTCCAGCCAGGAGCCGATGTGTTGAAAGGGCTCTTATTACCACCATGAGCCGCACCTACGCATTCGCACCGTAGCTGCTGTGATGAAGAGCATACACGGAGACGTACTGGGTTCAGGATAAGGAACATTAGAGTCCGCCGGTCCTAGCGTATATCACCCTCTCCTACATTCGCTATTCCAATTTGCCAAATTCATGAGAATATTGTTCGGGTTCCCCGAGTTTTGGTCTTCTATGTAGGTGAATAGTGTCGTCGACGCAAAAAGCTCCATCTAAAACTGTCCCCCTCCCCCCCTCTGCCTCCTCGAGAAGTGTTTCTTGTAAAAAGGCCGGAGTGTAGATTACAAACTGCGCCAACGCTACCCTTTCAATGCATATATTAGGGGAGAAGTTGCCGCGAATCTTATCTCATTGGCGCCAAAGAGTTAGAGATGACTTGCAAGGACTGTCCTCGTCGCTTAACGTCACCTTTTCTTTTTTACCGCGTTTAATTTACGCGACCGTGTTAGCTGACAAGGGCTGTGGGCACCGGGCATTACGAAAATATTTCTTTGTTTGCTAAGCTGGCAAGACCGACGGTCTTAGAACAAGCAGCTCGTAAGAGGTGCTACTTACCGCGGATACGGAACGTGCTGTGTTTTGTTTGTTTGTCCCAAGTGGTTTCAAAACATGAAAATGGTAAAATTAAAGATAAATGTCCAGCCAGGCCGAAACGCATTGTTTGTGTAACAAGTATTTAGGAGCTATTTAAGAGCAAAAGAAAGGGAACGGCTGACAGTACCTCTAGCGAAGTGCAGGCTTTATGTAGGTCGGCTCAAATGCAACCTGGCCGGAATAATTACGACGTCCCTTTGCTCTACATGTATGAAAATTAAAATTGCCCAAATAGACATGTACTTCTCTGGACAGAGAAATTGTTGGAGTTTCTTTTGTAACTCGGCGACCAGCATCGGATCACACAGAGTTCTGAGACCGCGTTTCTTTGCTACGTTTCTACCCGAAGCTGGACTTCAAAACAATCTACCACCCTCGTGGTGGAATCTTCACTACTAGTTAGGTCCGAGATGTTGCCAATAAACAACTTCGTTTTTTAACGCGAAAGTGTTTTATCCCCCGCTACACGAACATTTCGCTGACGTAATACACATAACGGAAGTGACGCCTGTACAACGAATCAAGTGGTCTGTTAAGGGTCAAGCCCTACACCTAGGTCTTCTTGCGGGGGCGCAACCTTTAGTACTAACGAGTAGGTTAGGGTTGTTCATTTTCGGGTTTTATATTTTAACACGAAGGTGTTTTTTGCCGGGATACACCAAGGTTCTCCCTGACTTCATATCCTTCACGGAAATAACGCCAGTACACCTTTGCCGAAGGGACCCGCCAGTAGGACGTTCGCTCTCCAAGCACACCCACAAGACAGCCGCTAACCGGCAAATCATGCTCAGCTGCAGATTTCGCTGCACATTTCACTGTCGCGCTTGATTGATGCGTACGACGGAGGAATCAACCACAGTTTTTTTCTGATAAAGCATGAAAGGTCATATAAGCACCTCAGATATACCCGTAGTTGCGCCATTGAACATGACGAAAGCGTGTACTTCCTGAGGCCTCCATCCTCGTAGCTCATCAGGTATCCCTCGCTCCATGGACACCTTTCTGCTCCAGGGTGTCCAGGGATGTACTCAACAGCCTTGTTGCCGTCATGTGTTGCTCCAAGCCTGGAAAATGCCGCGAGAATAACTTTTTGCATTGATGACAACAGTTCAGGTACAACGACATGAGCGCAAAAGTTTTGAACACATAGTTTAAGTTACAGCTGTGATCGGCATTATGCCCTTCACAGTAACTGCCTCTGATGCTAATGATCTTCCCTGGCAGTAAAGCGGTAAAATTAAAGCCGTTCCACTCAATGTGAAAGCTGTCGGAAGTGCAGCGCAGGTGATTCGCCATAATGGCTGTAGCGCCGTTATCCGCTCACTGCTACCACCCAATGCAATTCAAATTTCCCGCTTTCGCAGTGCTCGTGCGCTCCCTGCCTGAAAGTGCGCCAGCGCGAGGTCTGTTCTTTTTGTGCCCGATTTTTCGACCCCACGTGCCGGCGCTGCGGTGTCACTTTTGTTCGCTTACTATCGCAAAAACCAACCCAATGAGCGTTCCGAACTAAATGAACTCGGGGGCTGCCTGTTATTCACTTATATTTTGCGTCAAATGTACGCACAGTTTTCTTTGCACTAAACGGCGAGATGTATGACAAGCGCCAGCTGGTTCACGACTTTCGAACGTTTGACTATATAGATCACCTGCCTTTCGAAGAGTCTGTGTTACGCCGCGACGACAGCCGTCACGACGGAACGCCGTGTGGCTCTACTTGGGTGCAGCGAGCGAGCTACGACGACAAGGCGAGCCCCTAAAGTGCTCTGCATTTATAATGGGAGTAAACTAAGCTATGTCCTCGAGTGAGCGTAGGTGTACTGTTTTTCGTTGTTTCTAGAGGACACAGCGGGTAGTCGCAGCATTGAACATGGTTTCAGAGTGTTCCAAACAACTTCTTTGGAATGGGATTCGTAAAGTAGTTTCTGCAGAATACAACGCTCATTGGAAGGTTTATGCGTTTAATAATACCTTTTGGTTATAATTCCTGATATCCAAACTCTATCCTTGCCTAGATACCTTCGATTACAAACGTTAACCCTGTAAACTTCACGGGTAGTATCATCGATCTGCGTGCAGGGCTGAAAGAAGGCAAGGAAGTTGCAATAAAAGAGAGTTGATGCCTTAGAGACCGCTGCTTTCGAGAGAGTAGACACGTATATTCTGGGGTACTTTATGTGGAAAGTGTACGTAAAGAAGCTTTGCAGCCATGAAGACGATAAGGCCATACCGCGATCTTACATTCCCAGAAAGAGTTTGCCACTACGAGAAAGAGAGATTGGTACGAGTATGCGAAGCCACCTCATGTTTAAGCAGCTATATGTTTTCATTGCTTTTTTTATGGCAGTGCCTATAGGTGTAGCCAAACAACACCTAGTTTGCAAAAGGTTTTTTGCAACAATTGTTCACCTCGGTAACAGGGAACGATACTTGAGATACCCATATCTGGTTCTTCTGCCTATCTATGTAATCGGTTGTAAAAAAGTGAAGTGCGGTTTTAGTCAGGCAGAAATGAAGCCAAACCACCAAAAGTCTGTTGCCTGGACGTGAGATTTAATTCTATTTGTGGGTGAAATTAAGTGGTAGTTACTGCTTCCCGGCTCCGGCGAATCTTCGAATGCCTCATCGAACCGTATCGCCACCGATTCATACTGAAGTACCTCTTGGCGGCAAGGATAAAAATGAAAGTAAGAGAACCCGGTTAACTGCCGTTCACTGAACGGAAGACCCTAAAGAACACGGAAATGGTGCTTTATTTAAGGATACAATCAAATCCATTCCCTTTCACACTGTCACCGTTTATATGGAACTTGAAGGACTGGATTAACTAATATATTTCTAAGCAGACTTTCTATGATTGCTAGAAAAGATGGGGCAATCTCAGTTCTGGTTTTAAGACAATTGCAGTTGTGGGTGAATTGCATTCTGGTTAAAAGACATTTTTGAAACACGCTGTTTCAAAGATTTCCCATTTCTTACATTTCCTACTATTTCGTACTATCAAAACTCGCCCTAATAAAGTTTTTTTCTGTAATAAATTGGGAAAATTATTTCTTAGTGTGCGTGCTGTCAAGCGCCAGTGAACTTTCGTTTCTCAAAACCGCGACACAACGAACCTGTATAAACGAATACGAAAGAGGAATTGACTAGTTATTTGTAAATACCAATACATGATACTCGGTTGATGTTTCTCAAGTGCTCCCCATTGAATTGCTCTGGTAGGTGATCTGCATTCTGTAGTTCATAAAAATCAAAAGAGCACTATTGACGGGTACGGAGAAACACAAGTAGAGTGGAGAAGACAAACCAATCATTTTACTATGCATTCTATGCGTTAGATTTAGCATGTGGCGAAGTACCGCCTTTAACTTTGTTATTCCCGTCGTGCCCGTGAAGACTACTCAGACCCAACGCCAGTTTCACGATATTATCTTCACCGCGTACTCCGCTCCCGGTTCAGAGATGTTGGTCCTTCGTTAGTGTTTTCACGTTATAAACACGATACTCTGCATTGAGTCATCTCAGCACGAAGAGTGTGTCTGTCAGTCCGTCACGCGACTGACCTGCCTTGCCAACTACTAAAGCTGGTGGCATATGTCGACGCTGTTGAGCGCAAAAAGCAATAAGCATACGAGTGGCAAAACATGTGAAATCATTTAGAGCTCCATTGTGCATTTATTGCAATTGCAGCCGATATCCGCTTTTGCGCTAGCCTGTAAAGAACGACGCGTTAAAAAAATGTTGCTAAAATGGAAAGGAAGCTCACACTAACACGAAATACGTGAAGGTAGCGAAGCTTTACGCAACGTTCGTGACCATCACGATGGTTTAAGTCGACGATCGCAGCCGATTTGCTTTTTTCTTCGCAGCCGCAACAATGTTTACGCCATAATTGTTGCTATAAGTGTGAGGATCCTTCATTTTTTTGAAGTGATAATCATTGGGCATCACCTTGGAGCGCCGTACGATACGATTTGTCTTCCTCGTTCCGAGCAAGGGATTCCACGATTACGGTGCACGCTTGAGATTTTTTGGCCTGGGCCGTCGCCGCGAGGCAGGCACACACGAGCGCTCGGCGTTTTCTTGTTTGTTTTAACTGTCGGGCGGTCGCCGAAATCTTGGCGAATCTCCGTAAGTGGGTTAATGCTTGGGGTGAAAAACATGCGCCTGGGACGGTGGGTGCTCGCCGCGAGGCAAGCGCTCACGTGCTCTCTGCATTCTCTTGGTATTTTTAACTGCGGACACGCAAAATGACGATTCGCTATCTAGCTTCGCTGCTACACGCAAGCGATAGAACAGACATCCCGGCTCAAGCGGTGATGCAAAGGGTAAACAAGAGGTCGCTATAGATAGCGCGCCAGCATTCCAAGTACTTGAAAATTGAATTGAATTGACTGAACTTCTATTTTATACGTCATGGTAGGAGTGACAGGCGAGGGAAAAGTTGGAGTGGTGGGAGGTGAAGAGAGCCGATGGTGTTATGCTGTACAGGCAGCTGCAGATAAGAGACTTCCGAAGACATTTTGAGCAAGTGAAACAGGTACGGGGACAATTTTTCCCTCTGCCATCTATATTTAGGGTAATTGCAAACTTCCCGAATCTGGGGAAGGTGGAAGGCCAATGCTGGGTCTTATGAGTTGGGCGGCCCGTTTCTGTGGTCCGCGAACAATTTCTGGAGGGATTTTATGACTGTTATCACGCTCAGTGCTCTGAGCATTCGGAAGGAGGTTCTGTCGTTGACGTTGGTGCACACCAGTGTCCAGTTTAATGGACCGCCCAGATTGCGGGCTTTACAATGTAGGAATCACTGCCCAGAGACTCTCCCTTATTCCGTAATTTTTTTTCCTGGACGTTTTCGCGCTGCAGGTGTTGCGGGCTCCTATTTTCCAATATTAGTGAAAACACTCAGGTGACGCCTCTGAATGGTAGTTTGGAGTCTAGTGCCTCGGCGTACTTGTTGCGAGGCAGGTCGAGCTGCGTTTACAACTACCATCACAGGGCCTTTCACGCTGCAATCGAAGGCGTTAATAATAAGTACTGGAAGGTGTCGCGCAAATGGTTTGGCTGGCCGCACACGTTCACCACAGATACACCTGGCTGCAGCCTGGCCTACGGTTAGCCTCCTTAGGCCTATGCTGCAACCATTGATTTTTAAGTGCGAATTGCACTTCTTAAGCGACCCTGAACCTGCGTCCACCGGCGATGTCCGCATAGCATACCCACGTGGGGGATTGGCCAGGAATCTCCTCGTCTTCCTTGGCAACGGGGGGAGATGGGCGCGCGCTGCCTGGCCGCTGACATGGCACATACCCACGTGGGGGATTGGCCAAGGATCGGGCGTGAGAAGGGCTAATGCACCCGCTTAAAGGAGTACTGACACGAAATTTGAAAGCTGAGATCCGCTCTAGCAATCAAGTACAACGACAACACAAATAGGTGTCTGTGAATAAATGCATCTTTCTTTCTTTGTAGTTGTGTGTGTGTGTGTGATCTCTCTTTCGCGAACATTACCGAACCGCGCAAATTCAACTCGTGCATTCGCACTTTCACATTCTTCCCCTCGGGGAAATGCGGGGAATTTCTCTTCGTTCTATCTGATGCGGAACACGTTGCCTTAGTTATAGGGAGAGTGTTTTGTTGTACGGCAGTGATGGTCCCTGCCATGAGGTGGAAGTTTCGTTAGTGGTGCGTGGCATGGCCTCCTTAGCATGGCGCGCCTCTTTTCTGCTTCCATTTTAATATTTTGAGGTGCCTTATTGTTTGATTAGCCACCGGCATGCACTTGTTTCTGCGTCCCCTACGGGTTTACTGCCCGAGCCTGAGGAGTTTCTTCAGTCGGGGTTTTGAGTAGACCATGCGTGTCGTTTTTGTGTTTCTCATTGAAGCGCATCTCTTGTCTAGCTGGCTCATCTTGAAACTTATGTTAAGTTATTTGCAATTCTAAGGCTTACCATACTAAGACGGATTGCTAGTTTGTGCTTTAATATTTGGTGTTGTGTGGTTTTTCTGACCTAAGTTTGTTGTTCTCGTTGCGTGGCTAGAGAACGGTTTGCATTGTAATTTTATTACTCTGCATCTTCTTCAGCGACATGTTTTGCTGCATCGCAATCTGTTATATGGCCAACTAGTCCTGGTTATGAGGGCTTGATGTTAGATTTGAATATGCTTTGCACCTTCATGATTATGTCGGATAACGGAGCTTGTATCGCCTTGTTGGGAAAATGCTCTTGTTTTTTTTTACTCTTTTACTTTTCGCAGCGCATGGTTTGAGTTTCTTTCTTCGGGATTTTTAAATCAGAGTGACGTTTTGCTGTGCTACTACTGATTGTAGTACAAGAACGGTGGCGAGGAGGTTATGTTGCGTTGGGTGTTTTATGAGTTAGAGCTGCGGAAGGCAGGGCTGGGCGCTCCTTCCAGCTTACCTTGTTTGTATTCGAACCCCTGCCTGGAGTTTACTTTGATTCCTGAATTCGACACTGAAGAATGGAATGGAAAGATAACATTCTTATGAACCACCTGCTATGACACACTCAAGCAATGCACCTATTTTTAATTCGTGTGGTACTTGTAGGCTCAAGAATGACGACTTGAATCAAATGTCTTGTTATTATCGTTTCCCCTGAACACAACTGTAGCCCAGCCGTAGCAAGCGAAATGATAAAGTTCTCAACTTTCCTTCTGCACTTTTGGCCGTTTAAAGTGGACGTAACGCCGTTTGGTTACTTACGAATGGCCCAATTCATGTGCCAATGTATACACGCCGTCGTAGGTGTTGGGCTTGTCTTCTGCAACTCCCACCTTCTCAGCCGCGCATAGAGAACCAACATATGCAAGTCCTGAAACACCAGTAAAAAAGCTCTGTAAATTTCAATCTAAAACCATTCCCCGGATACAAGTTTGCAATCAAGAGCCACTTTCAACAGGTGAACTCAACACATAGGTTTGTAACAGAATACCTATTTGGAACGCTCAAGTCCGCATTTATATTGAGCTTTTCGTCCGTACATAGAATTGGAACTTTTTCGCCGAAAACCAGATTTGTTTACACATCATCATCGTCATCATCATCTTTATTTCAACGTGCCCCTAACAGCCAATGGCCTTAAGCGGTGGTGCACAGGATGAAACAAAACTTGATGCAAACACAAAAATTTAAATATGTAGCCTGAAAGGAGGAAAATAAATGGAAGAAGAAAAAAAGAAAAATGCGATCAGTGGACTTCACTCAAAGCAAGCTTAAACAAATGCAAATTGTTGTCAAAAATATCAAGGTGACTTGCCTTTTCATTGTACAGTCTAAACAATCTTTGCGTAGGAGAACAAGTAGAACTGATTCGAAATAAAAGAAATCGATAAAAAGGCTTACATGGAGCTCTAATCTCAATTGATGACATAAGGTCTTCACAATCAATGATACTGTCTAAAGGCTTAAAGAAAAAATCAAATCCGCGTCAAGCCTCTTTTTCGACAATTTAGCCAATTGCAATTTCTCCAACATATTTTCATACTGATAGTAAACTCGGCGATAGAAATGCTTGTCGTATACAATTATAACAAAACGTCTTTGCAGATTTTCAAGCGTAGGGCTACTTGTTATGCCCCACTTGTTCAAACAACAGGCACAAAATGAAGTTTTGGGATCACCGTAGTTAAGAATAATCGTACAAAACACAAAGGATTAGAAAATGGTCTCGTAATTAGCGACACAATTCCCAAGAGGCTGTAGGCCTTGTTCACAACAGAATCAACATGCGACCGAAAATGCAGTTCTTAACCAACAACAATGCCAAGATCACGACTTTCTTTAACTCTTTTGAGCACTGTTCCCTTTAGTGTGTCATGTAGCACAGCAAGACTTTTTCTAGTGAAAGCCAATACATAGGTTTTGGTGACATTATTCAACAGCTTGTTTTCAGCACACCAATGAACTATATTTAACATGTCAGACTGAAGTAAGACGCAGTCATCATGCGAGATAATTTCTCGAAACAATTTGATATCATCTGCATATAAAAGGCTGCGGGAATTTTGGACACAGCATGTAATATCATTAATAAATACATTGAACAAAAGAGGGCCTAAAATAGATCCTTGTGGAACGCCAGAAGAAGAAATAACAGGCTTGGACAGCACATCGTTCACGTGCACGTAATTACATCTACCGGAAAATAATCCATAATGAAAGTACAAAGTTGACTGCACACGCCATACGCTCCTAACTTTTCAACCAGTCTCTGGTGGACATCTAAGTCAAACGCTTTGGACGGAAATGCGTTTCCTATTTACCTTTTGTACAGCATTCTATCCCCGCTGTAGCACGTAAATACGAAGAAATCTAGACCTACTTCAACAAAACTTTAGTGCGCGTGTTTTGGCAGACACACAATGTAAGATAAATGTCATTGAAATGTTTTGCTTCCTGCTACCAGTAAAGCATTTCCATATGGTCATTTTTATTCTTGCCTCGACAAAACTTTAGATACGAATGCTAAGTGTTTCTGTTTGTGCTTTCAAAAGCACCGTTTCATTTTTGTGAAAACACGTCTACTGTCTCCACCCTTATGTTCTTAAGAGATTAAGGGCCAGGCTGGCGTAAATTATGGGGATTTCCAGTTCCTACCTTTTGCAAAGCCTGAGTATTAGTCTAGCGGAGTGCTCTCCTCCATACCACTCCATAGTTCACTTCGGCTGAGAAACAATACTCCTAGGTCAACACCACACATGGCCAGATATTCCAATCTTGGTCAACGGAGGGAGGGTGGGGGGAGGAGGGGGGGGGCGGGTGTTGACAGATGGTAGAAAGCAGTTTCGTTTGGGTTGTGCAGTTTTGACCTCGCCTCCTGGAATGCTGAGAGCGCAAGAATTCCACGCGGTTCCCGAGTGATGCCTAAAATTGATCTTTCTTTCCCCGGAAGTTTGTGCCAGGTACGGCAAACTGTAGCAAACTAATCAGAATTCAATATGAGCCCCGGTAGGGAGTTTGTAGCATAAAAGATTTCCCGCAAAAAGCGAAAAAAAATTGACACATACAATTGCTTTGTTGGCTTGAGTGGTAGTATATCGCGTCACATAAACAGGACCATTTAAGGTTGCAGTACAGAGATCGGCCCCACAAAATATAAAGCGTAATAAGCATTCTAGCGAACAGTGCAAAGGCACTATCAAGATAGATTCAAGCGCAAACCATGAAGCACGTGGCTTTTAGTACATGGCGGGCCGCGTATGCATAGTAGGAATAAGAGTGTGTCCAACCGTGATTTGTAAATACGACCGTTCGACATGTGAGCGTATTCAGTTTGGGAAACCAGCGTGTTCGGTGCCCGCTTGCATGGCTGTTTTGCAACTTCGCCTCCAAGACAAAGCGATTACGGTCGCTTGCGCACAGGGACACGTTTCAAGCGAAGCTTGAAATAACTGACTTGAACGTGCGACATGTGTATGCTAAACACCATGCAGTAAGGCCCACCTTGAGGATATCTGATGATGGGGATGACCTTATTTCTTTTCGGCAGGTCTATGGGTCAGCAACGGGCGTTTTGTTCGGCCTGACAACTGTACGCTAAGAGCCCTGCAGTAAGGCCCTACCTAAGGAGGTCTGATCATGACCTGAATTCATGTTGGCACGTCTATGGGAAGGCCACACGTGATTCATTCTCTCCATGAGCGAAACCATGAGCGTGCTCGTGAGCGTTGTGCAGAACGGGGAGTTGGTCAGGCGGAAGTGGCGGCCAACAAGCCACAAAGGCGTCATTTGCCGTTGTGCATCGTGCGTTTTAAGTGCGAATGCACTTCTTAAGACGAGCCTGAATCGTCCGCCGCCGTAGTCCGCATAGCAACAGCTGCGGGTGCGCGCGCTCCTCGTCTTCCTTAGCAACGGGGGGAGATGGGCGCGCGCTGCCTGGCCGCTGACATGGCACATACCCACGTGGGGGATTGGCCAGGAATCGGGCGTGAGAAGGGTTAATGCACCCGCTTAAAGGAGTACTGACACGAAATTTCAAAGCTGAGATCCGCTCTAGCAATCAAGTACAACGACAACACAAATAGGTGTCTGTGAATAAATGCATCTTTCTTTCTTTGTAGTTGTGTGTGTGTGTGTGTGATCTCTCTTTCGCGAACATTACCGAACCGCGCAAATTCAACTCGTGCATTCGCACTTTCACATTCTTACCCTCGGGGAAATGCGGGGAATTTTTTACCATCTAGCTTCGCCCGTTTTATCTTCCCGCTTAGAAAAGGGAGAGTATTATTTTGTTGTTGCTCTCTCTGCTCAAAATGTAACAAAAAGAAATATATTCACGTGCACTGTTTCCACCCTGTGCAATGACGGAATTCGACAACGCAAGCATGTACAGGCACCGTCTGCTTATTTCAAGCCTGGGATCTTGAGCTTGCTTTAAAAGTTCACTCCAACGCGAACAAATGCCTGCTATATGACAAACATTTTGCCAAAATCTCTGCTTCGGATGGTAGAGGCTCTTGTTTTGCCAATTTACGACAAAGCTTTATACGCTTGAATGTGTATCTGTAGAGGGATCTTCATCACAAACAATCGATTGACTTCAAAACAAAATACACGAGAGAGATAGAGAGAAGGAATCTGTAATTGTGGGTCTCAGCCCGTGCCTATGTTATCGACCCGTGTGAGAACAACTACCTCACCCCCTCCCACTCCGCTGCCTCCACCCTTCCCAACCTCTCCGCGCATTCGTGAGGTTGGCCCACTGGTGCCGGAGAACGAATTTCACAATCCTCTAAAGAAAAGGACATTTTTGGTAAACATTGATATTCGACGTTTTTGTTCTGCCGAAAATTGATTGGCAATGGATGTACGGGTCCGCACTTAATCATCAAAATGTTTATAAATGAGAAAAGTTCAAGTTTTACCAGTTACAGACTTCTCCAGAGTGTTTCCAGTAACAGTGACAAGATCTTCACTGGAAAAGAATGTTACGTCATTGTCAGTCATAATAAGTAGTTTGGTCAAAAACAGCGTAAGAACCGTTTGAAATAAAACAACGTTCTGCTGCATAAAGTAGTAGTAGTAGAGTGGAACCACAAAAATACGACTTTCAAGGCACCACGCGGGAGCGTCGTAGGACCGGGGGGTCGTATGACAGGGGTGCGGTAAACTGCGGCCTAGTAGACGGTCTTACGTGATAGGTGGGCTAACAACTTATTTAAACTACTGCATCTAGCGCATTCGCGCGTGATTTGCGAACATTTAACTAAAATTCCGTATTAAAAAAGCAACGCCTATTTTAGGCCCCCTCCGCTCCACTGCGTCCAAGCTTGCCCGCTATCCAAGCGCTGCGCGCAACACGACCCCGCGCCGTCCGGTGTCATTTTTAGACCGCCAGCCCCGCGCCTCGCTCGCGCGAGATAGGCGGACGTGGTCGAGCTATTTGAGAAAGGAATAGACGAGTATGAAACTGCCACGTCCAAGCGAAATGAACGATAGTGCGAAATGGTGATAGAAAAAAGCGGCAAGTAAAGGAGCGGACTGACAACGCCGCTTTGGAAGACAATCATAAGCAGAGAGCACAGAGAGGGGAGAGGTAGAGCGTCGTGAAAGGAATAAACGTGGATCGAGCACGCGAATAAAGCGGGTGTTTTGTCATAGAGGTGGGGTTGCGTCGTACGCGTTTTCGCGTTCGTCGGTGGCTTCATGGCTCCATAGGGAGCTTCAAATTCACAGTACTCCAGACCCCTAACTTTGACTTCTCGCGGTTTGTGTCTTGGCGTGCTACTGCTCCGTGGGGCCGTCATTGATTAACTCCCGCTCGTGAGTACCCGCCTGCTTGCTTGCGTCTGCTCATCAGGTCACGTGGTCCACCTGCCGACCTTTGAACATCAAGCAGCATCAAACAGGCATTAAGAATCAAGAAAGGTCGAGACGAGGCGGAGAAGCGGTGTAAAAGCTGAAAAAAAAAGCCGGTTTAAGCGCGCCAGGTTACGTCGTATGAAGCCAGGCCGTGCGCACCCGAGCGTCATATCCTCGATGTTTTTAAGGCATTGTTTGCATGGGCAGTTTGCCGGGACTGCGGGGATACGTCGCGAGAAGCGGTTCGTCGTAATTCCAGGGGACGTATTAGCGGAGTTCCACTCTAGAATAAAGTTTTATAAAGTCATAATTTTTTGTGTCTTTATCTATTCCGTCGTGCACATGTCTAACTGGAGACGGGGTCAACGAATTAAACAGTATCTCAAAGATGTTTCGATCAATTACGTTTTCAACCTTTTTTCAAACGATTCCCCTATTGACCTAATGAGGGATGTCCCGTACTTCACCGAATACTTTTTAATTCTCACTCGTAGCCTGAGATTGACGTACAGCCGGGGTATTTTGTCACTCTGTACCACTTTGTAAAACCAGCGTACACCACATAGAGTTTCTTTTGCATACTTAATTTCACTTGCTTTGTAATAGGCAGTATCAGGTTCTTTTCTGACTTTCCTCTAAAATTATTCACGCGTGACATCCAAAATCCCAGCTGATCGTGATGGTAATTATTGTACGCAAGGTCGATTCCAAGTACCCAACACGATAAAGGACGAGGTAAGGATGATGCGGGAAAAAACAAAAGACATAAGCGGCGGGCGTATATAAATTGCATCAGTCGGGCCGATGATACTTGATGTCATCATGGATGCTTGCAAGTGGACAAGAAAATCTGTTCGACGAGGATGGTTTTGAGGGCATTTGCTCATTTCATAAGATTGTTTTCTCATTGCAGCCAGTCTTTTTATCTGCAAACTTTTTCGAGCGATGCTCTTCTACGTGGTTATCCCAGCCTAATTGTTTTTGTAAAAATAATATTTTGTTGGCCTCAACAAAACATTGCCCTCCTGGCTGGCCCTTGAACTTTAAGTTTATTCATTTCAGGTATGTAACGCGAACTTTCAGGGTGCGAGTCAAAGTCGACGCTCAACGAGTCAAACAACGAACCGTATTGGAGTCAAAGTACAAACTCAGACGACCAACAAGGGATCCCTCACGATAAAGGTTCGCATTCAACCATCATCGTTGTTAGACGGAGGAGTGCATTGTTTTCACTGAACGAGGCTCTGTTTAACTACTCGTTCGATAAATACTGAGTAATGTAAGCTTAACTAAGAAGAGAATCACCGACTTTTAATGCTCCTAAAGCCATTTAAGCTAGAATTCGGATGCACAGCTTTAAAGTTAGCACGCTCATCAAATGTTGCGATTCGCATTCAAACATTGATTGAAGTTTATTTTCGGGTTTAAGGCGCAAACGCAACGCGGGCGGTGAGGCTGCCGGTAGTGGAAGGCTCCGTATTATTATTGGACCACCTCGGGATCTTTAACGTGTGCCGAAATCTAGTACACACTGGCGTTTTTGCTTTTCGCCTGCATCAGAAAAGCCACCGCCGCAGCCGGGAGTCGAAACCGCATCTTCGTGCTCACCAGCGGAACGCATTAGCCACTGAGCCACCACGGCGGGTATTCAAACATCCTTTCGTACACAACCAGAGCTCCCAGAGTTAGACGTTAGCTCTAACGATAGGTAAAAAAAGATCAACCTTTCTTTCTGCTAACAGAAAAGCGTATTTCCGCAAATGATTTGACCCAAATTGCGTGTTAATTAGATCGCAATCACCCAGAAACTTTTTAAGGTGAATAGGCTAGGTTTTTTATGCCGTAATACAACAATTCAGCAAAAGGCTCAAATACGCAACGTTCCACACAAAATGACACACTAACCTCACTCAGTCCAAACGTTTAGCAAAACAGACGCGTGTACTGCGTAAGCCATTGTTTTGAAATTCTACTCACCTTGTTAGGAAGAATACAACGTCGCAAATAGAGAAGTCGTGCCGTTTCACATGTTCTTTCACGTTCTTCAATGTCTCACTGACGTCAATACCATAGTGTTGATGTGCCAGCAAATAGCCATTCTTGAAGTGAAATATAGATATTTGTTACATTTGTAAAGTTATTGAAAAAACACATGATAGCCTATCCTTGCCAGCTTTACGTTTCCAAACCTGTCCCGTCCAATCATTTAAAATAACCCGAAGCCACACACTAGTAGTGTGTACGGGTGAATAACTCTAAACAAGTTCTATACGTTTGCGAGAGCCAGAAGCATTTATATAATACAAAAGTGCGTAGACATGCTGACATCACGTTTAAGGAAGGCTACAGAGCATTCTTGACAAAAGGGTTTAGAAAGGACCTACAGTAACCAGCACAAAGTACTGGAGGTAGCAAAACCACTGAAGCAAATGCGAGTATTGCATATATTGCCACAGGTAGGAATAAATTGTGAAGGCTTTATTTCAAGAGATTCAATTCTACTTTTATCAATCAGTTTAAAAATGCAGGCACGAGCGAGATACCCAGCAAGAGACAAGATAACGCTTCATTGGAGCGTGCAAGGTGCCGTTTTTCATCGTTATCCGAAGAACAGATTAAGTTAAAGAGGGAACGCGATCAGCAAGTTGAAAACCTAGTATATGGATAACCCGCGTAAAACGACGAAACACTAGAAGGGTACAAATAGGCGCAGTGCTGGTTCTAGGAATATTATCTCTCAACTTTACCATTCTTCTGTTGTAGGAATCTACATACCTTTGTTGCTAAGCGTTTTAGGTCGTTATATCAGTATGTTTTTGGCACGCTTGCTATTTGATGAAAATGCTCCCTCTGTCAGAAACAGCTAGGGGGCAGGAGCCGTCCGACATCATTCGCCTTTAACCCGTACGTTCACAGCAGGCATTAGGCGCGTTGTGTGGTGAAAACAATCACATGACGATTACTATACTCCGTAATCCGAAATTTGTGTGTAGCGCGAACTGCAGTCTTTTCGGTCGCGCCACATAGCGGTCTCGTCTCAGGAAGTGACTGTGCCATCAGCGAACGCGCGGCAGCGTGCGCTGCCTTGCGCTTCGCCACCACCGAACCTGTTGTTGGAAATTGTGTGTGAATGTTCAGCGCCAATTTCACGCGCTTTGGACTAGCCACAAATGAATGGAAAGCGTCGGGCGAAAGTGTAAGAGTGAGACATATTGAGCCGTGGCGACGCACTGGGAGATGACACCTTAGCAGCGCGTGCAGCCCTAGCCTCACTATTTCACCAGATGCCGCTCCTTCGTGTTCTTTCTGCTGGGGTGCCTCGTATCTCTCTTGGTTTCGCGGATTCGTTGGCGCCGCCGCCACCGCGAAACCCCTTGCACCGGGCGCCCAAACGCTGCTAGCTAAAATCACCTCCTTTGCGTACTTAAGAGTGAATAGCCCTTTTAAACCGGCAAAAAAGAGAATAAACCATCTGTAAGGATTATATAATAGACAGAATAACGTATTCTCCACAAACATTATTACCCCATATATGCCAAACATTTAGCTTGTAGTGTTGCTCGCTTGAGCAACTAACGTTCCGGGGGCAATACAAGGAAGGAAGGAAGAAGAAAGGCAGAACGGCTGGAGGTTAACAAGGTGTACAGCCTGGTTTGCAACCCTGCACTGGGGTAGTAGGGTTCAGGGGATAAAATAGATGGTGGAAGAAGAGGTGTAGTGTCATGTCAAATAGTTCATCAAACAAGGTAGTCAGCCAACAAGAGAAGTTTGTTTTGATTATTGTCATTCTGTTAAGTGTTCTGTTAAATATTTTGCTGTTTTATTCGTTTACTTTAAATAGGTTTCCAGAAAGAACATATAAATAGCTGCTTTAAAAAAGTTCCCACAAAACAAATCGAAAGAGAAAGTAGTTTTTATGATAGTTCGTATGAGTGTTGTTTTCTTTGGAGTATGTCTTCCTTCGAGCATATTTTCCTTGGAGTGTTTTTATACCATATTAGAAATGAACAGCACCAATAAGGCCGTTATCATTCTCGGCTTATTGAACACATTTCAATGACTGTTTTTATAATTAGTAACGTTAAATATTTTGCCTTTTGGTTTCTTTAAAATATACGAACTAACTGTTCAATCGTGCTTTCATGGGCCATTTAGCGGTGAGCTAATGTAAAAAAAAACTGAGAGGCTCTAAACGCTGTAGAATTACAGTACAAGTATCCTGGCAGCGGTTACAAATCATATGCTCATTAAAATATTTTTAAACGGTTGGATTCACTAGCATTTGGTGAAAATTCTGATTTAATTTTTATCTGTTATAGAAGTACAAAATATCCTAAAGTAAAAATTGTTCTTCATTCATAGGATAATATATAACAAGTATGTGTTCTTATATGTGAAGTGAGGTCAGAAATAAGGGCGAGCATTACCTCGTTTTCCGTTACACTGTTGAGCTGGAATCTTATTTGTGGGGCCTGCATATCCACGTACCTTAAGCCAACCTAGAAAGATGAGCAGTATTTAAGATTGATTGATTGATTGAATGATTGATTGATTGATTGATTGATTGATTGATTGATTGATTGATTGATGATTGATTGATTGATGATTGATTGATGATGATTGATTGATGCGGTTTAACGCGCCGACGCAACGCAGGCGATGAGGCGCGCCGTAGTGAGGGCTCTGGATTAAATTAATTTTCTTTTTTTAGCAGTATTTAAAGGAAACTCACTGTTCAATGGTTCCCTTTATAGGGTTTAAAAGGGTGAAGCAAAATAATTTGGTTAAAAAGGGCGGGTTTTGTCCTGAAAAGAATGATACCGATTTCTCGCGAATTCCAAATAAAAATCTGCAGATTTAAAGAAAAGGGTTGCATTCACTCGTAGGTGAAATTCTAAAATTTTGTTTCCGTCTTTTTGGGATTAAAGGGCCAACAAAATAAATTCTAATGTATGGCCTAGTTGTTTTCAATTCATTAATGTTAACTAAAACCCAAGTTATGTTTTTAGTGGGGAATGAGGTCAAAATAAGGGCCGTTACCCTCACTGGGGCCGTTAATTTAAAGCGGTTTTTAAATTTTCCTTGCATTTCCAGGGTACCTTAAGCCAACCTAGGATGGGGGTATTGAGGTACTGAACAACTCAGTTACACGGTTGTATTTTATTATGAGGGTTTAAAGCCGAAACAGTTGTAAACAAAAAGTTCTTAGCATAGATTACACTGGCGCCTAATATAGCGGTTGGGGAGACATTGGTAACAACAATTGAACAGGGGCAAAGTAAAATATAATGATAGCCAGGACGGACCAAAATTAGACTTCCCCTCGCGTCTGCATTACTGGTAAAGAAAAGCTGTACAAATTTATTGTTGAGTACACTTCTCAAACAGTCGACTGCTATTAGAGAAGCGCGGCACTACTTTGACGAACAAGTCGCCCTTTCGCGCTATAGACCACGCTTCACATCGACGCGGGCAAATGCCAGCCTTCCGCGAGTGCTGGGGCGCACTTCGAAAGGTAAAATGAGCTGCTGTCTTTCCATTTTATTCTTGCTTATTTGCGGTTTTGTAGCGTTGCGTATACTACGGCTTTAATTTGCCAGGTTGGCTGGATCGCTGGTATTACTAGCCTTACCTGACACAATATAAAAATACAAGGAGCGCCGTCAATGCCCCGCTCAAGGCTTTCTTGCATTCCGTGTGAAAGGTCTTCCCAGGTGCGCAGAAACAAAATAGAAAAACTAGAAGTCTATAACTACTTGTACGCCATGCCTGGGCATGAGAAGTTACTTAAAACGTCGATAAATGGGAGATATACCTTCCCAAATGTGCAAAAGTACACATCCTTCATACAGATTACTTAGGCTGTTAGAGTATACTGCCATAAAAATTAGGTGAATGAGTGTTATCAAAGGGTAAAGAAAGCAACACTGCATATGAATAGGGAAGCAGAAAAGAGTAGAAACCTATATTGGAAGAACAATAGTAGAATATCAAGGAATTGAATCGTAGAAGGAAAACCTCTTAAAGTGGAAGAGGGGCTTGAAGCCTTTGTTCTGGATGACAACGTCATGCTCCGAAGGGGAGGCCGAATGGTACTGCGGAAATTTTTGCACGCACTGAATAAACGGGAATTGGTCATAGTGCCTTCGGTAGTCTTCTTTTGGCGAAAGGCACTACAGAAACAGAGGTACGTCACTCGGGTTTGCCCGCTTGGTGGCGATGGTAGTACCAAGGACATGTTACAAGCAAGTCTATATAATGTTTTGGTATGTTGATGAACTGCAACGAGGGGCTCATCAGTTTCATTGTCTTGTTCTTTACGGATAACTAGTACCTTACGACTACTTAAGCACTACAAGCAATTGTCAAAAGCGATGGTTACGAACATAGTTTCAATATAAAATCGGAAGTGATAGTATAGAACGCGTTTCAAGGTTATTAACAAAAAAGCTTACCGCATTAACCATTATTATGAGGTAAATAATCATCGCTTGTGCCGATTCGAAAGCACTCCGGTATTGCCTGCATGTGATGAGGCAAAGTTCGACCACAAAGGTCTGATCCGCTAGATATGGTGCACCTGAAAAAAAAATGAATAAAATTTCTAGCAATATTATTTCGAACTTTTAAGTAAGCTTTTCGACTTGACAAAGCATATAATAGTACGTTTGACAAGGATCTGAACTTGTTTAGAAAAAAAGAGCGAAAAATAGACCTACGACAGACGAAGCATTGACAGGACAGCGCTCTTCCTGTCAATGCTTCGTCTGTAATGCGGCTATTGTTGCAGACTCTTACCAAGTAGCCTGAGCCAACTCGCCCTACATCAAGGTTTTAAGGGTACCATAACGTCATATACAAATAATCGATCATAATGTGGTACCAAACTGAAAATAAACAAACTACGACCATGCATCTCTAACCATTTCTAAAAACAATGACTCATCTTAAAACAAACTTCTTGACCGCGTTCAATGCGTCCTCCTCCCATGAAACACTACTTGATAATTGTAACCATTAGCAAATACAACACACCTGCAGGTAGAGTTTCAAAACATATAACAGAATCCACCCTCACCCAACATTTTGGACTGGCTTACATTGCACTAAATCCATTATTACATGAAGAAACAGTTTACAAATGTGCTCAAAAATATTTTCAATTGATCTTTAAATAAAACAAAGGCAAGGTTGCGGAGTCTTCCGAACGTGTTTAAACAAGTTGGATAATACTTGGGTGGTTAGACGGTTGCGTAGAAGAGAGGAAGTCTCTGTTTCCTTGGATCATCCTCCGTTGCCAAAGGGCTCAAAATATTTGGCGAGCTTAAACAATGTCCGACGTTTAGTTTAACGTTCCGCAACTTTATCTCCAATTGTGTTCCCTTCAAATCTTAATAAAATGCACGCACCATAAGAAGGTTGTCGAGGGCGCCAATACTGCCGGACACGTTCTGGCATCCACCGTACTGCAAAAAAATAATAAAATAAACCGTTACGATGTCTCATGCGGCGGATATGTGAAATATAAAAGACAAGATATGCCTTACGTGAAATGGGCCAGTTATTTATCAAGTATTACGATGTATTTATCCAGTATAGAATTTTATCCATTTTTTCGCTACTGCTTACGATTTCTCCATTACGCCTTGCCTCACTACAAGATTGGACAGCTAGAGACGAGGCTCATGTGCGTATTTTATTTCCTATATACTCTTAATTTGTTATGTGCCTTTTAACTTACCAGTTTACAATGATACATCGTTGCCACTACTGCTGCCTAGAGAATATTGGTTAATTGGTAGAAATATATAACAATTGCAGTGCGGGTAGGCACCAGTTCAAGCTGATCCCGCGAAGGTTTTCGTTCACGCTACCGACATCCTGGACAGCTATGCAGATTTGAAGTGCGATTTGATGTTTAAAATTGCCGTCATTGACCTAGCCCAAAAATCAAAGGTTTTATTGTATTTTATTTAAACATTTTACTTTGTACTTGGTTAAAGAATACACGACTACATTTACCAATGTTACACCGGAACAGATGAAGTTTCCTGGAACAGTCACAACGCATGATTTAATTTTAGTTTATTTTGTATGCGGTCCTGCAAGCCTCAGATCGGCTATAGCACAGAACCGAATGCGTGGCTGTAAGCGATAGGATTTGCTGCAGTGGGAGGGAGCCGCGAAACTGGTCTTTTATAGGCCTTTACAGCGTTTAGTTGTTTCTTGCATTATAAGGCTCTCACATTTCTTGCGAAAATTATCCGTACTGATATAAACAATGCCAGGAAAAGTAAACTCAGAATTTGTATTGGTTAAACAGGGTTAGGAAATCGGCCAGCACGCTACCTCTGTCACTACAACGACTCCTGTATAACCGGTGTTTGGCACCAGTAATGGCATGTGCCGCAGAAAGTTCAGATCTAACTAGGTGCCTTTATTTATTTATACTGTCAACACTCGCTTTACGGCCAAGTAAGTACAGACAGAAAACAATGAAAAAGGGTATCACAAAGAAATACACAAAGAGAAACAGAATTGGCCTAAGTTTCATCGTGACTAAAATAAACATCAAGTTCACTATAGAAAGTTTTCACATCTGCTCTATTGACAACGTGTCCGGTACACAATTTCACTCTCCTATAGCGTCCGGAAGAAATGACCACCTGAAAATTTCAGTGCGAGCCTTGAAAGTTTTAATTGGAGCATCATGCGTCAATCTCACGCAACGCTTAGCTAGAATGCGCATTTACTCATATTGAGATTTCTTTATTTGCTTTCAGATTAGCAACATATTGAGAGGTGTTTGTTTTGTTCTGTCTTCAATTTCCAGGAATTCTGAAGTGCACGAACTCATCATATCAGTTACTGAATCAAGCCTTCTATTTCTAGAACATAGAACCCGTGCTGCTAGCCTCCGAATTTTTTCGGACTTGGTGATCAAGTGTTTCTGGTGAGGGTTCCAAACCACAGAGGTGTACTTCAGTCTAGGTCGAATATTGTTTCTATGCCAGTAGTTTAACGTCTTTTGTTGTTTTTTACAGCTTTAGTTGCACAAAACAGGTCTTTATATGACTTGGAACGAACAGATTCAACATGACGCTGTCAAGTGGTTCGCAATTGACATTATTGAGTATTTAAAATGAGAATTTTTACAGATATTGCTGCTCCCGTGGCTGTAAAAAAAATTGGCTCCAATCCATGCTGTGAATGTGGTTAGAAAGCACAGCTTTAAGCGACACCCACAACAATTGCCCATGCGACGTCACTTGAATTCACACAATAGGGTCTACAAAGAGTGAACCCACAGATTCTGCCAGTCGTTACCTGCAACTCGTGCAGGCGGTGTCCCGAACGCAGCAACATCAGCCACGGCGGGGCTAGAGCTGCGGAGGCCGCCACTGTAGCCCGGCCGTGCGCCGGCAGTAAGAAAACGAAGAGGAGCGTATTTCGAAGGGTGAGACAGCGCAACCTAGCATTCCAGATTGGCTATTGGGCTGCACCACCGCGCGACTCAAGCACACACACCGAAAAAATTAGGCGTGTGAGCTTAGTGCTTTCCATTAATACCGCTTTAAACTATAACCAGTTGCTACTTTCGCCTTTTGTAATACCTCTTAAAACACAACCGAACTGGTATTCACCAATTTAGAAAACGAAGTCCCATTCGTGGCAAGCAGTGCGCAAAAGGTAGCGTTTCTCCAGCGGCCGGATGTCTGTATGTGGTCTCCATATTTTGTTTACCCGCACTGCAAACCATTCAATAATGTATCCTTGCCGTACAACCAGTTCATCCCGTCGTGTCCGGGTTACACAGGACGTGCAGTCCAAAAGTTAATCAAGCCGTGCGAATATTTTTGTTGAATAACTTGTTCGGACGCGGTGTCGAACATGTTAATCAAACCGTGCGAAGTAAGCGCGTCATGAATGCGAAGCTGCACCAAAACAGTCCCAACACCGTCTCTAAAGCAGACGACAAAGCCGACAGAAGTATCCCACCGACGCGCCCGACGTGGTAAGCCCAGGGAACGCTGGGTAATAGCACCCCATCGCCGCGCCATCTACACTGTGCTCCGTGAGTGAAAAGTGCCTCCGCCTCCAGAGCAATGTTGGGAATTTCTTGTCCGCACGCCACGAAAGGACTGTTGCATGGTTGAAGTAGAAAGATTTGCTTTAGAAAAAAAACAAAGAAAATGGTTCACGTGCGTCCGCGCCTCAAATGGGGAGCACGGGACAGTTCGCGCTACTAACGCCAAGTTCACGAAACCGTTTGCCTAAGGTGCTATCGCGGGCTAATGCGGTCCACTTTGGGATAGATGTGAAACGCTGCGGACAAAGCGATCCAAGCCTGCAGTCATGGAGTACTTTCAGCGGCAAATCCACAGATACACGTGAGGTGCAACAGCCGGGTATTTGACGATGAGGGAGGGGCCGCCAGTTCTGTTGTTTCTCCCGTTTTACACCACTTGTGCAAGCTGCGCCATTTTTTAGTATGCACTGGTGGCCTTCCTGTATTAAACTATAACAAAAATATGTTGCAAGGAATAATTAAGGTATTTGCATTTGCCCTTTTCTGGTTCCTTTATCTTTCTTTACAAGGTTGGCAGAGTGATACTAAAAGGCGTTTATTACGAAAGATCCCTTTACAGCAATAGTACAGCACATGTTTTGCTTGTGTGACAACGTAGTAGGACACAACTGTTTTATACGACACATTGTTATTCACTTCCATGAAGCTAATACGCAGCGGATACTTGCTAGTCAAAGGTAGGACTCGGTGGAATGCACAAAACACTTACGAGCTTGCACCGGGTCATTCATTCTTTCTTTGACTTTGAAGACTTTGTGCAAAGTAGTTCCATCCTCCGACCGTTTCGCAGCAGCGACTGGTTCAATTCTCAGTTCATGGTTCAAAATTCCTCTCTGAAAAAAGGAACATCACAAGGTGGGCACGGTTAAAGCTCTATCTTTGATGCAAGCCTATTTAGGCTACCTATAAGCCCACTACGTGGTCGCGGACGCGCGTGGTTCTGCCTCAATTGGTGTCTCGAAAACATACGAGCAGACATATCATTATATGGCTTGAAAACATTATTTGACAAAACATAACTACAACGTTTTGGCTTTGGTCAAAAGACATGATCCGTAGAATAACCAACACCTAAATTTATTCCAACCAACGCGCTATAAACACGAACCACAGAGTTAAGCATTAGGCACTGGGTAGTGTGGGTCGTTTTATCTTGGAAAGTGGAACGCAGCACAACCAGCCAAACTGTCACACTTCTGCATGCAAAGATTAACGGAAATTTAAAATAATTAAAGTATATAATAACTTGAGGATTTCATCAAGACTGAAGCAGGCATTTTTATAACTCGGTGGCTGATGTCACCAGTCCACGTCACCGCCAGGCTTATACACATGCGGGATTTACAGGCTTGTATCGTGACATTGGTGCGACTCTTCTTACTTAGCGGCAGGAAAGCTCAGAATATTCAGTTGATCAGTACGTTCTTGAATGTGGAAGAAATGTCACATGATCGGAGTGCACATTTGTTTGTTGGCTCAAGCTATGCCATTGAAGCAAAATCAAAGCGATGCTTCAAGCGTTTGTTATAAAGCGTTCCAAGAACCTAAGCGGTTTTACTGAACGGGGTTAATAATTGATTAGGTTAAGAAGTTTGAACAATAACAGCAAAATTAACGTTTCCTGCATTACGGAATCTCTTCCGGTCCAGTAAGAGCACAGACAGCCCGTTATTTATATTCCCTGCTTAGAGTGAGTGAGCTGTTTTCTACTGTCGAAAGCCTACTTAGGAAGTGGACTGATTGAACTATGGGATGTGAATGCAAACCTTTCTTCACAAAAATTATATTTTGCTCAAAAACTGTTTGAGTTGTTTGTGTAGTAGCGTATGTTTTGAACATATTGAAGTTGTGTGATGCCTTCAAGGTCGCTTTGACCTAAATTACCAGCGGGATCAACAACTTTGTCTTTACTACGCTCTTCGCAGTAAGAAATGTAAGATTTTGTTTGCCGCTTTTCTATAAAAAAGGAGATTGCGGTTCGCCTTCATATGCTACTGGTCCCTTTATAAAGGTGGTATTAAAAAACCCCTATTATATTATAGACCATAACAAGGCACCATATATTGAATGCTTGACTGTATCATTCTGCTATTAGTACCAGCATTTCTACAGGATATCATAAACACGTCTACTGAATATGCCGAATATTATATACAGCGAGCGCTCTAGCACACTTTGTGGATTTGATTGGGTATATTGAACATTAAACAGTAGCTGTACACTAAAAATGAACGCAGCCGAAGTATAAGTAACAAGTCATATTGCACTTAAAATTCCGATGAAATCACGCAAGGCAAACCGCCTGAGAAATATTGGCGGTGTAACAACGCATCCATTATTAGGGACAAACCGCTTACTGTCCTTTTCATGGGTCCGATCTAGCTGTATCAATGCTGTAAGGAATCACTGAAGTCACTTTTTGAGAATTAGAGTAATGGGGGGATTTTTTTATCTGTGAAGAGCAGGTGAAGTGTGTGCTTCCTATATGAGTTTTACTCTTCGCAGTATTTAAGGAACGCGATTTAATATAGGAAATTTGGGAGCACTGAGCCAGCAACAAATCTTTCGCATCCATTTTTTTAAACTATCTCGCTAGCGTCCCCTATGTTTCATAACAAGCTGTTTCTCTCCTGAATATATTTCTAACCTTCTGTTAATTTTCAAATTGCGGTCCACGAAGCGGCTTTAAAAACATCCTTATTTACTTTCTACTAGAGGAATTACCTTTGAAATTATAGTTCTCTTTCTGTACGAAGCTTATCCGCTTTTTTTTTGTGATAATACAAAACCTACGTAAGAATAGAAATATATACAAGACAAAGGTTCCGCCGTCACAGATTGCGCAGCATACGTGTCGCATCTTTAAAATCTTGGTATTTTAAAGACACCACCTAGTAACAACCCACGTGAGGGATGCTTTGCCATTGCGGTTCTTACTCTACCAAATTCACACCCGATGTATCGCTTGCATAGTATAACTTCATTTCATATAGCATACTTTAATTAGTATACTGAAATGACAGGCCCTCCAAAGAAATGCTAGCAATGCCAGAAGCTATAAGCAATAGTTGGACATACACAAGTATCAATTTCCTGCGTAACTGCAATTCCTAACTAAGAAGTCACTGTGCTCCCTGTCAAGTTATTGTTTTTGGTAAGATGGACGCGGCAATTTAAGCAACCTCACTGCTTCGTTGAGATGTTTGCAACGTGCGACCAGGTCCCCACACTCTACGAGGTCACCAAAATGTAGAAGACCATAAAATATTTAAAAAGTACAAGTCTACTCTATAGCTTGTTTCCAGTTGAAGCTTAGCACTCTAATATAATTATTCTGACCATATAACCCAAAAGCTGTACCGTTTCCGTGCGGCTTAGAGAAAAGACGCTATACAAAAAAGCAGTGCTTTCGGCTCTTCATAGCGCCTGTGCTTATACGGGCCGTTTTTGTGACCTGAAAATACTTGTTGCTGGCAGAGAGAGTTAAGCTTTATCGTATTTATAAAATGCTTACTACTTCCAAGTCTCCTTGCAACTGCCTCACGATGACCGAAGTCTGGTGACGGCTGTCGTGGTACAAGTCCTTCTCCAGATCCCTGGAATTAAGCTGTGCATAAAAGGTAGTTATCATTCTGTAGTCACTTTTCAAGAAAGGCAAAAGAACAAAAATGCTAAATGAGCAGTCACCAATACGCGCAATGCTCAAAATAGGCTTGAGGTAAAGCCTTGACAAGCTAATTGTGCATTTATAAATCCATGTTGAGGTACCTTTACGGAAGGGAGAAGGTGCATTGCGTCTGCTATGGCGTGCATATTCGTAAAGCTCATGTATTACAATTGGCAAGGTGTGTGTCGGTTCTACGTGTATGTCCTCGTCGCATGTATTTTGCGGCGCTACAGGAGGCATTGGGGCAGCTGTCCCCAACCAGCGACACACACGCTCTTTTTTTCGGGCCCCGAAACAACCTGCGAGAAAATGCGTGGAGTTTGTATAATAGGTGGGGGATTTTCGAGTGTACTATGCCCGGATTATTATCGCCATACTAATCGGTATTGCACATACTAATCCCAGAATCGAGCCAAAACAATAGAATCGACCATGGTTTCCTAACTTTCACTAGCCCGTGGACTGTGCGATAACTAGCGCGGTTTCGAAGCCTGATTCCTACTGAATAATATTATGTGCCGAGGATTGTCACCTATTAAATGCGTTGTGTTTGGTACTGTTTGCTAAGATGGACACAGAAAATCTACACTTAGTCGTGTGCTGCCTTCACGATAAGGTGTACGTTGTTTGTGTCCTTAGTAAAATGAACTCAGCCCAACGAACTCAAAAGATGCGACAGCAACTCGCCCTAAATGAAGCATTTCTCAAAGTTTTTACGCATTAGTGTGGTTCCTTTTTATTCTACCGATTGACACTGAAAAGCAACGCTTGGAAGGGCCGAAAATAGGGTTGTATCTGGGAGAAACTAACGTTGAAATGCGCTACCGAGCGAAAACACGCTAATTTTAAGAGTAAGAAGGGTTGTACAGCATCTTGATATACCTTCAATGAAGATAAGCCAAAGGCCCAAGCCAGCGAGGAAAGGCCACTGCTGGTATTATTAGTAGGCTAATGTTGTCGGCACTGGGAGTTTCATAATGCTACGTAGAGGTACTGAACTGCTGGCGACAGAAAAACTAGTCAAAGTACTCGCAGAAAAAGTAAAAATCTAATAGCGCTACGCAGACCCTTCCACATGTTTGATTTGTAATGCCACTGGGTAACGGTGTCAACCGTAAATGAAAACTATATGAAATGTTTCTTAAAACAGGTGTGGGGAGGGGTGGGGTGTAGTAGTTGTGAGGGGCAGGGGACTGCCCTAGTTAACGACGACCTCCTCACCCTAGTAATGAACGTTTCATAGTGTGCAACGGCGTTGCTTACAATCGCTCACTGCAAAGTTCTAAAACAGTATGGACAAATGCAGTCATATGCGTGGAATATAAATAAATTATGGCTACATACTATATGATAAATGTAGGGTTTAACGCGCCGACGCAACGCAGGCGATGAGGCGTGCTGTTGTGGAGGGATCCGGGTTAATTTTGGCCACCTGGGGATCTTCAACATGCGCCGAAATCTCGAACACACGCTCGTTTTTGCTTTTCTCCTCCATAAGAAAAGCGGCCGCCATGGCCGGGAATTGGCCCCACGTGCACGTGCTGAGCAGCACAACGCCTTTGCCACTGCCGCCAGCGCGGCGGTTGGATATTTACTCTGGATGGTTGCGGTTGCCGTTACATCGGCGGAAACATGGCGTTTTTTAGTCGTCCTGTTTTTGTCTCCCCTCACCCATTTTAACTTCTCGCTCTGCTGTATTCGAGATGTCTGAAAGTTCTCGTTTTGGCCGTGCACCTTTGAAAGGTTTGGCTGCTCTAAGGTGGGAATTATATGATGGACAATGGTCATTGAATAATTCCCAGCATGGGTTATGAAGCTCTTTGAGCTCGCTTGTGCCACCGTCTGGCGGAATGTGGGAAGCTGCACGGCCTCTTTCTTAGATTGAGGAGTAATTTATTTGTTTTGATTGACAATACTCTGTGACCAGGAAAATCCATTGTTCTAAATTTTCAATTCATATTTAAATTTTACGAGCCTACAAATGCCGCCATAGCAGGCAGGTTACGTTGTGGCGACAATTATTTAGGGAGAGTGTACGACTCAAAAAACTGCCTCCTGTTAGCCAAGCCATTTAATGTTATACACCTGCACTCAGTACGCGTTATTTAAGTACAGACAGCCACCAAATCATGCTTTTCGCCAATAGGTTTTATTCTAGTGACAAGAGGACGTGCCTCGTCATAAATTTCAGACAATTAGAATCCCATTTAAAAAGGAAGAGCTGTGCCTCAGGGGTTTTGTATAATGATATAGGGGCCAGTATTACTAGCGGATTTTGCTAGTTGATGGCTTGGCGAGAAGGTTTAGAGAATTTCCTTTATCATTGCCAACGGAGGATCAGTAATATGAAATTCCGCCCCAGCGATCAGCATCTTTTACGATGAAATGGGTGCAACCCATGTGTTCAGAAGAAAGCATCCTCCATTTTCTCTTAACGCTTTTTGCCCCATTAGTTTCACTGGTCTGACATTTTCAGGAAAGATAGAACGAGATAATTTCCTCTCTATGTACGTATCCCGTGGTTTTTTCTGTTTCCATCGCAAAGATGGTGCCGTGCATGCAACTACATCTTTCAATTTGAATGAGGGACACATCTCTGAGCACACATGCATTCACACCTGTGTCATAGGCGTCAGTTAACCGTGTGTATTCAACGCTAATATTCCTCTCTCAGACGAAATTGACATGAAGAATTGTCGCAATGCATGAAAAAGTGATGTCCAGGGAAGAGTAGCATTGAGGTTCTATTGGTCAAATAAAGATATTGTCTTATGAGTTGTTCTAGGGCAGGAATGTTACGTGATCCTGTTGTCAGTTGTGAGCCACGACACTGTGTTCAAGGAGCTTAGCGTGCGCTACATTTCAAAAAATCAAGGAAACCTCGTAGAAACAACTGAAAGCGGTATCAATGATGTAATCTTTTCGAACCACTTCAGAAGTAGCGGAGGAGAATGGTTTAAAAATCGCGCTTTTCTACATCTTTGGGGGGCGGTAAGCAAACGCGGTATGCCTGAAATAGTTCAAAGGTATGGCAGACACTAGGCTGTCACATGCTACCCATCGATTGACGACGTATACCGCGATAAAGTGAAACTTGTCAACGAAATTCTGTTATTTGGACCCGGGAGCAGAAATGTGTCTACATGGAAACATTTTATAGCGCCTATATCAAATGAACTACAGCATGTAGGACGGCAGTATATTGTAACTGAAGATGAGAATGTATTAACCAAGTATATATACCGTCGTAGTTTCTAATGATAGTGGTAGCGGTTCATAATCACATGATCGTTTAATATTCTAAACTATGTGTTGCGGTATAGTTTTAGAAGTCTGTGGACTCCATTTGGTTGTTGGTATGATTATACATTTGCTTGAAGGCCAAGCTATAAAAAACGTTGTCATATTTGTGAGATTTAACAAGTGTACCTATACTAACCAAAATACCCTATTTGCAAATTGTACAAGCAATTGGTGACGAATCACCTGATAGGGTGTTGAAAACTTACGTATACTTCATCGGAGCCATTCCTGCCTTCAATACGAAACAACAGCTGTGGAGCCAGTACGGAACTTTTTTGGAGATTAAGCTTAAGATTGTCGTGAATATGAAGCACCAAACTTCCATCCTCGGCTCGGCTTTCAATTAGTTTTGGGTAGACCAATAGAATCTCTGGAAAAAAATTAGGTGCGCGGAATATGCAGTGATTATTTTTAGTTACAAAGATTGTTATAGAATTCGCATACTGTCTTTTGGATCAATAAGCGAGGATAAAACACTTGTAAATTATTTATCAGCTCTGTCATTATCTATGTTTGCGCCACCCTGCATGTCATGTGCTTCAAACAGCAGCAGCTAAAGCACAGCTGTTCGAGGGTATTGCACCGGCGGAGGATTGAGTACACATACATATGTGTATATAAATACATATGTAAACTTAGGAAAATACAGGTGCCAGTCATCAGCAATTAAAACAAGGATTTGTGAACATGAAAAAATATATGTCTTATGTTGAGAACTTCATTGCATGTCATTGGATGAGGGTGCGCGACGTGGGCAATGTTTCGCGTTATCAGGGGCATCAAATCAGGGCATCAGGGGCATTAACCCTGAGCAAAAAATTGGCGTTGGGTTCTTGAAATAGCAAAGAACGTGGAAGAATTTCTCAGTTTTGTGAAAGGGTGGCAGCCGTTGGGATCATTCTAAAAGGGAGATGAGTGGTAAAACTAGCATAGTCCAATGCACCCATGTCTGCCAACCGGGATGAGGCTGTTATACTTTTTACGAGTACGCCAAGTATGCACTAAATGCGGTCGTCCTAGCTCGCTCGCTCGACCCAAGTATATAGAGAACCAAGGCGGCGTCACGGGGTAACGCTGTTGTTCGCGGCTTACCCCAGAGGCTTCGAAAGCCAAGCGGTTTATATAGTCATAAGCGTTCGAAGCACTTGAAACGCTGGCACTTGTCCTACATCTTCCCGTTTTTCAGCGCAAAGAAATCTATAGGTACATTTGAGGAAACGTATACTTAATTAACCCGCAGTGCCCGCGTTCCTTTAGTTGAGGTTGGTTTTTACGATAGTCAACGCAAACTGTGTAAGTGCAATGCCGGCACTTGCGGGGAGAAAATCACAAAGGGAACAGAACTCCTGCTGGCGCAGTTTCAGGCAGGGGGCGGGAGAGCACTGCGAAGTCGGTAAGTTTAAACAGCGTGGGGTGGTAGCAGTAAGCGGATAATGGCGGTACAGCCCATTATGGCGTATCACTGCTCTGTATTTCCGACAGCATTCACATTGAGTGGAACGGCTTTAATTTTTTTCATCCGTTGTGGATAGATTACGCCGGTAGATCCCGTGGAATTGTTCTGAAAATTCCTCGAGAGTTCCAAGAAACTGAGGCATTACAAAATGAGAATACAATTTTTATATACCAAAAGGTTCATGTAAAATTCTTAGAATTTAGATTCAGGAACCCATCTTTTGTTCTGCTCAAGTTATTTAGAAAATTAATACCGAATAGCACAAGCGACACCGTTTGCTTTGACCAAAACGAAGACAAAGCAGCTGTCAGAAAATCTCTCGCAGTTAGATTTGATTGATGCCGTAGACGACCGCAACGAAAATACAGAATATCATTATCAACTTTTATATTGCGATTAGTGATTATAAGAGGCCATTTACTAAGTTGCTACCATTACTGTTCTAGAACAATTTATAGATCAGAGAATAAAATTGCCTTAACAAGTAATGTTCGAATACACAGGCGAACCTCGCACGGTAAGGTACTCTCGAATAAAAAAAATAAAACGTGCCGTACCAGCGAAAATGTCTGAGAAGACGACACTATTTCTTCGAAATATTCACAAACTGCCAACACCTGATTGAATCACCCTAGTATCAAGGTTGCGTAAAATGGGGAATACTTGAGCCATTTGAAATTTGTGGTGGGCATTGTCTGATTGAGTAAACAAAGTCACGACACAAAGAACATAAACCAGGAACCCAACATATAGTTTATCTGTGGAGTTAAATCAACTAAAAAACAATAAAGTAAACTAACACACACAGAAATACGCCTTCAAATACGTTTACGACTATGCATTCTGAAACATGGAGCACTAAGCTACATTGGTAGCTGTAACAGAGTTGTACAACCTATCTCTACCTCGGTTGATGCCATTTGGCTCAAAGAGCCAACCTTACTTAGTACCTTGGAAAGAACCTTAGTCATAAAAACAAAACATAAAAAATTCTTGGGGATGCTTAATGAATAATAAAACAGCGTTGTTGATTGAAGGCCCAAGTCAAGCGAAAGACATTCTTGCAAAAATGGAGCGAAAAATTAGTGGCTTGGCCGGTCATGTTCGAGTGTATGGAACATTTGGGGTGGGCAAAAAGGTGGCCTGGCAGGTCACTTATCCGCATGAAGGTGCAGTATTACTGTAATAAAATTCCTAGCGAATAACGGTAAACCTAGTGGAAGAAGACCGCCGATTCGATTGAGAAATCAAATTGGAGAATTTATTGAAAAAGAGTAGAACGGAAAATTTTTCGATAGTTTGGGTGGGAAGTGTTTGGGAGACGCTTCCTTCACGCAGTGTAGGGAATCCGCCTAGTGGCTTAAACTATTGATTGATTGATTGATTGATTGATTGATTGATTGATTGATTGATTGATTGATTGATTGATGGATTGATAAATGACGTTTGACGTACCGACGCTACACAGGCGATGAAAAGCGCCGTATTGGAGGGCTCCGGATTAATTGTGATCGTCCAATTATATTTAAGGTGCGCCGACGCTTCAATATTAATAACACATCATAATGTTTGTTGCTATGTTTGCTATTATCTTGTGTACGGCAACACAGAAGCTGTACAAATGATGGATATGGTTATTCTCTTCATTATTCGTATGCAATAGTGCTAGACAGCAGCGCAATATTTTTTTAACGTTTCCGCGCTCTCCAACCAAATGTAACTAGCCAGCTGGTAAGCCGTCGCCAGCCAAGTTATAAATTCTGCACATGTTTGTTGATAGGTTTAGCCCGAACTTTAACAATAAAACGGTCGTAAATAGCCGGGATTGAATCCATGCACTACAGATTCTAATCTGGGAATTATTACCACTCAGCCACTGCGGTTTTTCTGATGTCAAAGCTATGCTACTGCGTTCTGACCACGAGTTTTATTATCATTTCGAATTCCAGGATGTAGAGTATATGTCGTCACCATTTCAAAGCATTGCATGTGTGAATCCTAAAATATTAAAAATGCATCGCGTGCTCTTTTCTATATGTATTGATAACTCAAAATCCCCTTGTAAACACAATATGCCATAAATGCAGATGTTGTGCTTGCGTGTCAAGTTATCTTTTGGATAGGTGGGGCTGCGCACAGAAATTTCAGTGGAAGTTGTAGTTTTGAACTGACGAGATCCACAGGGTGTTTTTAAATTATTCTTTGAGGTCAAGAGAAACTGCTTGGGTAGTTCCTCAGTGTCGCTAGCATCCCATGAGACATATTCTGTATCTGGCTCCGACAGTTAGGTAAAAAATATCGCATTTTTGTTTTATGGCTCTTTATATTTCTCGTGACAGTTCCTTTTCCCCAACAATCTACTGGATTTCAAACGCCTGTGTTTCCAAGTGCGCACAGAAAGCAGTGCCATTTTGACCGTATCTTGATACTGAAAACCATTTCATTGAAATAAGTCCCACCGCGAGTGGCGTCTAGAGGGAAATCTTTGTAGATTTTCATATAAAGTCACTATACATTTTAGATTATGCTTGCAAAATGTCTTCGTTTCACAAGTAACCACCAGCCAATTCTGCAATTTATAGAAGCCACCACTAAAAACTAAAGGGGCTGTTCATTCTAGTTTACTCCTAAAGTACCACGCTACAGTATTACAGTAACACCGTAATGCTCGTACAGTAATACTGTACGTGTGTCACTGTATTACTGTATGTAATATTGCACGTAAAACTATATTACTGTACAGTATTACTGTACCGGATTCACGTCCATCTATTTGTGTGGCAAACTAGAGCGGTTTGTCGCACATTCATAGTAGAATAATTATTGGTGTAAAAAAAAATTAAACAAATGCTTGTACTGAAACGTTCTTAGCAGAATCGATCACAAAAATAAATATTAGAAGAAAATATATACGGTTTATTTTTTATAGTGATTCTTAATAGAAGCATTGATAGAATCCATGACAGGTAATTTATTTAAGACTGTGCTTCCCAGCCAGGTTTAGCGACAAAATCTACTTCCTCAGGTTGCAGTTCACAAATGTTCGTGCATGGAGTTAAAGAAACTGCGTTTAAAAGTTGTGCGGAGATAATTGCATCGCGAGTTTTATTTAGTATCTGCTGATGGCATGTCCCTTATCTCTTGAAGTTGGCGGAGAGTTTGTTAATTTTTAATACTCGCTGAACGATACTACAGAAATGGTTGCCCAACAAATTATTACATGTTGGGTGTTAAAGAATGCTGTCTTTTGGAGTACGGTCTGTTATCTGCAAACGCTAAATAACTTGATACTAAAGTTAAAGAATGGGCATAGGGGAAAAATTTCTCTCTATTGGGGATACGAGGTCTGCCTTAAATTGTAAAAGTTCGAACTACTTTACTGGACGTTTTACAGTATTTTGTCATACATCAGTCACTAGGTCAATATGCGACTAAGGCTACATATCTTGCATATGCTAGAAAGAACTTGTTTTCGATATATCAATTTTTATTCAGCTAAACACATTTAGCTTTATGTTAATTTAGAATAACGTCCCGATCGTGTAAATACATGTCCGGCGTTATATCACGTTACCGAGAACAGTATTTCGTCAAGTTCACAAGCTCTCACCGTTCACCAATCAACACCATCCTGAAATCATAAAACAGAGCGATAGTTTTAATTAATGAATGTTTGGGGAAGTAATTAGTCCTTTTTGCGGTTTCTAAACAACACTTCTATGAAGTGACCCAGGTTGTTTCCCAAAAATATTTGTAACTCACCAGCTTGATAACGGTCTACGTAAGCCAAAAGTAACAAAAGTATTGTGCTAGTCTTCATTTCGTCTGTACCCAGAGATCGCATTTTAAATTCTGCGGTAATAAATACTGCTCAGATCTGTCTTATACAATAAACGAAGCTCCCACATTCACATGCGCTGCCACAGAGGAACAAGGCGACAAATGACGTCACTGCTACTTGAAATCAGTTGATGCTATGCTCTAGTTTTTATATCGTGTGGGCATTGCATGCACAGTGCTTCAAATGTCAGGAACCAGAAGTCCGCATAACGATGGAGCTTGGAAAATACCGGTGCTTTTACACTTTTTTCTCTCGGGTAGCAAAAATAGTGTATGGGCCGGCACCCTTTCTCTTCCTAGTTTCTATCTATATGTTCGGTGGCGTGAATCAAAATGTTGTTAGTGTGCAGCCGGGGCTGCTTTTGTAAGGATCAGATTGCCTTGATTGATGGTTTCGGGTTAGATGCTTAAATTTAATATAATTTGGCTGTGAAAAGTGCTGGCCCAAGTGTATAAGCCATAAAATTTTGTAGTATTTTTGCTTACTGAAAGTGCATTCAATATTCTCTCTGATTTGTATGTAAACAAGAATAATATTATTATCGTCAACGATGTCAAAGATACAGTTTTTGGTTTATAAAGTGACAAGCACTCCAAAGCAGAGCGACGAGAGTAAGCAGCAACTGAATTTTATTGAAAATAAAACTCCACAGAGATTCTTGATAATGGATACTTGTGTTTATTGTAGGGGATATTTCACACTACTGCTTGATAATGTGGAATCCGCTGCATTAACACACCCACTGACAAGTCAAAATATTACTACTCTTAAACAAATGGCTCCGAAGTAGGAATTTTTCACCGTGCTCTGCACCAGCAGTTTTAAATTGGTTAAAGTTAGAAAAATAAATAACCGCAAAACAACCAACGCCACAATAAAGAACACTTGTATCCACTAACTTTTGTATTCAGTAGGCCAGTCCGTTGCTGGAAAAAACTGTTTGTACTATTTACTGCAAATCAACTTTCTAACGCAATCGCTGTACTCGTGTTATTCCAGTTCTCTATTTTTTTAGCCAATACCGTAGACACATATTTTTCTCCGAATCATTAGAAATTCACTTACAGAGAACCCTGTGCTGTAACAATGCCCACGTTCCAAAAGTGTGAAGGGTAATAACAAGGCAAATATCGGGAAAAGATCCCTTTTGTCTGTCATTGCAATGCAACAGCCCCTATTTTCCCCTGCCCGTTCCCTTTTAGGACGAAAGTTTTAAGTTCCCGAAACCGTTAAAAAAAGCGTCGGTGTTGTGGTTGTTCGTTTTAAATTCGCCATGGCTCAGCATAGCAAATTATTGAAAAAAAAACGCTTGTGTGGTCCGTTAAGATTCCAACCTGGGGGTCTACACTAGCACACCAATATGGTACAACTGTACTATCTAGTTTATTATTGACTATACTATCTGCGCACATTACAAACCGTAGCCTGAAGTAGACAAACATGATCTCACATGCCTGAACAGCCACGACAGCTTCGTAATTACAGGAATATTTAGCGGCTACCCACGTGCGGCTTTATTTGCGGCAGCATTGCATGGTGCATTCAATAAAAAAGCCACCAGCTGGCTCCTCTGTTAGCCCAACCGCCCTGAGAATGACTGAGGAGAAAAAAAAAATGGAGGACCAAACTGTTCACAGCATGGGGGAATGCTCAGCGACACTGCTTTCGTTTTATTGTGTTTGCCAGATTCACGAAACAAAGCAGCCACAACTGAAGCGTAGTACAAACAGGTACACGAAGCGACTGCGTCTTGCTGGCCACGGTGTCCACGTTATTGCGGTGGCTGTGTCGCGTTTGACGCCGCGCTCCCCCTGCGTTGCCACTGTGGATGCACACCACACTCTCCGTGTCGCGAGCGCTCTCATGAAGCGTAAACCGCACACGCCACACCCTCTCCCCACCTCTCTCGCACCTAGGCTGCTGCCGCACCCCGCCTTATCCCTGTATTCGAGGCTCTAGCGAAGCGACGAGTGCACGCAGAGTGCACGGCAGAGGCGGAACCGCAGGTCAGCATCAGCTGAGAACCACAGCGCTCCCGCCATCTTCGTGCGGCTCGAACCGGGCACCGAATGCCGACGCTACGCTCTCTCCGCTTTACACGACTCGGCTGTTCTCGCACCTCCTCCTGACACCCAACCCAGTTTAGAGCGAAAGCTCTACTATGCAGCCTCTTTCGAGGTCCTTTGTCGCGTCGCATTCGCCTTCAGCCGTCAGCGGGCCCGCTGCACCTTTCCTATCTTTTCGCTCGCTCTTAGTCAATTGACGAGGTGAGGGTGTAACGACTGCTTTGCTTGCGCTTGATCACTCAGTTCCTCGGGCCGTCTGTGCGTACTCCAGGGCAAGAAAACAACGTGTCTACGCGAGGGTTCAACGGTCGCTTCACCGCAGCATGCAACCTCTCGCCCACGGATGGCGGCCCAGGCTGGGATGTCTTTGCATGCTCTTCAGGGCATGCGAAGGGGTTAATCCAATCATAGAGTAGTTGCAGCCACGGGAGGCTGCGAAATTTGAAGAAAATATAATCGTTTTACGAAACACGTTATGCGTAGTCTGCTTTCGTTCGGGATAACTAGGTTTACAAGTGTCAAACAGTAGTTTATTTGTACACCGACGCGTTCGTTCTCCGACATTGCCAAGCTCGGGTACTTCCTGGCCAAAGAAGGCTAGAGGCTAGCAGCTTTGCTGAGAAATAACGTGTTATAGGCCGTGACGCAATCTGTACGGATGCGCACCATACAATAATACATACACCCTACACAAAAACAAAGAATATATGGAAATTTTTTTTATTCTGTAAACTACTTAGAAAATATTTGCTGTGTCCAGCTGAGCGGACCTCACAATATTTGGGAAATGAAATTCTAGAAGCATTCATGGGTGGTTGGTTCTAAATCAAAACACGAGGTTGCCATATGCTGCATCACCCCTCAAATATATCATTGGTCGAGAGTCCTATACCTTCTGAAAGCGTATTCGCTAGCCTTAGCACAACATGCCTTGTATTCTGGTTACCTCCGAAGAACTATGAGTGATCGAGCGATTGCCAACGTACTCAAGTCCCGGTCTTTATGGCATAACCACTAATATACTGAAAATTACAAAAGGGTACCCCGCACTTTTCTTCTATCAGTCTCTTGATACTGGTGTAATTCCTGAAGATTGGAAACTAGTGTACGGTGTACCAATGCCCAAATCGGGGGATAAAAATGAATTGTATAACTACAGGCCAATATCTTTAACTTCCGTTGTACTCAATCTTCTTGAGCACTTCCCATCGATACAAATATTGAAGTACGTGACAAATTACAACATTCTATATATGAATCAGCATGGGTTTCAGCGTGGGCGCTCATGTGAAACCGAACTGTTGGAACTTGCAACTTATATTCTGGACTCCCTTCGTCAACTTCAGCGGCCGAATTCCGCTACTCATCGATTTTGAAAAAGCATTCGATCGTGTCCCTCATATTCGCCATATTAAAAAAATGAAAAATCTTAAAATAGAAAGCGACGGTCATTATGTCGGTTAGGAAATATCTTGTAATCAACAACAGGCATTATTGTAGATGATATAGTCTTCATTTTAACTAGTCAAATCAGGGGTTCCTTAGGGGCCTGTGCTTAGTCCCACTCTCTTCTTAATTCACATAAATGACGTCTGTGCTGGCAATAACTATTTTTCTTCTGTTAATCGCAGATGATTGTGTAATTTATCAGCGTGCATCGAACCATTCTGGTTTGGCTGAACTTACCGACTTGTGCAGATGGGAAAGTGGTGTACCGACTGATAAATGAACACTAATGTAAAAAATCATTTTATGAGTTTCATCCACGTGCAAAGAATTTGTTTCATTTGCTTATACACTAAATACCGCGATTGTTGAACCTGTCAATTCGTTTGAATAGTGAGGAGTTCACCTCACAAGCTACTTCACTTCGAAAGTTCATATCGATTCAATTTTAGGTGGTACGTCCAAGCAACTTGGTTTTATTCGTCGTTCCTTACGTCAAGCCGATGAAGATACAAAACTTCTCTCATTTACCTCTCTTATAAGATCAAAAGTTGAATACGCTGGACTAATATGGCTCGAATAATCGTCAATCCGTTATCAGTCGTCCAAGGCCACAAAATAGAATCATTGCAAAACAAGAGCGCCCACCTTATATCAGGTCAATACTCACCCCATTCAAGCATTGGACTGATGAAAAGGAATCTCGGTCTTCAACCTCTCCAAACAAGACGCAAAATTTCAAGGCTTACATTTTCTCATCAGCTCTAACTAACCCCCTTAACAATTTCACTGTCTCGAGAATAAAGCCGGCGACACATATTTCCGCACCTGTAGATCACCCAAAGAAAGTGCAATATGAATTTTCACGTACGGACCTCCACTGCCTTTATTTCCTCCCCTGAACTATTAGTGAATGGACAGCCCTCCCACAGCATATTGCCATCATTACTGACCACAAAAAATTTACCAAGGAAGTTGGTCAACTGTTCCATTGTGTGCAATAAAAAGATTGTATCCGTTTGTTGCCTAGGTCCTATTTTTGACCAGACCTACCCCGTGTATTTAGCTTGAATTTGTTCTGTTATTCGGAGTTGTAACACTTCCACTTGTTTAAGTATTTGCACACGTTTTGTATGCGGTTTTACCTGTGTATTGAAATTTTTTGCGTACTTTTTTAACTTCAGTGAATGTACTTCTCTGCGGCTGAGTGTGAATTTTGCAAATCAGTTGTCCCCCCCCCCCCCAATATTGCCCACAAGGGCCTTTATGGCTAAAAAATGAAAAATTCTAAGAATCAGAATTATAGTGTTAATATTTTTACGTCATAGCATACGCACCAGCGTCAAACCAGAGCATATTTGCTCACGCAAGGATAGTACAAACTGCAGGGCTTCTCGACAAATGTAACGGAAAATGTAAAGGCCAAACTAAGTGCCCTAACCTTTGGGAATAAAGTAAAAACAGAGCACCTTAAAATTGCGTCACTACTACGATACAATTCATTCAAAGTTACGTTTTGAAGTTTGATTATTCCTTTTGACGCACATCCACAAAAGTAGTTACATATGCATTCAGTTCTCCCTTTAAAAAATTGCGTTCTTTTACTATCACAATATCAAAAAGGTGGCTTTATAAAACGACTCCAATATTTATGACTACAACTTTAGTGAAAGCCTACTTTCTTTGCTTAGATAACTGACACTTAAAGAACAGGCGTGGCACAGCCCAAGAAAAGTATTTACAGCCATGAAGAGACAGTCTTCCTGGTTGGAAAAAACGAGGTTTAAACACGTTTTAATATACCAGTATTACAAGCATTACTGGCGCACAATACAAAGAGAAAAATTTCGTAGAAGGTAGCAGGCATGTTGAAAAGTAAGCCGCATTGACGTCACGTTACCTTCGCTGAAGAAGCAGTAAAACAAGCGAAAAATACCGGTTTTCTTCATCTTCAGGTAGCTGTGGGGACAGCTTGAACAGCATTCTCGTCTCTGTTGACGCAATAGTGCACTTAACTTAATTTACTTTTTGTTTGGCAGTTACTGTTCAGTTTCAGGCTGAGGAAAATGTCAAAATGCACGCGACTTTAACCTAATTGAAAATCATTATGGCGTTTTCAGACATTTCCTGCGGTATAGGCTTCACACTTACACTGTAGAGTTCCGGTGACCGTCGAAATTACCTAATTTAAAATTCAGAATAATAAAAAAGGAAACGTATCCGCAGACAAATGTTGCATGGGGTTTCCCGCCTACTATGTGCATGGGGTTTCGCACACGTTGAAAAAGGTAGCGTGACGCACAGGTGTAGAAGTAGTGTTTTCGGCGCCAAACAAATTGGGTGGCCTTTGTAGGGGAGTGAACATAAATGAGCCAAAGGGCACCTTTTGCGGAAAAGGCCACCCAACACCTTACGTAGAATGCAGGTCCTTCGTTGTGTATGAAGTTCCTATGTCACGTGGGAGAACCTATATTGGTCAGACCGGGCGCTCTTTCAACGATCGTCTCCTCGAGCATGCAAACACAATAAAAAAAGGTACTGGCAGCAACCTTGTAACACATTGTCAGGACCAAGGGTGCTCGCCCAGCTTCCAGGATACGCGTGTTGCACGAACGTATAAGGGTCACCGCGAGCGTGAAGTCTGTGAAGCTTACTTCATTCACAAGGCAGGCGACGATTGTGTTAGTAAGCCGTCTGTTGAATTACTAGGTAAGGAAGTCTGCTGTCTAGATTCATAAAACGCCCCCCTGGCAACGTCTTATTTAGCTGCGCTGTATCAGCATTGCTAACTTTTGGGTCAATGAACATGTATAGATCTTGTGTTTTTGTGTGTATTGTTGGAAGCACTTCCTTTTTATCATGATTACTTCTTGCCTTCTTTGCTTGCGTATATTTCACAAGCCGAGGAATAAACCAAACCAGTTGCTAGTAAGCGCCGTGTGTATAGTCGTTTCTTGTCCCGAATTGTTCCGCTGCTTATAATATCAGTTAGTATGCACCGAGTAGCCCAAACCACCGTCCTAAGGCACTCTTATAGGTCCTCTATATATTTACTAGAAGGACACAACAAACTATGCTAGTACGCTCGTCGTTTCCCCTTGCCTGACGTCGCTGATGTATAGCCTCTGTACAATCATTCTCATACATTTATTATCACGTCTATTCTGTGCGTTAGGTTACCCTGTTTGTCTCTGACTGCGTACATTCTGTCTTTGCGGTCATCTATCTTTGTCTTAGTTTCTTTTAGTCTTCCTTCTATTTCCAGCGTTTCCTTGATCCCTGCCATTGTATATGCACAAGTGTCATTGGTCTTACTTCTGTTAATCAATTCCGACAGCTCTACTACCTCATCTTGATCCGCAGTACTAGATACTTTTATGTCCTTAGGTTTCGCAGTTAGTCCCTACGTTTTGTTAGTTTTTTAATTCACCACATGCAGCTTCTCCCACACCTGCTGCTGGTCCTGTATTTGCCGTTGTCCTCACTATCCTCATTCTCGTCGTTTAGAAGCGCGAAGTTGTTTTATTGAATGTTGTTTTTTTCCATAGCAGTGGTTTATTTTCCACCCGGCAGCCATCACTGAATCTCACATTGGTAAGCCGGCATCTCAGAGTCTATTGCTTACAACCGCGTGTGTAAAAATGACCATCGAGGAAATGCTAGCTCAGTACTACTGCCCCTGTGTGCGGCAACGTCGTATGCGGGAAGCTTCTAATTTGTTTGCTTATTTGCTTAGAACTTGTATTCGCAGTGCGCACATTTTTTGTCTCTCTCTTTCTCTTTATTCTTTCTTCGTCTCGTTTTCTTAGCACAACCCATGCAGGTATAGAGTGCTGGCTGAACCTGGCAGTAACCATCATCCCGGATATTTAAGAAGCTACAAGAAATGTTCAACCATGCTAGGCAGGCCACGTGGCACATCACCTCCTTGCTGAAAAGGATATGGCCATATACTTATAGCAGCTGCCCCTATTCTTCCATGACGACCAATGCAACATTTGGCCCTCAGTACAAAGCAGCTGCAGACACCCGACCAAGGCGACGGTCAGGCAAGCAAAATAGGAGAGGGTGCTAAGAATCTGTGGGTCCGGACAGGCCGCCTTTGGAACTTGACCCCAGCACTGTTCATGTGCTGGAACATGTCTAGCGAAGGAAGCTTAAATGGACTATTGTGGGAGCTTCCGGCCGTTAAGTGGGATAATATCGGTTTAAGGGAAGTTAGAGAAAGAGCTGAATGTTTCATGGAGCTGACCAGTGGACATATTTATTGTTACAGATGACCCCAGAAGAAGAAAAAACACGTGGTGGGATTCGCAATCCATAGAGAAGTAGCAGGAAACTTGGGAGTATTTTCAGCATTAACGAAAGAGTCACGGCCATTGTCATCAAGCTGAGCAAGAGATGAAGGTTAAGCGTAGTACAGGCCTATGCGCCACAACCAGCTGTGATGATGCAGCCGTAGATTTTTTCTACGATAACGTGGAATCAGCCATGAAGAAGAAGATAATACAGTTCACGATTGTGACGTGAGACTTTAACACAAATGTATGTGAAGCAAATGGGAGAAAGGTGATTGGGAAACTTAGGAATAGCCCATCCCAACTTAGGAATGCACTTGTGGGATTTGCGGAGAGAAATAACTTGAGGTTGACAAACACGTTCTTTTTCAAATGAAAGGATAGGAAATTGGCATGGCAAAGTCGCGATGGTACAGAAAAATGCGAACTTTTATGTATTTTAATTTCTAAACCAAGTATTGCGCAGGACGCAGAGTTGCTGGACAAGATTCACAGCAGCAACCGTAAGATGGTTAGATGCAATGTAAGGTTAAATATACTAAGAGTAAGAAGGAAACTCATGAAAAATTAAGTACGAGAATGGAGGCAGTCAGAGCCAGGACGCAAGGTCTTTCAAATAACTCTTAAAAACAAATTCGTGCACTTGGTCGACCCCTCTTTCATTTGCGGTTTATTGCCAGCCATAACGTTAAAACTATGGTATGCCTGCCTTACCGTCGCAACCTTGTCTTGCCTTCTGTAATTAAGAAGCACGTCACCACGACAAATAGCCTTTTTACAGGCAAGAAGCAATTGCAGAAAGAATGGTAGTTCACAAAACAAAGTTAAAATACACAGAACAGTTTGTTTTCTAATACTGCTGTCATATTTCAGTCAATGCCTTGCCTCAATGGATCAGTTAAACATCAATCAGATTTCCCTAACCAAAGCTAAACTACAACAGACAGGTTCTTTTTCTAATGCTATAGAACTATTTCAGTCGCTTTCTTTCCTCAATAGATTAGCTAATCATCACAGAAAACACGACTCTTATTAGGCCGAGCTGTACAGGTTGCAGGAATAAGGTTTCGAAATGAGCCTGCCTTGCTTTAGCAGTGCCCAAGCTTTTCGTCATCGATGTTTGTGCGTTGCTTGGTATAACACGTTCATTGTTGAGTTCGTTGTTAAGTTCATTGTTAATTTCGTTCAGTGAAGTTCGTTAAAGTTGTCATTGTTTTGCAGAGGGCTTCTATGTTTCTAGAACATTTGCCAGGCCACTACGGCAAAGGTCTATTTTAGTCCATCGTTTGGAAATACTTTTTTAGCTTGAGTGGCCTTTCTTGAAAACAGCGTTCCCTTCAACTGAAGATCTTGCACATCTTGTATGCCAAAACATTTCATGTCTTATTTCTGCTCCAATGCTCCCGAGCGAAAAACATTGTTATGTAGTCGAGATATCCTTCGCCTACACTTCTTTATTGCGGCGCAGAAATAGTTTTTTATGTTTGCCAATGTATTTTGCAATGCTTACATATGAGTTAGCTGTGCTAAAACATAAAAAAATGATATTTTATTTTTTACTTTCTCCCTTCGTACTCTCTTCGCTTTCTTAGGTGTTTCGCGAAAGTCGATTTTCATTTTGCTTCTAATCCAAACGCAGTATAATTTTTATTTTTCTTGGTAAAACGAGGTTTTCTGCACTTTTAGAATTTTCAGCTTTTTCTTTGCTGACTTAACACAGTACAGTTGGTGTATTCTCGAGCAATGAGCCTTATCACGTTAGAGCACCGCGGAGATATCGAGTTATAGTGTAAGCGCTTTGAGACCTTTGCACTTTGGGGGAGTTGGGACCAAACTTAAAGTACGCAAATACATGTAGAGCACTCAAGATATTTCTGCCGACCTTAGTCTATTAAAACCATAAAACGACCAAAAGAGATCAGGAAGCGATGACGACATCGTAGATACAAACATCTTAGATACAAGAGAAAACTTAAGCGCCAATAAAATACACCCAATTTCAAGCAAGAAGAAGGTCGCCGGTTAAAGGAAATTTTGCTGCCATAATATAAATTTTAGTGCGTTGAGAGCTATTTTCGCTGGTTGTCCTTTGCGCGCATTGCTTTTCTTACCAGGAGTCCTGCGTTGCGTTACAGACGTAAAATGTACTCTCCACCATTAGCCTAGCCAATTTTGTGGCAAACATGTTAAAACGCATTGGCTTGTGTGTAATACGTATGGTAACGTCTCCGCATTTCTTATTCTACAAAAGCTGCTGCAAGAATCGGAGCCGAATTTTAAAGTAAATGTTGCTTTTTTCTGCTAAATTAAACCAAACTACGAACCCTGAATAATGCGGAGATAACCTCACCCAAGTCTCCTTGTTTTTAGTCCGTAGGCGATACTGCACGTGATATACCTTTCCCTACAAAGAAAGAACACCACTGAACATTTTTAAACAGTTACTCGGAATTCGTTCAAAACCTCAATAGTCGGCCTATTTTAAATGCCCCTCTACTTCGTAATTCCAAATTTGAACAGTGATGCTGTGTTCAATTTATACAATGGCTCAAGATTTTCCTTCATCCAAAGCGGAGGCGAACCAATATAAGAAGCGGCGGGATGCGCAGAATGAAATTAGCTACCTAATTTAAACAAAAAGAGGCATGTTCGGAGACTAGGAATTGTGTTGGCCATACTTCCAAAACGGTGACAAGAGCTCCAATCAGGTTGCAAGTTGTAGCGATATTCAAGAGAAAACCAATCCAATGTTCTGGAACAAAATGGCGCTCAATGCATTACCCATTAATTTTAAAGCTCCTGTTTGGTAGAGGTAGCGCAATACGTTCTCAAAAAGTTGCTTTTTAACGCATTTTGTCACCGTGCCACAAACATAACAACTTCACTAAACTGAAAAACCAGAAATTGCAGGAACAACGGAAAAGCGCTTCCAGAAAAGATTTCGTGCCCTTCACATTTGGAGCAAACATTGTCCCAGTTTTTGCTGACCTACTCTTCCACTTCTTGACGACTGCCTGGCGTGGGTTGACTTGCGACGTTTAAGAATTACGAAAGAAGTTGTCAACAGTGCAGCATAAAACGGCACATCATCTCTCAGTTCTAGATGGCGAATATACCGCTGTTATCCACAAGGTAGGATTTCTAGCAGCAGTGTTTTTTTTTGTATCAAAGCGCAAAGGTCACCCTAGCTTTTTACTTAGAAGGTCACTGAATAACATCTGTAACAGACTATGGGGAGAAGCTTTTCTCTTGGTTCGCAATTGGGAATATTCGGAAGATACGACTTGCAGGGCACAACAGAACAACAGATTGTGGAAATACCTTGCTTTCTTTCGGTCAGTTGCTGCCATTTTGACATAGAAACATAGCACAATTTCTATCGCAATATTGACATACCCCGCATTGGGAGCAGTCCCATCTTCTTGAAGGGAGCATGCCGTACAGCCAGCAAAACGTGTTCCACGCGCACAAAAGTAAAAATGGCTGCTTCAAAGATGCAGGGCAGTTGCCCCTTTTACTTTAGGATTTCACCGCATGCACTTCTTCATGAGTTCTTTGGAAATATGCTTGGTTAAGTGAACAAGAAAAAATTGGGCTCATCTCCCCGCGAGAGGGACTCGAGTAAATGCGTCGCATAGGGGGTGGGTGTATTGCGTTAACGTTTAGTGTTTGGGGAGATGGTGGTAGTGAATGCGTTGTATCAACAGCTTCTTGGCGTAGTTTGAATGAGTCAAGGATATAAGGCACGTTCGTAGCCTCCCATTCTGTGTCGGCTTTGTGGCGCAGTGGGTTGAGCACAATGTACATTGCGTTCCGCCCGCAGGGTCGAGGGATCGAAACCAGGCGCCGGATAGTATTTTTTTATATAGTGTAGGGGACGGGTGCGGACTACGACTACGGACGTCAACGCGGGTGACATCGTGAGTTACTAAAATGCTCTGCATTTTAAAAGACTATGGGTTACTCGTATTATCGTTACATCTGATTTAAACTGTGAAGTCGAGATATTTCTAATAAGTCGTTTTGGGCATCAAAGGACAGGCTGCAATGTTCTCCCCATTTACACAAAGCCGGCATAGCATAACCAAGTACTTTGGATTCCTATATTTCACTTCTAGTCTGGAAAGTCGATTGAAATGAGGGGCGACTTCCAGATCATAGTGTTCGTAAGCTCGATAGATAGATAGATAGATAGATAGATAGATAGATAGGATAGATAGATAGATAGATAGATAGATAGATGATAGATAGGTGGGTGGGTGGGTGGGTGGCGGGCAGGCAGGCGGGCAAGCGGGCAGGCGGGCAGGGGGGCAAACAGGCGGGCAGGCGGGAGGGAAAACAAACGATCGGGCGGGCGGGCGGACACACGGACGGGGCGGCTGGCGGGCGGGCGGGCAAACGTGCGGGCGGGCAAGCAGGCAAACGGGCGAGCGGGGCGGGGCGGGCGGGCGACAGGCAGGTGGGCAGGCGGGTAGGTCGATGGCATGGATGGATGGATGGATGGATGGATGGATGGATGGATGGATGGATGATGGATGGATGATGGACGGATGGATCGGATGGACGGATGGACGATGACGGATGGACGGATTGACGGATGGATGGATGGACGGATGGACGGATGGACTGACGGATGGATGGATGGATGGATGGATGGATGGATGGATGGATGGGTGGTGGTGGGTGGATGGATGGATGGATGGATGGATGGATGGGTGGGTGGGTGGGTGGATGGATGGTTGAATGGATGGATTGATGGATGGACGGACGGAGAGAGAGAGAGAGAGAGAGATAGAGGTGGTAAAATGTAGAAACCGCTTTATTTGGGAGCGTGTGTCCAGATAACTTCTTGACTTCTTTCTCGGGCTACAATGGTTTATCTAGTCTTGGAGAGTTTCAAAGCGAACGCTACACTTTTCCAGGTTATCTTTCTACATTGCAATGACCTTCAACTGCGGCGCGTAACCTACGTCTTTCTGAAATAATAAACTGGGTCGGAGCTTCATCCCTGCGGTGCCACGTGACCCGGCGAGAGTGAAACTACTGCTTTGCTTTGGCCTTAACGCTTGCCGGCGTCTGGTACATGCGTGCGAAGGGATTCTTGTACATGAACCGCGTGAATAAGTGAAGGTTTTAAGGACTGATGTATGAAAACACTGTGCTTATTGAGTTTACAGGAACTAGGACTAAAGAAACACACGATGCGCGCACATGAACTGCTCCTTTCCGAGCTGCGTTAGCAGTCCCTGTTTCCTGAGTCTTGCTATCGATGGCACGACGGCTAGGCTGTCTTCGCGTGCTCTTCCGCTGAAAGCGAAGAGATGAATCCTACATTTAATAGATATAGCTACCGGCAGGTTGCGAATTCTCAACCAAACTATTCGTTCAGAAAACACTGTGCCCAGAGTCTTTGCGGGCAGCCATGACAAAAAGGCTTAAATGTGTTACACATAAGCCATTTGTTTTGTCAATAAATATGTGGTCAATAGAGCGCTTCAAGCTCCTTAGGGTATGTGACTCAATCTTCGAAGCTAGAAGGGTGCTCTGTGACATGAATTAGTCGGAGGGAAGATCTCAGGTTGACCGGTATGTTGGAGTGTATGAGATGTCCAGAGAGCGTCTTCGTTGTGGAGGTATAAGCCACAGTTATTTGGCCTAAAGCCCGTCGATGTAGTGTTGAGTGTGTTGTGTAGTTAGCATGCCGGTGTCTCCTCGTCCAATGAGGGCAGGTTCAAGGCGGGCGAATTTTATAGCGCAGTGGAGCATGGTTCTATCATCTCCGCCGTTGCGTTAGTGCTCTCTGCAAGTGTGCTGCATTTCTTGGCGGTACTCTTTTGTGTCACCGAAGCGACGCCATGGTATTGTGGTGCCCGAGTCATGAACAGTAGCTCAGGCTAAGGTGTGAATCTCCTCCTTCACCTTTAAAGGGACACTGAAGTGATTTGTAAACAATGCGGGATTACGAGTGCAAACTGTAGTCCGGAGTCCCTGGACCCTGTTTCGACCACTCTGTGCGTGTTTACGCGAATTTATTTAGTAGAAAAATCAATTCGAAAATGCTGTCCTACTCTCTTTACGCTCGCCCATTTTCTGTGGCGTTTTCGTGTGACGGCAGCAGGAGAGGAGCTGACAATTGGCTGCGCTACTGCACGGCTCGCCGACCTTCCGCGACCGAGTAAGTCGGCCCACCGTTTAGTCCGCCGGCCGCCAACGGGTCATCGCAATTCGCTCGATCAGATGAAACTCAGCCACAACACGTTTGGGAATGGAAGAATGCGCCTTTATTTACTTCGTTAGTTTGTACACTGTATCTAGCTCCAAGTCAAGGTCGCTTCACACAAGCGCTGCACAAGCGCACATGCGACGCTTCGCTGACTGGTACGCCAGTAGGAAAATATAAGGCCTCTTGAAGGGGGAGAAGAGTGAGCGAAGTCAATATAGGTACTAAGGAAATAAAATCAACTGATATTTTTACCGTACAGCGTAAAACTAGGGTGAGCACTTTTTTTCGCTGGGCGAACAAGCAGAGCGGTCAGCAGCACGACTACGCATCTGCGAACGCTTTCCCGTCTACGAAATGCAATTCCTAGACGTGAGCTTTTGTGGAAACTCGGGGGACGCTTACTGCACGAGCGCAATACAACAAATAGTCACCTAAGCTGCTTGAAATGCTAAAACTAAATAAAAGTGTAAACTGGTTATAAATTATATACCTTATCTTTTCCATTGCCGCCAGCGGGACCCTGTGGCCTAGTCGTTTGGGGTGCTAGGTATGTCATCGCAAGTGTTTTGCCAGTCACAAGTTCGAATCGCCGCGGGTACATGCTTTTTTTTTATGAGTTAACTTTTTTGTTTTTCGCCTATGTTTTCTATACTGAGTTCACCTTTTTTTGGGCCGCAACGTTCATTGCTCCACGAACGAGTCCACAGAACTCGCGCAGGCTGGCACTGCCGCGCTAGCGAGTTCTCGTTGGTGTGCTGTTGCCATAAGCACCGACTGCTTGCGGGCAGTGGGCACAGGCCAGAATCAACAGACCCTTGGCCTGGTGCGAACACGCTTTTTACGATACAGGCATGAGCGAGACAAGCTCCAAATATGGGGAAAAAGCGCATGCATTTGAGCGTCTGCGGGGACGCGGAGGGCGTTCATGCACTGCGTAGGCCTCAGATAGTGAATGCTACGATTCCAAGCTGTCCTGGGAGGCTTATCTTATGCATTTTACAGCCGACAACATGGCAGAAGCGCGGTACTACGATAACTGGGATATTGAGAATGCCCATCCAACGACGCCATCGAATGTCAAACATGTTGTTTTACAGACCGAAACCGAAACTTGTTTGATTGCTAACCTTGGGCATCGTCCAATCACGGCGCCCCCTCCTCCCAACGTCACAGCTTAGTTTGTGCGGCCGCCGCAAACCACGCATGGTAGTTTTTCTTCTTTCGCGCTTTGTAAAATAATTACCGATTTGTCAACCAGATAAACGATGAAAAGTGTGCTAATTTGAGCCAGTCTACACAGTGCAAGAAAAAACGGGAGCTTGAAAAATTCACTTCAGTGTCCCTTTAAGACTCCATGTCGAGGAAGCCAGATCCTAACAGTATGAAGCTGGGAAATATCAATTCCTTTTCTTTTGTAATCCATGAAATCGTGCACAGCATATAATCTGGATCCTTGATCAATTGCTGTCGAGTCATATTGCCACGCCTTGGGAGCTCTTCTGTTTTTATGTGTTCATTTTTCTTTTCGGCTGATGCTACTTTCCTTAGAATACTTGCCTGGCACTCCAGTGATGTACGTACCCTAAATGCCTGGAGCATCATCTATAATTTTTGACCAGTGCGCCTCTTCAGAAGCTTACTACATGGCATCATCTTAGCAGTCAGCATTATTGTTATGATGCCTCTCAACCAATTCATTCAAACAGTCGTTTCCTCTCAGATTCCTTTCAAACAATTCAACATCTCTGAAAACCTTCCCCGAAAATCCTTTCTTACACAAGAGAATTGCTCATATTGACCTTCTCCAACATGGTACAACCGTTTGTCTTGACTGGATACCGTACCCGAGGATGTTTGGACTGGCAATCAGGCGGGACTTCCTGCGCCATTGCAGAGGCTAGGTGCTGCGCCTTGCTGGTTCACACGAAAGTGACACCTCCCGCGTTTCGCGCAGCCCTGCATCGCATGCTCTACAAGAAAGCCAAGAAGCAATGCTACGAAGACATCATCACTTCAATATTTATACTACATCTCTCACGAAGATACCCATGCTCTAAACATTCCCCTCCATTATGTCTAAAAATGCTTCACTTTCCCTCAATGTCGAACCTCCCCTCAAGCCAATGCCCAAACATGACCCACATGACCTGACCTGATCAACATGGCCGACACAAAACTAATTATGATTCATTAGAGAAAAAGTTCTCCATTCCAAACTACTGTATTCTATCAAGATTGGGGCCGCAGGAGTGTTAGCGAATGGGTAACTACCCCACATGTTTTAGAAGACTAAATAATTCAAACCGCTGAATCGCTACTTCCACCGCCGAGCTTATTACACTCGGCCTACGGGCTTCCTAGCTCCAATAACGGTGCCACTACTAACATTACTACTACTACAACAACGACTAATATTACTGGTACTCCGAATACTATTGCAACTGCTACTACTACTACTACTACTACCTTTTTGCTTTGATTAGTTTTGACGGATATAAATATTTCACTATTTCCTATTTGATTTCCTATTTGATTTTATTTCGGATAAACAAGAGCTTCAATGGCTACTATTTCAAGAATATGCTCATGCCTAACAAAAAAAATGTTTATAATGGTCCTGCAATCTTGCTAATTAAGCATAGCCTTTGTGGCATCCCCCGTGCAAGGGGAGACATCGAGAATTCATGAATGTATTCAAGCATTTTGCAGTGCAGGTTCCTCTGGGGAAACGCAGTTTGCAGGAATAATCTTGAGTGACAAAATAATACGCCCTTTCCGGGAAGAGAGACGAAAAAATTTGCGGACTTATTAATAAATAATTTTCTTATGAATCGCCAAAGATCTACAACGCGAATTAACGAACTGATAGTTTCAATCATGCTCTGTTAGCCTGCCTAAATGGCTAAATGGACAAATGGCCAAAGGACACCATACTGTCACCGGGATAAACAGTAGCATGACGTCTGCACAGATGTCTCCATTATGTCTAGTAGACGCCTTTAGGAAGGCGTATTTTAGTGCTTTTGCGTGCCTAAACATGTCTAATGAATGGCAGCGTAAGATATATTTGTGTAAGTTTGGGAGCCTGTCGGTTGTTTTATAAATGCCTACATCAGATATATTTTCGTACTTAGGCACGCAAAGTTGCCATAAGCATGACTACGCATTATATATTCGTTCAGATGCCGGTTTAGGAATGACCCGCCGCGGTGGCTCAGTGGCTAAGGCGTTGCGCTGCTGAGCACGAGGTCGCGGGCTCGATTCCCGGCCGCGGCGGCCGCTTTTCTGACGGAGGCGAAAAGCAAAAACGCCCGTGTGTACGAGCTTTCGGCTCACGATAAAGATCCCCAGGTGGTCCAAATTAATCCGGAGCCCTCCACTACGGCGCGCCTCATCGCCTGCGTTGCGTCGGCGCGTTAGACCCTACAATCCAATCCAATCCAATCCAATCCTGCAGGTTTAGGTATAGGTTCAGGTCTAGGTGGCTATAAGATTTCTTTTCGGTGGCTACGTAAGGCATTGTCCGAGCTCTATACAACTGCATTACAAAATTTAGAAGCGGCCTTTCCTTAGTCTCTGCGAGCCTAAAATAGTGCCAGAGCTTAGAGCTGAGGGCCCACTTACGTTACGTCCCGGGTCGTGCTCAATATTTCCACCCACGGAGGAAGGGGGTTACGTCACTAGTGCTTAATTTCCGCCGCTCACTGAGCTGAGAGCTGTTTTTAAAGGAGCATGGTGTAGAAGTATTTGTAGTAGCACCGAAAATATATCATCCGGAAACATACTTGAGTTACCCCCTGTCACAATATTTCCCAATTATCAATGAAATTGCACTTTCCTTTAGTATCCAACTCCTGCAGCTTTGACGTGAACAGAGTTTGGAGTACCTTTATTGCTTGAGCACGGAAGGAAACAGAATCAAGACCGTGTATGTTAAAATATTGTTGCTTCTATGAATAACTAAGACTGGCGCAAAGTCCCTTTACATTTCAAGGTGTGCGATGTGTATCCTATAAACCACTACCGGTTTTCCCCCTTGTTAACATCGTGAACATAAAGAGACGTGAACATAAAGAGACGTAAAGAGACGTAAAGAGAATATAAAGAGACGTTTTTGTATTTCACAAAACGTTTTATTTCAAGAGAGTCCCATTGGCGCGGTGCAGTTTTAATTTCAGGAACCTATCTTGTTGTAAAACACGTCCGTAGTTCTATTTATTGTTACCGTTCCCCGTTTTCATATGGTCTTTGCCAGTTGTGGTCTCCACAAACTCCTCGTCTGCATGTCTGGAAAAAGATTACGTGAAGAAGAGTTATACTCTCCCAACAGTTTGTGGTTTTCGCCACCACCCGGGTTTCATATCCATAGCGGCCGTTTTCTGCACTCGCAGTATTTTTACAGGCTACAGAGTGGCAAAAAGGGTGCAAGGAGAAGAGAGGCGGCGTCAGGAGCAAAATCGGCAAGACAGCGAAGAATAGAGAAAGGAATGACAGCAGGGAATGAGCAATAGACGACGCCGAATGCTAGGATAGTAGAAACTGAATCTGTGGTTTTATTTTTATTTTGGAGAACGTCAACTTTTTGGACCTGTTGCTGCCACCATTTAAGACGTACGTAACAACAGGAAAAAAGTTTTCTTTAAGGTGGGGTTTAGCGCTTTTCTGCTGCAGAACACTGCTGATCTCATGCTCCAAACCTAATCGAGAAAAAAAAGCTACAGAGAAGAAATTTGACAAAGCTTACCTTGTGCCCGGCGCAGTTCATCGCTTCTGGCATAAAGTATTCTCTGCACCGGTAGCTACGTTGGCCATTGCTCCGGCCAGTTAGCCAGCAACATTCAAGCTTGCATTTCTTGTACGCCATTTCATTTCGCTATAAAAGTAAAAGAAGAACGGTGAAGAGCGAAATATACAGTATGAAATATAATAACCAAGTTTTATTTGAAACAAAAACGGGGGTGGCTAGTATCTATTATTCTAATGTGCGAATAATATTTTGCATACGCTGTGATTTGGGGTAGCATTTATCCATACATTTCATAACTATTAGCTCCTGGTAAATCCTATGGTCCTGCGTGACCATATCCGCGCACAAGTATTTCGATATCCACTCTGTTAATTTGGTGGTCCACCGGCTCTGATTTCGTCTCATTGCAAGGTCAGCCCAAACCAGTTTTTTTAAATTAGAAATCTGATTTATAGGAGTTGGTTATCTTATTCAGGCCCATCCCTTTCCGTCCCTAACTGTTACTTCTGCGATTCTTCGTTCAATCGCCCCTTCAGCCGACTTAAGTTTGCTTTCCTGTTGTGTAGTAAGGACCCAAGTTCCTGCTGAATATTACATTACCAGCAGAATGCATTGATTTTATGTTCTGCTTTAATCGTCCCCATTTAAATGAATTCCAAGTCGAATTAAGTTCCCGTGAAGAAAATTTGACATCTTCCTGAATTAAGGAGAATGTCTAACTTTTCATCACGTATCCTTTTAAGGAATTTGGTTAGCCTACTGTTTATTCTTTGGGGGTGTTTTCAAAGTGCACTCCAGCTCCTACGTCGCCTGCGCCGTATTTATTTCTGGCGGTTTCAGTGCGCACTGACCACTTTTACGAAGGAGTTGTATTCTGCTACTTGCTCTAGCGTGGCGTCTCCTATGCAGAAGAAAGCAATATCGGCATGCGTATCTGTCATTGCTTTAGATTCATTCATGTTTACTTGTAGCCCTAAAACATTTGATTGTAGTACGACGAGCATTCTTGAAGACGCTCTGCCGACTCACTGAGCTAGACAACGTGATCTGCAATCCTCGAATGGCTCAAGTACACTCCGTGTATCCGTACTCCGGCGTTGTCCCGCTCAAGCTGCCTGAATATCCCCTCCAGAGACAGACACGCTGTGAACAGTCTTGAAGAAATGGAATCTACCTGTTGTACTCGCCTTCTGATCGGGAATTAGTCTGTTTGCTAATCCGGACCCAGAAAGTTACGCTCCCTGTACACTCCTTATATATGTCGTCTATAAGTCTTACGTTGGTCTTCTTTATTTCCTCGTCTTTATTGCTTCGACCACTGAAGCGGTGTTTACTAAATCAACCGCTCTTTAACAGTTTATGAATGACACTTAAGGGGAATTTGTGTACTCTACGGATTGTGGTATTGCTTGATAGACGACATGGAAGCGAGCCATTGTTCACTATCCATTCTTAAATCCAACATGCTCTCTTGGGTGTTGGAGATCTGGGCTGCCTTTTAATGGAGCTTTTACTACTTTGGTGAACATTTTATGTACAGGGTAGTGTAGGCTAATGTGTCTGTAATTGTTGAGGTCTTTGGTATCACTCTCCTTTTGAATCACAATTTTTTGGCGCTTTTCAAGGCCATGGGCAATCTTAGGTTCCTTAATCACACTGAAAAAAGTGACCAAGCTTTTCACTACATGATCTCCTCCCTCCATTAAAATATCCACGGCTATGACGTCGTCACTTAGAGATTTTCCTCTGTTGTTCCCCTTTGGACCTTTTGAACTTCCTCCTTACCCCCTAGAGGGACATCGCAAGCTAAGCGTGTTTCCTCATAAGTTTGCCCTGGTCTATCGTCACTGGCGTAATGCGTCGTGTACAACTGTTCTGCTGCTTTTGTTATCTCGTTCATGTTGTGCGAACTGTTTTCCTGCTGGTCTCAGTGCGTACATTGTTTTTAGCCCGATAGCTAGCTTCCGCTGAGTTGGTTTTAAGCTTCCTCCTATTTAAGCATTACCTCGATAGCTTCCATGTTTTGCACACGAATATCATTTGGTTTACTTCTGTTATTCATTCAGAGAGTTTTGCTGATAAATTTGAGTCGCCATATCCGACACTAGTATGTTCATGCATTTCATCCATTTTTAAATGAGATTTCCTGCTTGTTTTCTGCACTGTGTTTATCCCACAGCTGTTGCTCATTCTGTGATGATCCTTGCAAGATATAATTTAGCCTCTCTACACCATCCTCGTTCCTTTATTACAGAAGTGCGAATTTTTTAAGAGATATTTTAAACTCTTGCGTCCTTGCATTCGCAATTTTCCTGATGGGTTTCGTCCTTTTGCCGAGTTTTCTTCTTTTTTCCAGATTCAGAATTTCCTTACATCTAACCACGCTATATACGCTGCTCCGAATATCGCCTGTCACCTCTACGGCCTGTACAATACCTGGGTTGTCACCTGAAATGATGGAAATTTTATTTTCTGTTCTACTCTCGGGATGTTGCCATTCTATTTTTTTATTCTTTCGTTGGTAGAATGATGTGTTGATGAACCTCAGATTTATGCTCTCCATAAATCCGCCATTTTATAACCTCTAGTGTGTGCCTTCCTATTCCAAACCTTCCCACTGACGTTTCATCAATTTGCTTTTCACCAACTTGTGTGTTAATGTTTCCCACCACAATCGTGAGTTATTATGTTACCTTTGTCATTGCTGGTTCGACGTCGTGGTACAAACTATCAACGGGTTCATCATAGCGGCAAGGTGTTGGTACATACGCTTTTAGTATTTTAGCTTGTATCGCTGATCAGCTTAATCACAACTATTGCGATGTTTTTGTTAATACCTTTCATCTTCATCCTCTTGAAATCGTTGGATTCTGGTAGCCAAAGACTATGCTACCCGCTACGCTGTCGCACGTGCGCTCCCCATGAGCTGTGCTACCGATGTGACCGATTTCCTCCTGCACGACGGGATCCTGCGTCATGGTGCTCCACGTTAGATGTTCACGGACCGTGGCCAGTGCCTTTTCCCAGTGGTTGTCGAGGACACTCTTCAGTGTTGTTAAACAAACCACGAACCGTCGGCCCCATACCATTATCAAACAAATTGCCTTACTGAGTGGCTCAACGAAAAGCTCACTGACATGCTTGCGTGGTACGTTTCTGAAGACCATCGGGATTCGGACGTTAAACTCTCTTATATCACACTTGCATATAATTCCTCCCGGCACGAGACTGCTGAATATTCTCCTTTCTCCCTTCTCTTTGACGGTGAGACTACTTTACCGTTCGACACTACGCTGCCTGCTTCAAGTGGGCCGGCCAGTGCACATGCTCGTGACGTCAGCGCCCACGCTGAACTGGCGCGTCAGATTGCCTGAGAAGGGCACTTGGCACGACAAGCATCCGTAAAGTCTCGATACGACGACCACCAGCGCCCTGAAAAGTTTCTTCTGTCTCCTAGGTTGTTTTGTGGACCCATCTCACCGAGTTGGAGTGTCTTAGCAGCTGATATCCCCGTTCAAGGGCCCCTATAGCATCGAGAGTGCCGTCACGCCCATCACCTACAAAATTGTCCCTGTGTTGCCTCTGACATCGTTTGAGAACTCAGTACCTCAGCTCGTGCACGAGAGTCACATTCTGCCGTAACACAAACGATATCCACCTACTGCTGCTACTCCTTCATGACAAGCACCGGGACGGTGCTTCTGCGGCCGGGGACAGCTGTTGGAGACTTTGGCCGCTTCCCTAGAAACTGGCACGAAGCATAAAAGCGTATATAAGTGTCGAATCTCCCCTTATCTTGGTATGTCCTCCTGTGGAAAGACGCTGGTCGACGACCAACGGAAAGAGAAGGGAGACGAAGTCTGAGTCTCGACTGGACATTCTGCGTGCCACCAACCTGCCGTTGTGCCTGTGGCTACGGTGTCTGCCTTTTAAATACATCCGCATTATTTATTTATTCTTATATATTTTATTTATTTATTTATTTATTTATTTATTTTTATTTATTTATACTGCGATCTTTGTTCATTAACATTCTATCTCCGGCGTCACGTGACAATACTTAAGAATTCATCAGCGTATATTAAGAATCCTGCCCTGTGCTCTTTCTTTTTTTCGAGGCACCCGGTAGCACAGCATATGGCCGCTGTAAGCTCCCTAGGGCCTTATATTGCTTTTCTAATTTCGCTCGACCCTATAATATTCTACTTAATGCCCGAGACCTCCTCTTGTAGTACAGATAAGATTCCCTAGCTAGCAAGTATTCGCAGGGTTAGCGTTGCCAGGTGCAAGTTGCAAAGGCAGCCTGTCATATACACAGTATATTGTAGCTCCCTCTCCTCTATCCCTGACCTTACCGTCGACGTGATCGGGTGCCCTACAGCTGCTTGGTACTGTCGTCCAAGGGTTGCATTGGTTACTCTTAGAAGGTATGCTCCAGCTGTTACAGCAGATTGACAGTCCCTCCATTGGTAAGGGAGTGCTCGGTGTGTCCCTGAGACCCTCCCCAGCGTGGTTGCACATATCTAGTTTAGCCTCTCAGGTGGTGATACTTATGATTCTCACTTCCGGAACAAGCAGCACTCTATACCTTTTCGTGTGCGCTCGGTCAGCCAAAAGAAGGAATCAAAAGAGAGGAAAAAGCACGAGAGAGGAAGAAAAAATTGCCCCGATCCCCTCCTGTGAAAGTGGATGTCCCACGAAGCTTTTGTAACCATTTACACATTCTGACGTGGGATGGTATGAAATTATCTTCGTCGTTTTGGCGGGTTTGTCAGTTGCCCTCACCTTCTCTGGTGGTAGCGCCTGATGCATGCGCTCGTCCTTTAATGACTCGAAACCGGTTTTCGCGAGAAGCTGCAAACCAAGTCTTTACAAGGAACAGAGAGAGTCATACCATTGTTCACACTTGCGTTAACCACCTATCGTGCGTATTCTATGCTTGGTTTGAGGTTTTTTAAGGAATACTGAACTCCATGCGGCATGCCTTATTGCTAAGACAGATTGGGCTGGCCTTTTATGGTGGCAAATACTGGGTCCTGCCTAGTTTGATTGATCCACTAGTGCTGGGAAAACTGCTGGATCCTGCTTGCGTTTTTTGTTTTGTTTACGACACAAAACTTTCCGACCAACCAGAGGCTAACAGATTGGCTGTAAAGGGAATAAAACAATAATATAAATTCCCGTAATATTATTATTATGGTTGTAGGCTGCACTAGAATGATCATCATATCGTCTGCCACATGTTATTGGTTAAGGTTTATAGTGGGCCATTAATACACCACTTGTGTCATTGTTGTTTAGTTATCTATAGAATCGGTTGTTTCGTTAACGTTATTCGGCAGACGTCCGCTATGTACAGATCAACAAACGGTGTGCCGGAAGGTACCGCGCAGGGCCCTCTCTTATTTTTTTATTTTTATAAAGGACGTGTCAGCTACAATTAGGAGTTCCTTTCTTTTCTATGCTTACATCAAAATGTTCAGACGCATTGAGGCCATGGATGACTGCGTTTCCCTGGGATGAGATATATCATCCTTTTCTAAATTATGCTCATATGAGAGGATAAATGTTAACTCTACTGAAAACAAAGCTTGTGTCCTATCCCCAAAAAACGAACCACATATATTTCACTACACTATTTATGGCGGTGTGCTGTCTGGGTTTCGAAAAATCAGACCTCGGCGTGTTCTTGTACAGCGCCTTAACTTTCTCGCCTCATGTCACTCAACTTACTCGGTGGGCGCTTCAGTGTCTTGGTGCTGAGGTTGGTTTAGACGAGACTTCCCGTTTTCTCATTCGTTCCTAAAACTATTTACAGCACTTTGTATTCCTCAATTAATATATGCTGGTGTACTGTGGAATTGAGCATCTAGATCTAATTTTCAACAAATACAGCGCGCAAAGAACCCACTTTTACCAATATTTATGCATCGTTTTACCTCCGAGCATCTCCAGTGTTCTGTGGTGTCGCCCAGACTTTCGATACCTCTTCCCCTAAGTTGCTAGCGAAGCAGCTCGGACCTCCTTGTCGTATACAAACTGCTTCAATGTATTAATTTATGCCAAGAACTGCTTGGATCAACACGTTTTTGTGTTCTCAAAACAGCAACACAGCTTGAACACTCAGCACTCGTTCTCCTCTTCGAAGACTGCGGCATTTATATAGCTTTTACTCGGGGAAGCTCGATATTTTTCGGCATGCGCTTCCCGAGTTGTATGCCGTGTTGCAAGCTGTGAACCTGTAATTTGATTTTCGCAGTTCTATTTTCCTTTAGTTATTGTTCGCGTCTCTGCATCGATTTCACACAGCTTGTTCTCATATATTCGTATATGATGTTGATTCTGCGAATGTAACTGCTATATGTACTTTGAAGCACTCTTGACGCTACTCGCCTAATATTAAACATTTTAAAGGTTCACGGGCTTGCCATGGTAACACATATTTTTAGAGTTTTGTATGTTTAGTCATTATTTTTAATAAGTAATTTCTGCTATTTCTTTTTATGAATTTATGTGCAATTGCAGCTTCATGTTCCCTCTGCCTGTAACGACATTCTTCTTTCCACTACTTTCCCAGCTGACAATGCTTATTGTAAAATATCTCTTTGCAATGCACCAGACACAACAGTCTAGTAACTATGAAATGTTGCTTGGATGACGCTATTTTGTTTTTGAATATTTTTGTATTTTTTATTATTTTTGCACGCTTTTTTATTGACTGTTTACCTTTCAGCTGCTGATTTCAGCTGCTGAAGTTTCTTGCTGCTGCGTTTTTTTTTTCCTATCAGCGCACTAGTATGAAGGCTAAGGCTATATCAGGACACGTTAATAAACACTGATTGATTAATCGAATGAGTGATTGATTGAATAAAATTTTCAACCACACGAACGGGCACAAACAAATTTTCCAGTGCAGTTTTGTCTTAGAGGACAAGGAAAACAACCCTTCATGACAGCGCTACGTGAACAAATGCAATAGTCGAAACTTCTTTTTCCATTGTTCGTTTCGTAAACACGTCCCCGCAAGCGCGAATAGAGGACACCTGTGAAGCTCGGAATGTAGGATTCAATGACATCCTCCAAAACAAGGCACACTTTTTGGCCAGCATTACTTTGTTCCTTCCTTTGGTAACCTTCGCGTAGGCGCCAAATAAACCAACGGATCATGCGGTCAACTCAACAGAAGGCCTAGAGGGTGTCCTTTGTAGTTGTGAATGGTAAGCGTACTAATTGTGACAAAGTATAAACAAATGAATTTGGGCTAAAGAAAAGAGAACAAGGATGCGAACCCTTCATTCATTCCCTTTCCTTCGTTCACCTAGGTTGTAGTTTGTTGAATTTGAAGGACGAAATCTCTTTCAAAGCAGAGCTTTACTAACCTGGTCGAACGGTTTTGCCGTAGCAATAAAGTTGACCTTCATTTCAGCGATGCTGCGCCGTACCCTTAGCACTGCACCAAGTGACTCGACGGGTCGAGTTTCGCCGACGGCCGTGTTCTCCGCTGCCACCACCACCGCGGCAGGCTGGGTGCATGCGCTCTGTCCAGCTAGTTCGCGCCTAACCACGTTCCTCGCGGCGTGCATTCGAGCTTGGTCATGATAAAGAGCGAGGTCGCGCCTTCTTCTATGAGCGTTGCGCAGTAGCTGGAGGCTTTGAGCCGTCGTCGGCAGGCACCGTCTGACCACCTCGCGGCTATCACTCGGCGGGCCGTTTGGCTCGGAAAGCGCGGGAAGCGGGACCACAATTGTAGACAAGGGCAGCCTTTGGCTGAATAGTGTAATAGCAGCTAACTCAAGGGGTAATCAAGTGAAGCAAAGAAAATAGTTACAGTGCGATCAAACGCAAGGACACAGAAGTACGACAGGACGAGCGCTGACTCTCAACTGAATTTATTAAGAGAGAACTCCCACCCTTTCTACTCTTTTTATTATCTTATTAAATCCAGTTAGAAGTCAGTGCCCATGCCATCGTCTTTCAGTGTCATTGTTTCTGTACACCCTGTAGCTATTTTTAAGATGAACTACGACTCGACCAACAGCCCACCTTGTGAAGCAAAGACAACCACGTAAAGCCAAGCTTTTGATTCGCGTGTCCAGGATTAGCTGAGCTAAGCCGCAGCTATTTTTACCCACACAGGAAGGCACTGGCTTGCATGCTGGCAAGCATCATAATGCGAACGATAACTGGAGTTTGTACTGTTTCAACAAATGTCAGTTAGAGACTTTTTGAAGAATGGTCGACTGGATGCCAGTCTTTAGGCCGATCTTAGTGCTACGTGGTTATTCTGTATTACCATCACGTTTTCCTATCTCCATCAGCATACCTAGCTCAATACTGTGTCTGCACATTTTTCCTCTGTGTAGATGTGTGAGCCTGAGCACAGTAGGTCAGGCCGACGTCTCTGCCTTCCTTCAATAAATTATCTATACCTATTTCTATTGTGGCTTGCCTAACCATTATTTACAGATTAATGCTCACAGTCACAGCTGCAACAAAGCAAAAGCTTTTAAATATGCGCCACAAAGTGTTTTCAACTCCCCTCATTAGAACGGTGCATTCTACTCCGCAGGCCCATCACAAGAGAGAAAAACCAAAAGGCTACCCTTGCCACTAGGAAACGAATCCCCACATGGGCGCTCAAATCGAAAGTAGCACTCGTAATCGTCTGTGCGAGCACACGAATGATAGTTGTTTGGCGGAAGTTTTTAAGACGCTATAATCGAATTGGTCCCTACAGTATTTTTCTGTAGTTATCCTTGTGTACAAGCAATGTCTCCGTGCGTTTTAACCGAGAAAGCACGTGCACTTGCCATGGAGGGCAGTCACGCTTCATTAAGGTGTGTTCAAGCGTCTGTATACGCTACACGGGGCGTGGAGTCCACAAGGCCTCCCGTGGAATTTATACACCCTGCCACTGTATAATAGAATCAGTGTAAAAACACACTGCGCGAAAAGTAACTCGTCTTGTTCGTAACACCCCAAGCAGGAACACTATGCTTAATGTCTAGTTACGTTGTGGCGTAATTTCGGGCAACCTATTTGGACCGAAAATCCCCTCTGACCATCTGATCCTGTGAGTTTACTGTGGGTTTTTCAAGCGCGTAATTGCGTGGCAGAACAGCGAACTGTATTACTTTATTGGCTTCCTTATTCTTTCCCGCTTTGACAAGGCCTACTTGAGCTTATTACTGCCTAAGAAACAAATTATGGCTGACTGAAGCATTGTTTATTCTCTCTACCTGGCCAGATATGCTGTGCAACATAAGGTGCACGCTGCATTTGGAATCGAGGATTTGAAAGACCAAACGGCAATGGCCTGCTTGATGGTGGCGTTTCAGGGTGTGGAATAAACAATTATTGCTTTCTCGGGCTTGCGCTTGCTCCAGAACATGTGTCCTTTAAAAAAAACTAAGATCAGAGCAACTGACTTCAGCATCCTCTTTCTAAACAACGCAATACGAAACCGAAATCTTAACCAATTTTCCTGTCATGTTTGGGAATGCTCGGGCACACTTTTGTGCATGATGACATGCCAGCGACAACCAATATTGTTGACTTGTTGGACTAACTCGGAGCAACCTCGCTGAGACATATCTTGAAACTCCGAGCTAAACCTACATTGTAGCCAGAAATAGGGCTATCCCAGTATGCATAGTCAATTTTTAAAGGTTTGTTTCGCGTAAATAAGGCAAACATATACCCATTATTGCGCAAGCGAGTGACTCACAGTTGGGTCGTTCTGGTATCTCTATTGACCGCGCCTAAATATACATGAATTCACTAAACATGTGGCATTGATTCATAAACCAAAGCTTTTTGACATCAGCGGGCAAGCGGTGTGCCGTTCAAAAAGACCAAGTCAATGTAGGTTTTGTAACCCATTATCGCCGCTCTAAACTGTGGCCTAAAAAATAAAAAAAATGCTGTTTAAGTTCGTGCGCTGCAGAACTAGTCTTTCGTCCAAATCTCTGTGGCGTTTTGTTTTGGTTAGTGCGTTAAAGCTCACCTCTGGGATCCCCCGCTGATACTGCCTGGCCGCTAATTGTCAGTAGTAACACACGGCAGTCGCCCAAGCTACCACCAATCCTTTAGGCCCAGAAAAATCAAAACGCCTTCGGGGTACGTGAAGGCAGTACCGAATCCGGAAGCCTTAAGATAAACTTCAATTAAGTAAGGATTTGCTCTTTGCACTATACGAGGGGTTTGGGGCAGCCCTAAAACTTAAATCACCATTACGTTAAGCTCGTATATCTAAGAAACGCACCTGTGCAAGTTGTGATTGGGTACCACTATAGCATTGGGAGGATCCGAAGAAAGAAACGTCATAAAATCCGGGGATGTGTCCCTCATTAACTCTTGCCATTCTCATAAAGTACCAGTGTTCCTGTTTATTCCCGTACGTAGTCCCTTAAGAAGCCCAAATTAGGTATGCTCAGCGGTGTTGCAGCGCCTCAACGTGAATAAAAGGATCTCTAATATCCAGGCAAGAATCGTGAAATATTCGTACATTTGTCGAATCCTTGCATTTATTAAATACTTCAAAGAAGTTTAGCATGCAAAAGCGCCACTCGCGCTATGACACAGGGTCAAAACCTCGCCTCGTAGGTCCTTGCTTGACCTTGGTATATTCGGCGTTATCGAATGGTGGACACACAAGGTTTTCAGTTCGCGACTTGTACTCCCATATGTGGATCTTGTTCCTAACAGCGAAGCGCCTTGGACCTATGCGGTAATTTCAAATATTTCGTAAATATTATCACTACTAGAATAAGCACTAAATATTAACTCAATGCAGCTTGTTTACTGACTGCTCTGTGGTTGCTCAAAGGTAAATACCTATTACTGTACTAAAAAACGCGTATGATACTGAGGGCTGGCCTGCGTGCCACGAATTTTTAAGTGCTGTTGAGAGTAAGGTCTGTTGAGAGTAAAATAAAATTTGTTGGGAGTATTTTTATGCTCCGGGTAAATTAAACTTTCTAGTGTATTCTTATTAGGATCCCAAAATTTTCCATCAGACATTTCGACTGTTCTGTCAACTGATGCAGGCCTCCCACCATTGCACCTTTTTTCTGTGCGTTTACCAATTGTCTATACTTACTCTTGAAAGCTTACCTTCAAAGTTAGTTGCTGCCAGGGTTTTAATACTACTTTCCCAAATTAAGCCCTCTAAATTTCTGACGCTTCGCATTCCGCTTAACACCTAACTGAAAACTACAAACTCAAAAGGTTTGCTGCAAAATATTTAAATATAATCGCATTCAACAAACACACTTTACCATCTATTGCTAACGAAAGTTGAGAGAAGCGTGAAAACTTTGATATCAAAATCGCGCCGGAAGTGAGTCAATACCTTCTCTGAAAGTGTGTCCAACTTTCGCTAGAAGTTCGTCCATTCGGTAGTCAAATCTCCAAAGACCCAAATCGTGCACATAGAACGAACCCTTGCGACGATTTTTGATGCACTATGTAAAGGCATCTATAAACGTTTTAATTGTAAACCGATTAGTGGTTTAGGAGATAAAGCTATAGATACTATTGTACTCTATGCGTGTATGTCTTATCTAGAACCGTTCCTTTCCCAAGATTTTTAGAAAACCGTTTTGACCAAATAGAAGCAACGTTTCGCGTACGTGGCATGTGTCCAGATATCTTATCGGAGTTTCCCGGTCGACCAGCCAGTCTACCAGGAAATACATTAGTTTTTGACAAGACGCCATCGATCCCACAAGAGAGCTTTCGCTTTAAAAACGTACGTTGTATGGCATAACTTCACGCTCCCCTGGGTGCATGATATTGCAGAATTGGCGGTCAGTGATCTTCTGTCCTGGATACTTCCCGCTTTTATACGTTGCTTCATACGTAATCTGTATGCAGACCCTTGAGAGTGTCCTGCGAATAAGCATACAGAAAAAGCTCAGTATTATGCTTCATTGAGGATGCAGCATCGGTACTTTTGCGGTGTGCTTGCGGGATTTTGTTAACATTTTGTTAGGCGAAAAGTGTAGCATAACACGACTTCCATTATCACGCCAAAGTCAACAGCCAAAGAAACAGCCAAAGTCAACCTCAAGCTCGGAGACCGACCAATCCTCGGATCACCTACCCGTCAGGCTCGCATCCTGAGAGTACCATTTCACGCGAGCATGCCGTGTCGACGCATGGCTTAAAAAGCTTGCGTCTGTCGACGCATGGCTTCACAAGCTTTCGTCTACATGGACGAAGACCCTTCACCTCATTATGGGGATTGTCCATCGCATCTGAAGCTGCAGGTAAAAAGGTCGCCCACATCTTAATAACACCAATCCTAACATCACGCGCCGGTTATGGAGCCTCGTGTTTTGATATTCCTCAGGCCCCTAAGAAACGGCTAGATGTGTTACACAGAGCATCCGTGCGCGTTATTCCGGGCTTTCCCAGGCACACGCGAAAAGAAGTGCCCCATGGTTTCCCTAGCTTTCCTTTAATGGACACGGTTATAGAAGAGCGGAGGTAAAATCGCGCTCATAGCCCAGAACATGAAGTTCCCTTGTCCAACAGCTATTATTGCTGGACTCCCCGTGCACCATGCCGACCTGCCAAACAGTCCTACCAAGATTCCCCCTAATGAGGGTGAGGAAGTTCGCCTGAAGAACCCTATTACCTGCTAGCTGAATAAATGGTACCATGCTTTTCATCGATCCACTCGACGTAACCGCACAGAAGCGCCAGGGGCCATGTGCATGGACGCCTCGAAATCTTGTACCCACCGCGCAGGCATTGATTTTGTCACCCAGAACGTCACGTACAACATGGCGTGGTGCTCCAGTACGATGATCGGGATGGCCCCACGTTTTGTGAACGGTAGGTAGGCACTATTGGCATGACCTGGTCTTTATATTACATGAAGCTCCAGAAGGGGCATTTCTCCATGGGCAGCGCCTTACAATGCACACAGATTCTCCTGAATCTCTGAGAAAATTCGGATAGATTCCACGGCAAGGCCCTCTAACTCGTCAAATTAAGAGCAGTTGCCACGCACTCCACGTGCACCACAATGTAGACGTACATGTAACTTCGATTCCCGGGCAAGCGGGCGGCTTCGGAAATGCAGCCGCTCACACTTTGGCGAGCGCGCTCCTCAACTCCCGCCTGCCGCAGCTGGAAAATGGAATCACCACCATCCGTCCATTCCATAAGCCCCAGTTAACTCTGATATACGCTTTTCAGTCTCGATCGGGGTCTGGCCGAGGTAAGTAGGCCGGGCAAGCGAAGGAAACGCCGCGCAGTCCCAAATGCCTGCAGCGGCGCCGGTGTGGCTGGCTTCTCCGCAGCGGCAGCACAGCCAGCAGCACAGCCAGCAGCACAGCGGCAGCACAGCCAGACGGCGATCGAGAGGCTGCCGCAGGTTCGTTTTTCTTGGGGCGAAGTATTTCGCTATAGGCAGGCGAAAATTGACACCTTTTGGAGCATACAAGTGACGAGTTACAGGTGGTGGATGGGAACGAAGAGCAGCGCAAAGGTCATAGCTGTTAGCACACGTGTAGTTTCCGCCGGCGCAGGAGCGCCTAGAGCTTGTTGCAATTTGTACATGATAAAGTCGCTTAAGTGGCAACTTGAGGTTACCACATCAAGGGAAAAAAATTTCCGTGTTTTCCGTAAAGCACGGCGTGGATGATTTTGTGCAGGTTCTTTGACGAGAGTACAACGATGTCGGGGTTGTTGGGAATGACTGGGCGAGTTCTCCGCCATATTGGCTGCAACGCATGTCAATGGCTTTTTCTATGTCAACAACGTGGGTAGTAAATTTGGCAACTGTTTCCTGTCAAGCCCGGAAAAATATTCTTATTTACAAGCATGCGTCACTGTGGTGAGTTTTGTCATTTTGACCATTAAAAAACTCAGCAATAAAGTAACTCAGCAACCTCTTCATCTGTTCATCACCTTTTCACTAGGGTGCGTCGGGCTTGCCTGAAATAACGTCTTGGTACGTTCTTTGCTAACGAGTATAGCTCATATTTTCTAAACTAAGCATGAAATAACGTCTCCGTGACAGATACGCATTTCCGCAACGTAAGAACATTAAATGACAATCTGTTTCCTGTCTGTAACGGGGGCGTTAACAAGGATTTGTTAGTGAAGTTGTCTTGAGACACTTTAATCTCGCAATTATCATCTTTCCCTTCTGGTGAGACCACTTCATTTGCTTTTTTATGCCCGGTGCCTTAACTCGCCGATAAGAAGACTAGTGGTGGTCAACGACGACAGGCGGAGTCATCCTTTCCAGCGCGGCGCGATTAAATACAACCCGTGTGCTAAACGTCGCCTCATACGCTTCCACTAAGTGGGTGCGGGCACTGCACCCGGCCACAGAAATCGTCAAATAGCACCCAAGTACATGCGCCAGAGCTCTGCTACTGATGTCACGTATTTGCACGGCGGAGTCGTAGAGCCTAATCTTCACTAATGAGAATAAACGGGTTCACCGGTTTAGACAACTATAACTACTCATAAATACAAACAAAATTCTTTGAAGCTATTTTTTAAAACATATTGTCTGAATTACTCGCACTTACAATTACTCACAAAAGGTGATTTCTCTCATAATTGTTATCAAAGACAACTGTTTCTTAGTTGTTTGTTCTAGTTTTATGTCGATATTTGAAGCGCCAGAAACCTCACAAACAGTCGAAACAGAGGAGACTGCCACTAATACCCCGGTTAAACGGGCACTTTCAATCCGGATTAGAGCGAAGCGCGATTGACTTTTCCAGCGCGCTCGACGCACCGCCGCTGCTACACGGCACGTTTCAAACCCGATTGAGAAGTTGCACCTCTTGCACTCACGTAAGCCAGATGGCACCAAAATTGTACTTCGCGGCTGGCATCTGATAACTTTTCGCGGTGGTAGGTATATGAGTGTTACCGCGCGCTTATTAGGGTCAAGTTATTTAGTACCCCTGTCACACGGGCACTTTCAATCGCGATTGAAGTGAATCGCGATCGAGTTTTCGAGCGCGCTCGGCGTACTGCCGCTGCTACACGGCACGTTTCAATCGCGATTGAGAAGTTGCACGGGTTGCGCTCGCGTTCGCCAGATGGCGCTAACCATGTACTTGCGGCCGGCGTCTGGTAACTTCGCGCGGTCGTAGGTATACGTAACTATGTAAATATTACCTCACGCTTATTTGGGTCAAGTTATTTGACACAATTTGTGGCGTTAGTTGAAGCTGTCACATTCGGTGCCATTACTGAGCGGGGACGAGAGTATCGCCGCTTTCGTTCGATCGCGCTTGGAAGCCTCGATCGCGCTTGAGAAACCAGGATTGAGTTCGAGCGGGATCGAGCTCGATCGCGATTGAAACTGCCGTGTAGCAGGTGGCCGATCCGGATTGAGCTCGATCCGGATCGACTCAATCGCGATTGAAAGTGCCCGTGTGACAGGGGTATAATACAATTTCTGGCGTTAGTTAAAGTTGTCAACTTCTAGGCTATAGTTGGCATGGACGAGAGTACCACACCTTTCGACCGATCGCGCGTGCAAAACTCATCCGCTCTTGAAAAATCATGACGGAGTTCGAGCGAGATCGGGCTCGATGGCGATTGAAACTGTCGTGTAGCAGCGTTCGATCCGGATTGAGCTCGATCCGGATCGACTCAATCGTGATTGAAATTTCCCGTGTGACAGGGGTATATGCCCAATTTGCAAAATTAACACTGCACATTTTGGCAATGTAACTGCCATAAATATTTTGGTATTTCAAATTTAGGAGTAAAAGTTATTGCTACGGAAACTCTCTTGTCTTTAGCTGGATCGAAGAGCATGATCTAAGAGAGGCTGCCGTAAGAATAAAAACGAGAAAGTGAAGGATCTAGTAAAAACAGTTTTTACGCACCTGGTAAAAACCCGCACTTGTGCAATGGAACACGGCGAAAGCGTATACTTCTTGACGCCTCCATCCTCATAGCTCATCAAATATCCTTCCCTCCATGGGCACGTTTCAGCGCCAGGGTGTCCTTTGATGTATCTAATGGGTGGGTTCCCATCGTGAGTGGCTCCAAGCCTAAAACATACCCCATGAAACACTGTTTGCATTGATTTTCATTCGTTTACTGTCATCTGTGTAAAACATTCTTGAATAATTAAGCATTCCTCATGACGTAGGAAATGCGAACAAATTAGGGTTGAGTTGTCGAAAGAATATGAGGGGCACCAAATGTCACAGCTGCTCTTTATGTAGGCGGTTCGGGGCTTATCGCCGCATAACTTATACCGACTAAATTTGTACAGCACGTGTCACAGGGTAGACGAGGAGGTAATTCTATGCACGGTAATGACGTGGGGCCTACAGTAGCACAAGCCCCGCTGGTGTGCATGCGCCCTCCCATTATCCACACTTTTTTTTCCTTTGAATAGTTTTCTTGGTGCTCTTACTTTGACTCAGAGACTTCGCCATTCGCTCTTTTTACCCATGCATATATTCTGATAGCAGGAGTGTGGTGCGCGACTCATCTAAATGAAAGGCGCGTAATTACCACGCTCACCCATTCCCCGTACTACTCTGAGATAATGGTAGCTTGACAAAGTAGCGCAATAAATACTCTGTCCAGCTGTGAACATTCGGCCATCGAATGGTGAGTGCATGCGACGCGAACAATTTCGAACCAACAGTGGTCTGGGTACCTCTCATACTGCGGTCGCCCAAGCAAAGGTCGCACCTACAAACCTGATTGAAAAGCCACCTTTCTTACATACATGGTGGACAAGTGTTGGTGCGAGTCATCAGCACGGCGTTTCTCGGTTGTCATTGCATTGCGATTGCAATGGAATTGTTGTTCTTCGTATTATCTCTATTACCGTGCTTTGCTGATCGAGCGTTTGCTCGATGAAGAACATGGAGGAGGGCTTCATTTCTACTTAGCACAATTATGTGCGCCTGTGCATTCATATTTGAGAAAGTACTTTCTATCAACTGCTCTGGATTTTGCAGGCACTCTTGTCCTTTGGCCTGGAACGCTTTTTGGTTTTCCTACTTTGTGTTTCTGAGGTCCTCGTTTTTGACCCGGAGTGCTTCGATTTCCGCTAATACTTCCTTGGGCTCAAGCGCGGCGTCGGGAAGGTGTCTGTGGCGTGGTGTTTGGTGGGCATGATTTCGACCAGTGGAGGGCAGCACTGTGCTCCGCGTGCCGTTCACAGGGGGTATAGTTGCGCCTTTTGTTGGCCTTTTCACCGTTTTGCTGGGTTTCCCGACAAACTATGGTATCGAAGACAACAGTTGCCAGGTACGTGCTAGAAAATCAGACTCCTTTATACACCGTTTTCTATCGAGTACTAATGGTTTTGCTATAGTATTTATATTAGCAGCGCTTGTACCATCATTCATCTTTCTTTCATTGTCCAATTCTCGCTCTATCTTTTAATCATAATGCACCAAATTGCCCAACAGCTGTGTTTAGAAAAATATTTTTACCTCTAACTAAGTTATATAATACGTATAACATTATAAATGAGGTCATCAAGCTAACTGTATTTGCTTTTGAAGCACTACTATCTGCCGTAGTATAGTTTATTGACTTACGAGTGGCACATTTCGTGTGCCATTGTGTATGTACCGTCGTAGCTGTGGGGCTTGTCTTCGCCAACAGCCACCTTGTCAGTTTCGCATATGGATCCAACATACGCAAGTCCTGAAAGACCGGTTAAACAGGCTACGTTATTGAAAAAAAATGCATTAAATTAAAATACTGGAGTCAGGTTACTGAAACGGTTGTAATGATCAACAAAATTTGAAATTTGAACAGAACCACCTCACGCATTTTCAAACGGGACAACTTTGTAGGAAAGGGAGCCGTGTAATCGGTGATGTTGTGGCTCTCCTACACGTATTCAGGTTCGTAAGGCCCGGCCGGAACTAAAGAGCGGCGTAGACATGCGATCACCCCTGGAACGTAGTCGTGTTCGACCTCTTGTGTCACGTGTAACTTCTAACCTGGCCAGGCACCGCTGATAATTATTATGGGAGGAATCGGGTAATGATGATAGTGGCGCCAATTGCAGATTGTGTTGCCGCCACCACAACTTTATGGTAAAATAAAAAGTACACTTTTGGTATACTTATTGAGTTTGGTACAATGCCATATGTTGCAGTAGAAACCTGAAATTGTTTGCATACAAAGAACCGTTTTCTTATTCCCTGTTTTAATTCCTTGAATCTATGCTGGAGAAAACGTGACAAATAAAATCGAGCTACTTCAACGGCGATTTAACGAACTTTTCTATAATTCAATAATGTAAAATTGTAATACGCTTCACACAAAATACTTTTTTGCTCTTACAACAGCATTTTATTTGTTTATTTTACCAAAGGTAAAATTTTGTTCACAGATGTAAATATTACTGTTTCTTTCTTTGGCAGCCCTATTTTATGCCAATAAAAATGCTCTAGTTGTTTTTTCCTATCAGGCACAATTATTCTCTAAAGGCCCAGCCCGCCTATGCTAATGCTATTTTCAGCCCAGAACTCCTGGAGTGGCTGGGCGTACCCGTCTAGCATCTTGCACACGCTTTCTACAACTACTCATTGTCTTCATGCTGATAAATGTGGAAGCGTTCCGACATCCCTTGGAAAGCTGCAACAGAGTAGTTTTGTGAGCATATGCCATGTGGCAGTCATTTTGTTGCCTTGGCGGAATTGCCCTTCCGTCCGACGCGGAGAAAGCAGGAAACATGCACTTTTCCTGAAATATGATTACAGCAGCGTTTCTGCCCAGTAAATTGTTTTGTAGTTTTAGCAAAGTGTCCAACAAAGAATTTCAAAGGGGCCATATTATTTGGTGTCCAGCATACAACATGTACTCCAAATGTGCGAGCAGAAAAGCTTCGCGCAGCTGACATGCGCTACTTAAATACCTGGCGCTCAACCATGTACATTCCAATAAACCATGCTACCCACACATAGGCACCCTGAATTGAGTTACACCCCCCAAGTGCAGAATTACAATACAGACTGTAGTGAGCGTGATAGGGCAAAGTACCAGTGAGATACCTTAACTCTCATTAACCTGCAGGCTTCATTTGCTGTGCTATACATCTGTGCCGGGGCATGGCCCCACTTGATATGTATTTTACGCACAGGCAAGAAAACAGGCAGTTCCAGTTAAGCAGACTTAGTATGAAAAGAAACAAAAAAAAACGAAAGTACACTCGCAACTTCGGGTGTTTAAACTGTCTGATCTTATTTGCAATAGCTATCCCAAATACTGTATAATAGGTTCTCTACTTGATTACCCGGTTATATAGTTTCTGTAGGTTGCGAATTATTTTGTGAATATGCATTTTGAACTGCATGTGAATTGGGGTATTCTTTTCGATGAAAACTTGCGCGTCCAGCATGAGGGTTCGACTCTAATTCTTAGCTTATTTAGGTAGACGATGGCAACTTTGCATACGGCATTGGGATTACAAAGTAACAGACAAGGTGCAAGCCTGCTTGCAATAAAACAAAATACCCGTCTTTTAAACAGTCGACTAAGAACGAGAGGCGTTTAAGCTTTTGTATTCGTACAAACATCGTCGACGCGATTCTTTTCTTCCGAACGTCCCTACTCTGCATAAACCGGCAGTTCAAGAAAACGTCAGAACACTATGTAAAAGACCAAGAGTTCTTACTGGGCATTTATCCTCGATGTCTTTCCGTGTACGAATTAGCTGTTCCTATTGTGAGTACGTGTCACCTGTGTATTGTTCTCTATTAGTCAGTCGTTTAGGAAAAATTAGGATAGACCTAGCCGTCCTGTTCTAGTGAGTGCCAGTGCATTAGCACTCATTTTTCTAACGTGTTCATGAGTGATTGTCATCATCGTTTCCCTCTCCGTCATTACTTTTAGTAGGAGCACACTTTTTGTGCACCGATGCGGGTGCACGCTCGTCTTTCAATGTATCACTATGCTAGACTATTGAAACTAGCTGTTTAGCATGTGCCGCAGTTTATGATTTCTGGCCTTTTACTCCGCTTCACGTTATGTGGTATTACCAATTCACACAGCGGTAACTGCAGTGAGTACATTTTTTATAGGCACGGGCCGACTTTATAAGGCAGCTTTATTGAATGGCACTGGGAATTCCAACAAGTATTTGGACCGATAGCAAAAGGATAGTGTCCGGTTCACTTAGAGAAATGCGTTATTGATTGCGAAAGAAGAAAACTCAGTAAAAAGTAAAGTACAATACTTATATGTAACTACAGATAGCTAAGCATGCTGATTATACAAATAAAACATATTTCATGTCAATTTAATATCTTGCAAGTTTAGCTTGACTTGATAAAACATTCCATACTTTCGCACCAAAAAACTTAATAACCGTTAACCATACACATTTTTACAAACAAGAAGGTTGAAATTTGTATCTGTAGCCTTTCTTGTCGTACCAGCAGGCAAAAAAGCAAGGTTGAGGGCAGGGGAGAGTTAGAAGTTACTACGCTATTAACCAAAAGGGCAATCTTGCAGTCACGAAGAGATGTAAATGAGAGCACTCGAAGTCCGTCAAATATTAAGCTCATTGGATGATCAAAGGGAGAGTATGTTATTATTCCCAACGCTAGTTTTTGTCGTCGATGAAGAGGAGTTGAATAGGTCACATATGTATTCTCCCACGTTTGATTAGAGTAATTATACGGCAGTTTAATAATTAGAAATATAGGCAGGGGAGAACGTTAATTGGCAAGTGTTGACGGGCCTTTATTAGTGCGTAGAAACAAAACAATTTTGCTACATACACTATCACTTTGCTTCAACCAGTGCAGGTTTTGATCAAAAGCAATTCCTTAAAACCTAATAGAAGACACGTTTTCAATTCTGCGCTTTTTCGCAGTTATACTAAATGTGTCAAAAACTAGGTGTTCTGATCATGAATGAAAAAGTACGTTTTGATTTTTGGACAAAAATTACTTTAAAACGGCTGATGAAACTGCCATGATATTACTTTGAATGGTTAGCAAAGCTTCACTAATTGCTACTAAAACACTGTTATTGTGGCATTAGGTGCCAGAGCATGACGTTGGGCCTAACATCCAACGTCAAGTCTAGACTTGGGTTAGCTTCGCACTGACACCAAGAACTTGCCCATCAACGCATACCCCATGTACGTGAAGCAGCAAGTAGTGGTTGACAACGGTATATGAACAGGTGATTTAGGCTTCACGTCGCCACGCACATGTCAGCTGCGTTCCTCCCTCTCCTGTGCATCACTTAGTTCAGTGAGATTATCCAAGGCAATTTAGTGGGTGGGTTTTTGTGTGCAAATGGGAATTTATCATTCAATGTCTCAATGCTCCAAAAAATGCTTTCGGATGTATATGACAATTCCATGCCTTACCGCATACAGACTTCTCCACAGCTCCTCCACTCACAGTGACAAAATCTTCACTGAAAAATATATCAGTTACATCGTTATTACTCAAAGTGGTTAGGCTAGTAAACTTACCAAGGTAAATCCATTTTAATTAATGCTTGTGGTACTTAAGCTCGCAGTTTTATTGTCAGGACATCCTCTGGCCGCCAGTTCAGGGCGATACACACGAACTGATTCTTTCTACCTTTTTTAAATCGGCAAAACTTTAAATGAAGTAACAGAATAAGGTACGCACCAGAATGCGTTTTCTCCTCTAACGTATTGAAGACAAATTATTTGAGGTCAATATAAGCCAGTATATAAAACCTTAGGATACCTGCATCGTAACATGCGAATGGCACCAACAGCCATGCGTAAATTGTCCTACTGCACTATCGTCCACCCGAAGCTATATGTCGCATCATCTATATGGTCACCTAATCAAAATCACTTATTTATTCTTCTCGAACCAATCCAAAACAGACCTGCCTGTTTTCTTTCTCGCAACAAAATTAGCGCTTGAAGTATCACACAGATAAAACTTGACATTCCATTGCAACCATTAAAAATTCGTCTCGTGGTCACTCATCCGTGTATGTTTCACAAATACGTTCATAGTGATAACCCTTTCCCACTACCCCTCGAACCCCCTTCACGCATGTTGTCACGTTTACACAAAACATTCGGCTTCAAGCGTATCTATGGAAACACACTTGCATAAAATTCATCGGCTCTACCTCGTGCCATATCTCAATGGAATGACCTTCCTGACGCTATTGCGTCTATAACAAACCTTGACAGATTCCGCCAACAAATAATCCGCATTTTTTCTAATATTTTTGTTTCATATCTGTGCTTCCAACATACTTTGTAACGATGTCTTTGTATCTCGGTTTGTTCCTTTCTTGAATTTTTGATCTTTTTTGATTGCTTCTAAATTTCTCAGGGTATTTTTTCTTAAGGAATGCCTAATGATGTTCTTAAAATCGGGTTTATATTTTACTTTGCCGTGTGTTGGCTATTCCCCCAAGTTCCTCTTCTTTGTATAGCCCTCTTTACCCCATGCTCTACCTGGAGCCTGTAAGGTTTTTCTAAATAACTAAATAAATATTTTTCTGTTCCCTTGGAATAAATGTATGGGGTGTTACACTGCCAGAACACTTTCACCCCTGTGTATGTGCAGAAAACGGTGGTAACGCATTAAACACATGCCGTTTTTGTAGGTATTGGAAGGGTAATTGCAAGGCCTTAATGATACAGGCGCATACACGTCTCCAAAACAATTCAGAACGCCTAACGACTGCGGAAGTTCTATCCGATAGAAAAAGAATGCTTGTAATTACACCAGCGCCTATCGCCTATGCTAAGCAACTCGCTCCGTAATTACTGTCCAATTTACTGGATCGCAAGGAGAGGGTGTAAAATTTTTTGGCGCCCCGAGCAATTTCGGTTGGAAGGCATATGTAGTGGCCGCGAAGTCGCACGCTGGTTTATTATTCCCGGTTACTTTGCATTAAAACAACATTGCGTAGTACACACCAAGCATTAGATAATGGCGGTAGTAATGCCTACAAATGCACAGGCTTCAGCTAAAGTTTAGACAAGCAAGTATGTATGTATTTTTGTTTGCCTAAATCATGCACAAAATTGCATTCAACTCATGTAAAAACAAATATTTTTGCTGCAAATACAAAGGCCACTTAAAACGCAATACAAATAAAGCCTGGATTGCAGTTCGTGATACAAATTTTGCGGCTAACCTAAATGGGGACTCGAAGACAGGGCTGGGTAAACATGTTTAAGAAAGCACTAGCGCGCGATCTGGAACTTTTTTTAAACTTCACTTACTCGGTAACAAGGAAGACAAGGTCACAATATGAGTAGTCGCTTTGTGTAAGAGATTGTTTTAAGTTCTTTAATGTGTCAGTGATGTCCAAGCCGTAATATTTTCGTCCCATCAAACGGTCATCCTTGAAGTAAAAATATGAATTTAAAGTAAATTTGGAAACGTAGCAGGAAAATGTTTGGCAACATGATTGGAAGGAAGGAGTTCTTTTTAAAGCACTCAAAAAAGAAGTGAAGACTGATTTAAAATACTCAGAGAGACTTCCTTTTTTCAGAAAATAAGATATTTTGATGACAAACAGATATATAATAATTTTCTCAGGCTTGTCGCGAAATCGTCAGTCATAGCAGTGGTAATAATAATATCCTCATATCTAATAATACATAGACTAGTTTAGTTTTAGCAGAACCGGGGTTGTTTATTTTTAAATTCGGGATAAGGCTTTAGTTTTCCTAATGCATTCATATGTTGAATTTACATCTCCTACGTTTAGGTATTTAACCACAAGGAAATTAAACAGTAAGATAACGATGTAAAAAGAGCCATCAGGGTATTACGAGGCCTCATAAGAAGAGTGGCTCGGTGGCCGGAAAAGTGAGACGTGTTTTTGGGCCAATAATGTCACAAACTTGCGAAGAACACAGCACCAAAAAACAAATAACATTTCACAAATTTTGAGTAAATTATTCTTTAAATATTTGTGGAATAATTGATACTTAGGGGTAAATATATTTTATCTTTTGCTACCCTAGTGGTTTCTTGGCTTATTTGGTTGGGAGCCTTGCATATAGGAAGTTCAGCTATAATTCGGAACGGCGTAGAATCAGGGAACATTTTACTACTAGAGTGCATAGTGGCCATCTCGTTTAACGATTTGTTTCTAAACTGCTCTTACGGTACATTTACATTTGATTATCTCGTTTTCTACAAGTGAATATATGAGGGATGATTTTTGCAAAATAAAACTTCAAAGTTGCACGTGAGATGAAGTGTTGAATAATATCAACGGTTAAGGGAGGACGTTACCTGACTTTTAGTTACACCATTGAGCTGGAAACGTATTTGTGGTGCAGTCATATCTGCGTACCTCAAGGCAACCTAGAGGATAAAGAAGTTCAAAAAATAAAAACTGCAGTGTAGCACAGTATATCAAAGTATACCAAAGTATACAAGCACCAACAACAGAACAAATAATAAGAAATTTTAGAGCAGCTCACTAAGCAGTTCGTGCAAGCATTTTTAACCACACTTCCGGAGGTATACAGCAAAATATACTAAAATTTGTTTAATATATTAGGCAATACAATTTTTGTAAGAAAATACTAATCAAAATCGAAATCTTGAACGAATATTTGAATGTGATATAGAAAAAAATTTTAGGCACTAATGCGTTCACACAAAAAATAACCTTCATACAATATTTTTGTTTTTTTAAATTGTTTTACTCCGACTACAGTCAAAAGGACATATCTCTATTTAGCACAGCTGACCACGCTTCAAGTCGACCCCGGCAATTTTCGGCTCTCTTGCGGTACTGCTCAGGGGTCTTCAAAGGCTATGTAAATCTTGCAGAGCAGTAGGAGAATAGCGCACTTTAATTTGTGGTAACATACCAATGTGTTCTGGAAAATTGTAGTAGTGAAAAGGGAAATGTGAAGTTACGCTAGGGCAACCAAATATGCTTGTTCTGTAAAACAGCGCGTCCCGTTAATCTGGCTGTTCACTGAGAAAGGTGCCCATGTCAACATGAATTAGCACAAACTACCATCCCTGGTGAATTACAGATGAAAGTTCCTTTGATTTTTACAATGCCTTCTTTAAGAAAGTGCAAGAGAATGCAAGTCACTCAAAATGGGAGAGAAGCCTTCGTCTTGTCTCCTGTAAGTCTCCCGCTTTCTGCCGCGCTACGTAAGCCATGCCCTATTAGCCTTCATGTTAGCATTCTTGAACTGAAGTGAAAAGCACGAGTTGTATGGTTTATCTGCATCGCTAAACTTCCTTGCTTATGTCATGACTAACGTCTATTGCGGGTCGCAAAGGTAAGCCGAATACCAAGCTTCAAAAGTTACCTACGTATTATCGCCAGGTAGTAAATATGGCGGCCGAATCGCCTACAAATGCATTGTATTTCAACAAATCATATGTGAAGCTGAAATATATAGCGCAATAAACATGAGTGCAATCAGAAAGATTGAGTGAGGGATTATGAAAAAATTTTCAAAGCCGAAAAAGAGAACTCGAGCGTACTGTCCACTCTATTTCATGCTACGAAAAAAAAATGATCGATTTCGGCGGTTTGGTAACTATTCGTTTAGCGGAGAATATTACAGTCTTTTAGTGGGGTCACTCTCAACGGCCCACTGTGTTATTTGGGGTGCAGAAATAATGTGTTACACTCGTGACAATTGAACAGCATGAAGGCGTGTATGAATTGCTTCCGGGGACATGGAGACTGCTAAGATTTAGCGGTAGACTCGGAAGAATCTGAGAGCAACAACACGAGCTGTTTATGCATAGCGAGTAATCATTATAGGTGCAATTTGGAAAGCAGTATTTCTGGCAGCCAAAAATAAATAATGTAATGAGAAAGGCATACCGCATTGAGCATTACGGCTATGTAAAGAATCATATCTTCTGCCGACGTGAACGCCTTCCAGTATCCGGTGCTTGTGACAATGCAAACTTCCACGACAAAAATATTGTTTGCTTGATTCGGAGCATCTGTAAATTACAACATAATTATCGCAATGTATTTATCGGAATATTTCACGCTTGTTAACCAACTTTTGGTGGTCAAAGCTACGCATAAACGCGTTCAACGCCAGATATCAAAGAGCGATGCACAGAGTACGCGCACACCAGCGGGGAAGCAACCTAGAACTATATTTATAACCCGGCTTTCTGAACACATATTTTTCAGACACCATTTGTGCAAACGAAGCTATTTTTAGTGGCGACTTCAAACTTGTTTAGCCATTATGCAGCATATTAAAAATCTCCGGGGTAGTAAATACGAGATTGCACTTAAAATTGGTTGGAAAAACATCCATGAATACTGTCATCACGCACAATAAAATAGCTAACAGCTCTGTAAAACCTTAGAAATCCTCTTCTTGGGTCTCTACAGATAATATCACAAAACTACAATGAACAGTGCGTTCCACGTTTAATAAAACACGTTTTACAAAGCCAATTTTTAATAGACTTCAATTCACTTTCATTGCATCTGCGTAATTTCGAACGAGTTAACACATTTCGTGGGTAGCAAAACGACCTGCACAGCAGCCCTGTGAAAGTTCGCTTTTCACTTGCTGGTGGGCCGCATTTCGTTACTTAGAATTTTGTTCCTAGAAGTGATATAAAAATGGCTGTAACTCCTGTTATAAGTCAAGATACCGAGCAAGTTCTACGGCGTTTGTTCGTGTAAAATTAGTCAAACCATCATGCTTTATATGAATCATATAAGGATATTACCAGGTGAAAATGAACTTATCACGATGTTCTTAACTACAAACAGACTCCCAGTACTCGTATGTGTAGGCCATACGAGAATGAAGCCCAGTAACTGTACAGTCTTCTGCCAATTACTTTCTTAAGGGTGGTATTTATTGAAACGTTTAGCTGTCAATTTCTTCGCTTGGCAATACTGAAATAGCCACGGGAATGGCCGAAACGCCACGGACATGGCCGGGCTTGCGCCACTGCGGCCGCAAGCCGAAGAAAAAAATAACACCGGCATGCGTCGTCTGCTCCGTTTCAACCCGATTCTTAACGGTGGTGTGAACAGAGTTGTTCTTAATCGCACTCACATTGGTCTCTAGGCGTTAGTTTGTTTCTCACTGGGAAACTCTATGGGCTAGAGCTTGGAATGTCCAACCAATATCACGCGCTTCGCGCGGACAAGTACCGACATCCCGCGGAGCCCGACGTAACCAGTGACGGCGCACTCACATGGTTGCCTGCATGCGTGCCTCGCTATTGAATACAGGTTATTCAATGTTGCCGGTTAGGTGTGCTTAAGGGCTTTGCAAAAAACAAAAACAGTATGTCCTCCCCTCATCCTATTCGTCAATCACCCTTTGCTGCTACTTCATGTGGGTGTCTCTTTCTTTGCTTTCCTTTCTTTGTTTCTTTTTTTAGAACCCGAAGATATCCCCACACTCCATACTGGGAAACCATGAATCTGCGTAACGGTACGTTCATGAAACCAGCATGAGAGACGCGTCATGCAGTAGCATACTATCTCCAAGGGGCGCCATGGATTTTCTCTTTCAATGAGCGCAAGTTGGCTTAAGTGTTTCGAACCGTTTTTTTTTTCATCTGGGCGCCCTTTTGCTTACATTTAAGCAGCATAAAATGCCGTATCCGGCTTAGCGCAAGGGTGGAGGAATGGTTAAATCACTTGCTGATCACCACACCTCCATACGTACCATTGCCGGCCCTGCCACAGCTTGTTTCGTTAGATAACGGCGCGTGCGTTTTTGGTGCCAACTGCCGACTTGGCCGGGCTCACAATGCCACGGCTTTTGACTTATGAGGCACATACTATACATGAAAATCTATTTATCACACGAAATTTTGTCCGCGTAACAAAATGAAGCTTACTAATTGCAGCAAATCATTTAGGGTAACAGCCCCATTCTGTGGACATGTAAGAAAATTAAACCCAGCTACACCAAGGGTGAAATTTTTTGTAACAGCGGAGATGTGATTTTCTAGAACTGGCTCGAACGTCAACGGAAACGCTCCCGATAACGGCAGCGCCTCCAAACCGCAAGTTTTAGGGTTCGAACAAAGGCATCGGAGGTAAACGTTAGAGGTCAGAAGCTCCCTCTCCTCATCCTCTCCTACCGGGAGGGAGGACCTGCCCCTTGAAAAAACACTGCGCCCTCAATCGCTGGGTCTTGAAACTTGCTTTTAGTTTTACCTAAAAAAAAACGTTTGACCTATAACCACTCTGCTGTTAGCATTTTAACGTCATAGGGGTGAATATTTCCGTTTATATGTCTAATAAATTTTTCTTTGAATTATATTCGAATCTGCACTTATAAAGATATTACTCTAAAATGATATCTAAACACTGTGATTTAAATTCGTGTATTTCATATGAAATTACTTGCTGTGACTTCTTCATCCCCCCTTGTAACAGAAGACGCTAATCATCTCGTGCCTGAGCAGCTCCCCCCGCCTTTTTGAACACATTTCATTGAAGCCCAGCTTTCTGAGAATGGCGCCGCTGTTCGTATAACCCAATGTTCATCACCCTTTTCTGATTAAATGCAAACGACTTTAACGAATGCCTTCTCGCCTTGCTTCAACACGTTCGCACTCTGTTAGTGGCCAGGTGTTGTTTTTGTTTGGTTGAAAATGCCATGAAACACACATACCTTGACGGGGTTGCGGGCGACTATTCCAAAACCGCCGGATGCTATTTGGTTCCCACCGAACTGGAAAACCAAAACATCACATACTTGACGTTTTCTTCTGTCGTGAGCAGTTTTAGAAAGTACAATATTCAGCTTTTTGAAATATGCTGTCTCCTAAATAAAATATTTCTTTGTTGTCTTGGTATTATACTCTTGGCCTAACAAGAAAATCAGGTAGCTTCATTAGGGGTGGAGCAGCTGCGAGGCAACATCTCGAAGTCGACAGAAAGCGGTCTACGGCTTGCAGCCGACCACTTTTGCGTCTGCTGCAGAGAGCTACAAGTCCCGTATGTTATAGTGTTATATGACGCTAGGCGGTTATTTACTCAACGATTCTTGAATTTCATTGTTAAAGCGAGCTGCACTTCTGTCATTTTTGCGCTTTACCAGCTTAGGCATGAAGGATCAAATTGTGCTTATGGCATGATCAGGGGAAAAGTGGGAGAGTTGGCCACAGGCAGGGACTCAGGGGACTTTGTTGAGTAGCAGCCAAATTACTCCAGGTGCACGCTAAAATGTCTTGTTCGTTCACCAAACCTTCAAGCTCAGCCAAGATCTAGCTACCGATTCGGGTTGTTGTGGAGTGAAAGCACCTAGTTTCTCGTTTGTTCCAAGGAAGGCGTAGTAATACTAGCGTACAGTGAACCACAGATGCATTATTTTTCTAATTTGTAATTAATAAGAGACTTCTAATTCTCCCGAGAGCTTACTAAAAGGAAATATGTCCAGGTAATAGTTCCGCCGATGTATGGTTGTTTAGTGTAATGTTAGCCGCGACAGCCATGACGACGGCCTCACTGGACAATTTGACAGCTGCTGGGGGCCTATTATAGTTGGTATGGTTGTACATTCACATTTAGGTAGGGTAGCTGCAAGGTACGATGCACAGTCCTCAATTTGCTAGGTAGAGCGGAGCATTTGTAGTTACAAGCGATATGTTTCTATGATTTCGTTTTCGTTTTACTCGCCTCTGGTTGGCTTTGTAACAATGAAATAGATAACACTAAAGGCACGTTCCCACTGGCGATTCGCCTCGTCGCGCGACGAAAAGCGACGAGCCGGCCGTCGCTTTTTGTCGCTTTGCGACGACGGAGCAGATCGCCCTCGGTTCGAATTCCCTCGTCGCGCGACGGCCCCGCAAAACCGGTAAGCCAATCACGGCCGCGGAGTATGCTGACGTAGCGGGAAACGAAACGTTTCTTTACATCCGGTATGCAAACGCTGCGGGCGGGCGGGCGAGGACGAGCCGCCGCCGCCACCGCCGCAGGCTCGCTCGGCCAGGCGCTCGGCCCGCTATCGCTGTAGCCGCAGGGTCGGGCCGGCAAGCAACTTCCCGTGTGCATCGGTTCTTTGGTCAGTGGCTTCAGCGTACGCGTGCACTAATCAACGAATAGCGTGGAACTCATCAGTGTGGAGAAGCGTGTATGGATTGTAAAAGCAAGTAATCATCGTATAGAGCTAGGTGGACAGCGAGACGGTAGGTTGACTTGCAGCCTCTTTGTTCTATCGGCGACTGGTAAACACGCGTGGAGTTTGGAGGCGTGAGAACTTTGCGCCTGTGAAAAGAAGCGACATTTGTGGGCCGTGATGCGGGTGTTGTGACGGGAAAGCAAGCGTGTGCATTTCTTCATGCAATATTATCTTGAAAAGAGCCTTCTTGAGTTTTTTATTTTCTGCTCCTCCCGCAACCCGCAAATGCTTTCGGCATTGCTCCAGGTTAGTAGCATGTGTTTTAGTTTGATTTCCACCTGCTTTTGTCGCGTAACATCATTTTCTTTGACTGCGAATGGTTGACGCACCAACGAGGTCATACAAGTCGGGAAGCAGCTGCGCTGAACGCAGTCGCATCATCGCTCATCGCAAGTGCGAACACCACCTCAAGGCCTCATCGCGCGACGCGCGCCGTCGCGTGACGAGGCAAAGGGCCAGTGGGAATGTGCTTTAAAAATGCTGGAAACGCACCTCCTAACACACGCATACGAATTATATTGCTAATCCGGTTACAATTATTTCCAGTCGTTTAGCAAAATTTAGCGCTCCACCTTTACAAATATATACGAATTTGTAATGTACTGACTGGTACACATGTTTGTTCCTATAGAAAGCTACGGTTTCAAAGAAAATAAATATCATTATCTCTCTAAGCCGTTTATCATGACTTCCTTCGCAATGATGGGCAGAAGGATAGTAATTTTTGTTGTTTGGGGTGTAAATATTACCATTTTACGTTAAAATGTTTCAGCATGCCCAAAAGCACTCACGGGATTGCACCGGTTTATCCATCCTTTCTTGACTTTGAAGACTTTATGCAAAGTAGTCCATCTTCAGACCGCTTCGCGGCAGGCAGTGGTTCAATCCTCAGTTCATGGTTCAAAATTCCCCGCTGAAATGAAAACAAGGTCGATATTAGCAGTGTTCTTGTTTCTCGAAGCCATAGTTGGCTACGGAATAAGATTGTGGCTTCAGTGGCCCCTCAGTGGCCAACTTCTGGACTGAATCAAAAGCAGAGTTAGTCCACAAGTAGGCGGCTTTTAAAGACATTTTTCAACATTTCATTAGCAATGCATGTAGCCTTTCTTCAAGCAAAACGATATTTATGGTGGAATAACACACTATCATCATCATCAGATTCTATGTGTTTTTAAGCACGCAGGCTTCTTTTAAAAACATTTCAGCCCCATCTACTGCGAGCTATCTCAGTCCGTTGTTCCAGTTTGAATTTTAGCACTTCGTCCCACCATAAAGTCTTTGGTCGACCCCTATTTCACGTAAGCTGTATTACCTGCCACTCGTCGTTTAATCAGATTGGCCGCCTGATGTCCCTGATACTCAAAACGTGTCCTGTTTAATCCAACAGATTCCTCCTAACTAAAACTGTAATGTTGACTCAACGTTAATTTGTTCCCTAATCCACACCGCTGTTTTTCTAACTAGAAATGCGTCCCCCGACATTCTTCTATAAATAAGCCGTTCGACCCATTTAAACTTTACAGGTTATTTGTGTGACACAAATTTTCTGCCCAATACGTCGTCAATGGCAGAATCGCAGGTTGTGTACCAGCTTTTTGTGTAAGAAGGGAGGTTAAATAAGGAAGGAGAAATAATTAACTCCGTGCTCCTTTCCTACAAGGCTGAGAGCATAGACCGGTTCACCGAGAACTCCAAGACTTCATAACGACACTAAGTTGTTGTATATCTGTCAACTCGTTCATCTATTATATAACTGGAAAAAATTTTTAAATAAAATGGAGAAAACTAATTAATGATTGTTTTAACCACAGCACAAAACAAACTCACAGGAATAACAGGTCTCTGGTTTGTATTTCGTGTTATTTTGTGTTCGTTTGAAAAATTTTTTTCAAACTAACTTTGCCAGCCTAACTTGTGCCGGCTAAGATTAACGGAAACCGTTACTAATCAGGCTCCAGGCGACGTCACCGATCACGCTGTACAGAGTAAGTGGTGCTGCAAAAATGGACACATGATTTGGCGGTTTGTGGTGCCATCTTGGTGCAACTGGTGTAAGATAGCGACAAGGAAGCTGCGCGAAATACAAAATGCCTTTGGGTTTCAACGAATGGGATAAAATATAAGAAACGTAGGGCCCCTTTTCACAATTACCATTGTTTATTCTGGCTCAAGCTTTCAGATTTTAGCAAAACGTCCACAGTGAGCTTGAAGTAATAATTCAGAAGGATTCACGGAACATAGGGCGACGTTACTGCACATGTAGAGCGCTTTAAGTGTTGGTAGGTTGAATGGTGAAAACCGAAATAATGCTTCCTGCCGTACTGCTGCCTTACAAATGTAGTGAGGGACAAAGTGCACGTTGTTATCTCCGTCACACAGGGGGTAATTCGTTTTTTGAGACGGGTCTACTAAGGGTGCCGGTAGCTTCACGTACGTAATCTTACATGAATATCTGTTCATATATTTACCGTATCGCGCGCAGCAGCGTTTTTTCTCGCTCAAGGTTCTTCTAACTGAGATTTGCAGCGCTTTTATGAACGCCGTCTTCATTGCGTTTTTTTACTTAAATACGTACCGTATTGAAAGCAATCGCCCTAGCCAAAAAGGAGAAGTGCGTTTCCGCAGCTTATGCCCCGACCCTCAACGTAAAAAACAGGCCTAAATACTTTTTTCCACGCTAAAAGAGCCTAGATAACACAACTTGCGCCACAACTCGCTTAATTGAGATAGAAAGAGGCTCTTAATACTACAAAGATTATTTCAAAGAACGGCTGATTTTCCGCGCGTATACATTGCCTGGTGCGGATGAGATCTCAGATGATCACAATAACACAATACTTATGGCTCCAGGGTGCGGTAATCGAAAAAAACTTTCCACCTGTGTTTTTGAATCACCCGAGTCTGAGGAACGTACGCTCGGGTAACTTTGTACATAAAGTATAGATATCATTACAAATTTACATGCCCCACTCCACACAGTAGGCTCTGCCTCAGTTTTGATTTCGTTGAACTGTTTTGCCCTCCGCTACAGGTGCTACTGACGGAAACCCTGAGCTTAACATTCGTACTTACAAACAAGCCATATGTATAAAACAGCCAGTTGTAAAAGTCAGTTGTCATGAGCGCTGCCGATATGATCGCGAATTATATTTTTGCCCTACTACTCGCGTAAATTCCACAACCCTTGCTGGATGTCAGTAAATCCCGGGAACGATTCCCGATTGCGCTGTTTGATGGCCACCCGGTACTGGTGCCGTTCAGCCTTCATCCAGACGTCACCCAGCAAGATGGTGGCAAAATACCTTTCATCATTGGCCTTCTACCTTCGTGGTAAGAACTACAGCCAATCAGGTCTGTCGCTAATGAAGCAGGCAGAACTCGAGTAAGAAAATGGGTCTCACCAAATGCTATGCGAGGTCTAACTCATGGTCTAGTAGAACTAGATGGGAAGCGTTACAGATAATTACAAATTTATTTACGTCTTATCGCAGATCAAAACCGAGAGAGCTAACAAACTGGTGACCTTTCTTTGCCACCAATAATTTCATTATCATTACTTTGCACCACACCACATCACTGTTTCAGCTGCTATTTTTCCCCTCAATTTGCTCGCTGCTCACGTGTGCTTTTCTGGCTCTTCTATATTCCTGAACATAGAGATATATCAACTCCGAAGTTTATAGAAACTACATCCATCTTTATTTACGGAGATATAAATTTCTGGGTGCTTTAGAAAATAGACAGCCCAACAATGGGGCGAGAAAGATTTACATTGACTACATTCACCATACCACGTGGCAAAGTGTGCAAGCGAGTTCCGTCATTTACAAATTGTTAAACTAATATGACACCTGACCAGAAGCTTTTTTAGTTAGTGTCTGAGAACTATTTGGAGGATAGAAATGTACACAATTCCCTCCATCAATCAAAAATGAGGTTCGTTTTTATAGTGCTAAGGAACAGGCGATTGCTGCGTCGAAGGAAGCAAACGAGGCAGACAGCGAGTCCCAAAATATTATTTCACTCATATACATAACTATGCTAATACAAAACACAGCTCCAAATGCCCCTCTTTTACGGCAAGATGCAACACTGGAGACCACGTTTTCAGGAGAATTCGTATGGTGGCCTCGTCATAGCGTAATTTGGGTTTTCTTTATTTTCAGTCAGAATCCTTTCAGTTATTTGGGTGAAGCATACTCGAGGGTGTCTTTAGAGCTGATGTGGCGATCCCGCAACAAATATGCGTAATTGTGGAAGTTTGCCTAATTCCCCCGGGGGAGAGTTTAATAGGCTTCTACTTCACGAGTTCAATTTAGGAACACTGAAACTGCGAGGCCGGATTTTATTTACGTTTTTTTTATTAAAGCTAGTATGTCACCGCCTGCTATTTTATATATCGCATGTCCTTTTTCTGCAAAATGTCGCAGTACTTAATCTGACAAATGCAAAGTGCCTCACCAAAAAACAGTTTTGAAGCGGTCTTCTGTATTTTTTAAACGCATATTACTACTTTCTTCGCCTCCTCATTTTGGGCAGCGCTTTTATGTTTTTTGTGTGGAGGTACCCCTTTAATTGGAAATGAATCAGGCAAACTTTGCTTCGTTCAGTATGAGGAACTATCTGTTGGTAAATTCTGTTTTTGTTTTTTTAGCACTCCTCGTAATAACTCTTTACGTGCAGGGTTCTCCATTGTTGTGATATATTTACGTCACCACGAATTACACTTGAGTCGTTTTCTCTCCGATCAGTGACATTGTGTCCTCACTTTCAAGGGGTTTTCTTTTTACATACAGCCATGAAACATTTTAAAAATCAAATCACACCAGATTCACATTGCTCATTGTGTCCCCGTAAAACTGATCCTCAAAACATTACTGAAAAGTTCGGCTCACACGCTAAGAAAACAGGATTTCTGTCTGGTGAAGGCACGCAAGGCTAAGCGGGAAGACGGCAGTCTTGATTTAACCGGAGAGAACAAGCAGCCCATATTCAATATTGAGCGCCTAAAAAGTTGTTTGCTGAGGCCTTAGCGCTAAAGAAAGCAAAATGATGGCGTGTCTTTTGCATACGAACTGTCGAATCAACGCTCTCAAGTCCTCAGCACAGCCATGTTTACCGCATTAACTCTGTAGCTCACCTTTCTGTTTTACTGAGATGTAATCACTTTTCTTATGTAAGCTCGTCGACAGACCCAGTCCATTATGGCTTCATACTTTCCACCATCCTATCGTGACTCATATATTCAAACCCCTTAGAAGTATTGTGTAAATTTAATGCACGTAGCTCAAGAAAACTTTGTGACGGCATTGCTACCTTCCTAGTGTCGCGAAATCCCCAATTCTCTATTATAAGTGTCAATGAAACTTGGCTCAGGGAAGCTGATAGCAACCTAAGCTCTTTTTCTTCTTATACAACACGCGTTTACTGTTGTCATGGCGGCGCTGCTGTTTTTATTTGAAATAAATAAATTAGTCCCGGCATCGGAACTTATAAACTAGTCAAGTAAACTTCCAATCGGTGTGGATTCTCAACACTGGTGCCAAAAGCTTAAGGGTATGGTTTATTTATTGTTCCCATTTGTCATCAATTACTCATTTTTGTCTAGAATTAAACCAGACCCGCCGCGGTGGCTCAGTGGCTAAGGCGTTGTGCTGTTGAGCACGAGGACGCAGGTTCGATTCCCGGCCACAGCGGCCGCTTTTCTGATAGAGGCGAAAAGCGAAATGCCAGTGTGTACGAGATTTCGGCGCACGTAAAAGATACCAAGGTGGTCAAAATTAATCCGGAGCCCTCCACTACGGCGCGCCTCATCGCCTGCGTTGCGTCGGCGCGTTAAGCCCCACAATCAATCAATCGGAATTAAACCAGGTTTTGCACACGCTCTCACTGGAACTAAAAAAGCATCGTTATAATTGGCGACGTCAGTGTTAATCTGTTATACATTCACAAATTATTCCTTGCTGCGTATAGAGATACTTTGAACGGACATGGCGTCAAATCACTTATATATACCGACTCGACGAATTATTCCCGTGCCGGGCATACAATTTGATCATGCATTGTGCAACCTCTTGCTTACTCTTTCATCTGGTGTCATTGCAGCTTCATTAACTGATCCTTACCCAATATTTGTGCGTATAGAGTGCAATGGGCAACATCAGGGTATGCATGTAAATGAAAAAAATATCGATAAGCCTTCATTGGCCAACGAAATTTCCAAGGCTGATTGGCGTCTCACTACGGCGCGATAACACGCTGAAATCACTTTTGAAATGTTCTGTAACAATTTCTAACCCAGTTTCTGACTCATCAACAATAACCACGGGAAAGAAAAGATTTCTTTCACGTCGATGTCTATGCATGACCCATAATAATCTAAAATGCGTGCGCAGAAAAGATAATCTTTATGTAAAAAGAAACAATTCAATTCGACCTTGCGGGGCGTTACAGGAGGTGCTTTAATATTTTAGGTAACTTTTAAAAAAGGAGATAATATTATGAAAAAGCAATTGATCGTGCGGAAAACGATAAAGAACAGTAGAAAATATTCAACGAGCTTTCAATCAAAGCATCATCAACGTCCATTCCCCCTTTACTGCTATTCAAGTTGGTGAAGAAATGTGAAATAATCCGTCAGCCACTGCTAACGCATTCGTGATTCATTCTATCCTAATCAGCCACGTCTCGCTCTTCCCATCGAGAAGGCTTATCATCTTCTGCCACACAGTATCTTTTTCTGCCCAGGTTCCCCAGAAGAAGTGCGCGTGACCATTCTGAGAATAAAAAACACGTGTGCTGCTTTGCATAACTTTCATTCTTCCCATGTGAGGCCCATAGCTTATTTTGAGTTACGCACATTCACCCATAAAAACCTTGTCTTCCAAACTTGTGTCTTTTTTAGTTTCTGTAACTATTCCTGTTTTCGAAAAGGGTAGAAAACTTCCTCATTAAATTACCGCCCCATTGCTATTTTTCCGTCCTCAGATCATTAGGGGAAAAGCTTTGTATAGTATCTTAGGCAGAAATTTCCCAAAATTTTAAATTTTCTGATCAATTCAATTTGGCTTTAGAACGGAGTATTCTAGTGAATTCGCTCTCATTACGATAACAGGTCATATTACAGCAGCCATTAGCGAATGTAAACTTCCTGGTGCCCTGTTTTTTTTGCATTAAATAACAACACACTTCTTGCTGAACTAAACTCTATAGGTGTTCTGTGGTCCAGCACTTTCACTAATGCACTGCTACTTACGCGATTGAAAACATGTGTCTTTATACTTCTGATAGTCATTTCTGTACAAGACTAACATTGTGGTGCTAAATTCGGGAACCCATTTTATTTATAGCGCGCAATATTGACCTACCAGGCAAAGTTATATATTCTAGTTGTATTTTATACGCTGATGACATGACAATTAAACCTTCCAACACATCTTTTGATTCGCTAATATATCATCCTAATGCTGACTTAGCTGAAATCGTTCATAGTTACAGTGATAATATGCTCAATTTAAATGGTACTAAATATTACTTTGCAATTCTTTTTCATACCCGCTAAAATCCATTCCGGGAAATCCATGTATAGTCCTTGGTCTAAATGTGCCTCATGCTATTGACCGTACCAAACTTCTCGGCGTTAAACTCGACAGCCATCAGAATTTTAGAAATGGCGTGTTTATTAACCCGTAAAGCGGCGTACGGTCTGATAATTTTCGTGTATTATTTTCTATTTAGTTCGCATTCCTTCACTGACATATCTCGAATTGCATTTCTTCTTGGTGAAACTCATACAAAACTCACTTGGCATCTTTACAGCACACAACAGACCAAGCTTTCAGGATAATCACTTCAAGCCATTTTCCATCTAATGCGTTGACACTACTTCGCACATATAATGTATTGTCAATTGGTGGTTTAATTCAATATCCTTTATTTTTTCCAACATATAAATGTTTCAAAGATAATTTTGTTAATATCGAACAAAAAACCTTGCACATTTCAGCCACTCGATTCTCACACCACAACTGCTTTGTACCAAAACCTGGGACTAACTAAGGCAAACTATCTGCGAACATTTTACGACAATATACTGGATTTCAACACTACCCGACATTAAATCATCTCCTTCAATTCAGATGTTTAGGAAGTTGCTTGACCAGAACATGTTCGCAAATTTATTGCCAATATTATACTTATATACGTGAATGAATATCTCCTAAATTTAGCTTTTTTGTGTAATCTTTGATTGTATATTAACAATATTTTAATTATCTGTGTGTAAACTTTGTTGTTGATGTTTTTTTAGACTTTTTACTGCTGTTAACCGCATCAAGTGTACTTTTTGTATCTACTTATTTCTAGTAGGTACCTCCCCACTGTATGATTACGGGACCTCCTAGCGGTTTTCATTCTGTATAACACTTCAGCACCAACAATAAAGTGAACTCTAAAGTACAGGTTTCTGGACTGAATGCATGAAAACCTTTAGATTGCGTAAATAATGTACTATTTTAACAACAGACCACCACGCAGCTTCCCACTTCTTGTTGTTTGGCATGGAAATGGTGAAACATATCAAACTTCTGAGTTGATTGTTTTTCATTGCATATCCAATTACGCATACTTCTGCAGGGTCCCCGAAGTTTGGACGGTGAAAAAAAGCTCCTAAAAATAAAATTAGAACGTACCAGCTCTCCTTGGTGGTAGGGTACTGCTGACAGTATATATGAGTACTTAATGTTTTCTGTGATCTGAAGCTGACGCTTTTCAATGCGACTGTGAAAATAATAGTAAGCAACACAGCAGTCTCGCCAACGCTTGATAACTTCCTTGCTCACACATGAAATTCTTGCGTTCCAGGAATAATGAATTCTACGTTCAGTAAGCAGCGTTACAGCTTTTCAAGGACGCTTACCACTTCCAAGTCTCCTTGCAACTGCTTGACAAGGACAGATGACTGGTGCTTGTTATCGTGGTATAAGTTCTTCTCCAGCTCTCTGCCATTCAGCTGTGAATAAAACGCAAAACGCACCTTTCGATTGTCACTTTCGAGGCACACAAGATTAATAAAGCAACAAGTATCGCTGATTATCACTTTATAGCAGTACACAGTCTAAGCCTTGCCTGACGACTTAGAAGAAAGCTTTGTGTAATTAATGAAGCAACCTTGAGGTATGTCTGCCCTAATTTACAATTGTATTACAATAGTGCACGGCAGAAGTTGCACAGTATAGGAAAAACAAGTTGCACAGAATAAAATCAAGTCTCCTAAGGTAGCTAATTATTGTGGAGCGCTTTCGGTGATGTGTATCAGACACTCGTTCACGATTGTTTTAAGAATCATGCCATTTGTTAGGAAGCCCATGTTTTGCAGAGGTCAGAAAATGATGCTTTTAACTGTTTGGCGCATCATTTGTCTAACCATTAAATCAGATTCGGAATATATTGACGGACTTAATGTCTTGTTAAAGACTATCACCCTATAAATGTTTGATTCGGTTTTATACTGCTCTAACCGGCATTCTGTTTCAGGCGGCGTACTTCACACTTAGTAGCCATGGTTTTCGAAAATGGAATAAAGTAGACTACCCTTATTTCGGGCTCCAATACTTCGGACTTGGTGGATATTCCACATTTTCCGAGGAATCACCAATTGCCCCACAGGAGTCATGTCTATGAACAACGGATATTTCGGACAAAATCTGAAGTTTGATTTTCCGGACAACAGTTCCTGCGAAAGAGCCATAGTTGCCCCAATAGCCATGGTGCGGCTCCAGGACGGCGCCATTTTTAATCCTAAGCCACCTGGCGAGCTTCGGATTGGCTGCGCCACCAGTCTTGACTCCCACCGGGGTAACAAACTTTAACCGTGGAGGTCATCATTGTGAATGTACTAGTCTGCGGCGGAAAAAAGTCTACATAGCTGTAAACAGGTCGTAAAGACATTGCTAACGCTTTGGCGTTCTTTAATGTTTACGAAGAAATCGTGACGTTTGCAGAGGTGCAAGCATATGTTCTCACACGAAGGAGGAATTTAAGGCAAGGAACCACTCGCGAGTTCTTCAGTCCTACCTAAATGAAATGAAGTTTCTTTTCGGAACTGGCGGATTTTTCGGATTATCCTTTCTTCCCCTCCAGGTTCTCAAAGTCAGTCGGCTACTGTAGACTGTTAATAGCCCATAAAGATGTTGGTGTCTGTGCAGAATGCACGAATATGCAACGGGCCACACTGGAAGGAGATCCAGTGATGATCCTGAATAAAAAATATATTTTCCTTATTTTTATGTTGCAGTGCGCCGCTAAAAAATTCATCATCGTCCTGATCAGCAGCCTATCTAGGTACCCTGCAAGATGAAGACCTCTCTCGTTGAAATCCACCCGCGGCTGCGTTTTGCGGCAAAAGTAAATTGTTTGCTCCCTAGTTTAGGCGCGACTACCTACCGAATTTTTTTGATAAACCCGAACTCATAGTGTAGCCCCGCAGAAGGTTGCAAAACCCTATCGTGCTTCCGTTGACAAGCTTTTTATTAGCGTCTCAACATGAACTCTATGCACCTCTTCGGGGTTAGGAAAAATAAACAAAATTCCCGTACAAATGACCTCCCAAAAATATAAAACATAGAGCATGAAAGACGCTTAAAAATAAAATACTGCCGCATATATTCAGCAGATTTAAACTCAGGGGTAGATTCACACTGCGGTTCGACGAAACAGTAAAAATAGGTTGTGAATAGCGATGCCTTGGCTATCATCATGATTTTTGTGGCAACTACCCGACATAGAAGCAAGATTCACAACCTACAATGGCGGTATTAGGTGTGCGAAAAATGTATCTGTTTCTTGGCCAGTATTAAAGAGAACAAGAAAGCAGAAATGTAGTAAAACTCAAGGATTGCGGTTTATGTGTATATTGGCTTTTGGGTGGTAGCGACAAATGTTTGCTGCTTCTCAAATAACAATTGTGGTTTAAAACAAGGAGTGTAAAACGCAAAAGTATCGGCACTTGATGACAAATATTCTTTGAAGCTCTTTTACGCATAGCTAAAAACAACCCTCCAAAGTTAGGTGCTAAATTTGTTTCAAAATGACACTGTGAACCTGGAACAGGAAGAAGGTCATGTGGAGTATGTTCCTGAACTTCGGATGTCAGGCATCGCGCGCAATGTTTGGCTAAAAAATTCGTGTAGTGCCGCTACGTCGACAGAACGCAATCCCAATTTCAAAAAGTCTTGTCTCATGCTACAGAATAGAAAAGAGTCTACACGTCCCAAACCAGTCCCAAGCTCGTTGTAGCATGTCAGTGGCCCCGCAAGAGGCCAAGAATGAATGACAGCCGGTGCATGTGTGCAGGAGCCCCCGTTTCACTAATGTAAAATTGGATTGTATTCGGCTCATCTTGTTTCCCTTACCCATTTGGAGCGGCTGGGTTTGTTCTACTTAAGACGCTTAGTCGTCTATTCTCGGTCCTCAAATAGAATATGCATCCCCATTTAAGCGGTTCATGTCATACGAGACCTCATAGTCCGCAACTGAGCATAAGGTAAACATTGCACAAAATAGACGTATAAATGCTTTGATAATTAGCATAACATCCAATCGCCTTCCACTAAAAAAGTTGTGGCCCCGGTGTCAGTTCTCTTTGGTGCGTTTTTTGGTATTCGGTCCTTTGTTTTTCCGGACGAACCTGAGGAATTTTTTTCTGGCTATTTGGGAAGCGGATAGGCAGGAAGCTGCCGAAATACAAGCTACCTGAGCTATATTAAATTCATCGGTGGGATTCACGTCCGCACAAGCGATAAGTACAATGTGGGTCTCTACCAGCCTGACGAAGATATTATCAAAAAATCATGTAAGTATTTGGTCATACATTGTCCCTCGAGAAGCGAGAATAGAAAAAAATTGGTTGGCTCTTTCCAGCGATAAGAAGGCCATAAAGGTTTTGATATGCGTCTCAAAACAACTATTTTCGATAAACCACCGACTGCCTCTAAGAAACAGGAGATATTGCAAAAGTTCTCCCGAAAAGACTGTCACACCTAAGCAAAACAGACTTGTATAGGGATCTCATCATAAAAAATTCTGGAGTCTTCAGTAGTTAGAAGTCGGTTACCACGCAATTTTTGTAAATTTAGAAAAACAATCTTTAAATAAAAATTTGTAAGGTGGCATGGGCGACAGACCTGCTTCCCTGAGGTTACATCGACGTTGCAGGTGAGTTATTTATAACAGCGCCACATTCAACGTTACGCTGTATTTAATAACTTGCTAAAAACGTTTCCTGACACTTGCAGGCATACCAACAGAAACGTAAATTTTCTCAATCACTTTGACTCCGCTTTACGAAGACGATGCCGTGTTTGTAGTTTTTGGTGAGGAGGCCCACTATTCTTGGCGTTACGCTTTCTTTCCGTAGAATTTAACCAGTTTGCTTGACAGGAAACATCATAAAATGTAATTCCCACTTTATTTATGGATCGCGCCAACAAAACCAACTTGGACAGTGGGGACGGGTCACCTATTACAAGTGTCTCCATGTAAATCATCTGGAGAATCTCTATGCACTCATCGACTCATCTCTGATTTTGAGCCTTAATTGAATTTTTAGCTCTCGAAGTCGAGGGACGTTTCTCAGAGGAATCTGACCTGAAAAACTGTCAAACATTGGAAATACAGTGCGCAATGGCCTCCTTATTGGTTTGGCAAACCGAAGGTATTGTCTTACAATTATTTCCACAAGAAGGCACCTCTCTGGAGCTAGTGACGTTAGTTGCTAACCATGCCGCTGCTAATGTTAGTGGAAGTCAGGGTACGGCTACATCGATTGAACCAGAAAAAGTATCCTAAAAACATGCGCGAGCAGCTTCATAACAGCCATTTTATTAAACCTATTCCCAAGTAGTTTTTTGCTGGGCCCTAACCAGAAGCGACATGTTTAAACAGGTTGCAGCGTATCACTGAGATAGGTTGCCGCGTGCTAGCCGGCGATGGGCCCCGCAGTCTGCGACAGAACAAAACTGTGAAACACATTTCTTCTTGGCTATTGATTACTGTAAAATTACTATGACAGTTGTAATATGAGACCGCAATAAATGGTGGGGTACTCTAGCATCCGATTAGTAAAGTGGAGTCGAATAAACACCATCAGAGCTTTTTCAGGGAATGGGTTGCCTGTTCATATCACGTCAAGATGTATATTCCTACAATACACAATTGGGTATGCCTTTGTGTAAATTCTTACTATACTTCATTGTTTTTACTTATAAGTATTACTATTGCACAAAGACCGAGCCATATTTAGCGCAATTATAACTTAGGACAATTAAAAAGTGTACATAGGCTAACCTACATACACCATTCGATTTTGCAGCAAGTGCTAGGGAAACGTCCGCAGTAGGCTGACGCCGTTTACAAAACTTACCACCACTTCATCCGAGGTATTGCCAAGACCATCCCGTAACAAAAGCTGAGGGGCTAGTACGGAGCTTTTTGAAGATTAAGCTTGAGATTGTCGTGAATATGCAAGCACCAAACTTCCGTCCTCTGCTCGGCTTTGAAGTAGCTTTGGATATACCAAGAGGATCTCTGCGAACGAAGGCGTTAAATAGGCAGTTATTAGCACAATTGAAGATAATGATAATGGCATCGAGCATGCAATATCGCAGAACAATAGGCAAGAAAACGGTATCAAAGAAATGTGCTTCATTTCACGACTCCCCTAATGCCTCCGCCATGGTGGATGCCATGTGCGTTTCACGGCAGAAGATAAAAGGTTAGCACCACGGTAATGTAACATCCGTTCAATAGGTACATATGCACGAGAATGCACAGACACATGTATTTGTCGAGCAGTTGCTGGTTTCCACCAGCTGTCCAAGGCACAACGGAAGCACGTATGGTCCAAAGAACGCATATTTTATCATCAGCTTCGCTCAAACGTTTGCTTGTTCCTGTACAGCCAATAAGACCTGAGGAGCAACCATTGAGACTGGCGAGGGGGCTAACACACGCGTTAACTTCAACATCTTCGCCAAGTGCTTCATGAGCAGATGCTAGGCGGCTTATTCCCACCCCTCCCAAACCACCGTACATATATGGTTTTCTTGCACGCGGTTCGTAGAAATTATTTTGTATACCATAACTTTGAACAGGCGTAGACGGAAAAGTACTTCACACTTCTGAATTCCGGGCAGAGTCGGTGCCAACGAGTGAATGCCAAGGGGAGGTGTCTGTGGTTGGATTCCTGAATTACATAAAGATAGCAGGGAGGCGAGAGAATTGTTCGGCTTGGTTAAAGAAGTGACTGTTGCCGGGATAAGATTAAACATCAGGTAGATGTTGAATATAACGTAGGCCTACGCGCCAATACCTACAAGGAACTGGCGTTGCAGTTACTACGAGGATTTTCAATAAGCAATGAACAATCTTTATGACGGCGCCAATCTGTTGCCGCCGTCATTGTGGTAAAAGCATTCGTTCGGAATAGAGTAAGCGCTTCTAACCTAGCGCTGCTTAGGGACGTATAAAACGGATTTCCGAGCAAAGTACTTTTCTTGGTAATGAGTAAAAATGCTTATTCAAAAAGAGTTTCGAGGCACAATCTCTTCTAAAATTATCACGTCCTGTCTACACACAATGTATTAACCTATTACAAAAAATTCAGGGCTCAAATAAACAGAAATAGTTCTCTCAGAAGAGAACATAATAAAACTTTTGTAAATGGATTCACAATTCGAATTTTTACGGTAAAAGCCATAAGCCAGAAACAATATACATATTTTATACATCGATTGCTTTGAACGCGTAGATTGCGTGAAAAATATTTCAAGAACGTTTTGCGTTAAAGCTGACCGTATTTGCAGATAGCTTTTCAGAAATCTTTCAGTCCAACATTTTCACATTTTCCAGCCAGTTCCTTAGCGTTGCTGACATTGATTCATCTTTCAGTCCAACATTTTCACATTTTCCAGCCAGTTCCTTAGCGTTACTGACATTGATTCCAAAGAAGTGTGTAGCTCAATTAGATCTCTGGATAAAACGATTCAATGGTGCTTTATTAGCACTTGTTTAAATTGCATGCCCGAAAACAGATACAGTCGAGGCTAATCAAGGATTTAAATTCTCTAATTTTCATTTTCCTTTGAGGATGGGTCTCATAACGCTGCCATGAACAACATGGACATACTGGTTTGCTTTTAGGTCTAGAGGGAAAGGGGGTGAAATCAAGTTTTTGCCAGTGTGTTCGAGGTTAACCCAAATTTTAAACTAATGGACGCGCAAAGTAATGTTCGTAAACTGTCCTTACAGAATGAGCAATTTTCCTTTCCATAGGCATGGCGGGAAAGCAATGAATAAGTTGATATTCCAGCTTTTAGTAAATATTCCAGGCAGGAGGTACACATATTCATTAAATTAAAGCGCTGGTCCTAGTATCGCCAACGCCACAAGGAGTCCTCACTTTGTGACTACAGTTACATTACCCTGAAAAGCACCGCGTTCAGTGTTTCTCGTGACATCATTAACAAGAAACGCGAAAACTGACTTAAGCAAACAACTTAAGTTAAGAGGTGAACAGGTAGCTCTCAAAAAATTGTTTGCAACATAAATGTCAACAATGTTTTTTTTAACTGGTCACGACCGCAGAGGATTGGATAATATATACGGTATTAATTTTAACCAGGCATAATTGCATATACTGACGTGTCTTTTAGCTTATCCACAACCTTTCTATAGCGTTAAGGTCCTATATTTTTCTATGCGCTACCTTAGTTCTGTTTGATCTTCCTAGCCAGGTTTAGTAAATTAAGTATCTCTACTTGCTTAGCAAAGGTTCCCTGCATTTTTCAACTGCTGCAATGTTTAAGAAATGCAGCCTTATAGATTGGCTTGTAAACGTTCTGCCAACTTCAGGCAATATGATGCTTTCTTCGTCCAGCCCCCTTCGCCATGTCCTTCCGGACAGCCTCCCAGCATACGCGGGTGGAGGGCACCCGGTCCAACGGCCTGATCATCGGTTTCTGCCGCCCTGGGCTAAACCTAAACAAGCTAAAGTAATTCTATCCGGGACTCTTGGTCGATAACTGCCAGGCTGCAGTATTAGCGCCTCACCGCTGCAGCTAGACTACCCGAGAAAAGACTGTCCAGGCAGCGCTGGCTTAAATGGTGCGCTTCTCTTGGACGATATTCTTTTACGGCGTCTGTGTGGCGCCCCTTTCGCGAACTCGCCCTCCGGAGCAGCAGCCAGTGCTTGCATTGCATTAAACAAGGATCCCGCACAATTCCTCCCGATGTTGCCCGAGCCTTGTTTTCGACCTTTGAGGCTATGTCAGAGGAAATTCCGATTCCGTTCCCCCTTCCGAGCAGTGTGGACTTACCGCCAACTCATGATGCTATTTCAGGAATTCGGTTACCGTTCACAATGTCTGATTTCTCGGCCGCGATCAATCGAGCTAAACTGCAGACTGCTCCGGGTCCCGACGGCATTACTTATGAGGTATACAAAAATCTTGACGACCCAGCTCTTACGATGCCTCCGCACTCCGTTAATCAGTTCTGGCTATCTGGCTCAACTCCCTGAATCCTGGCTTCGGTCGGCTATTGTTCCGATCCCAAAGCCCGGAAAACCACACCATGAACTTCGCCACTTGCGGCCAATCACTTTGACAGATTTCTCTAGGGATTCACTCTGTTACCCTTAATCCACTCTGTTACCATTAACAGGCAAGCGTTGCAGGGGGCAGCAGAAAGTTAGAGGAGCAGATGAGATCAAGAAGTTTGCGGGGATAAATTCGTCGCAGTTAGCACAGGACCGGGGTTATTGGAGAATAATTGGAGAGGCCTTTGCGCGGCAGTGGGCGTAGATAGGCTGGTGATGATGATACTTTGACAGCTACGCTGTGCTAAGCTGTTAGGAGCGGATGCTTGCCAAACGTCTTTCAGTGGTGGTTTGATACTTTTTAGTGGAACCAACCGGCAGAAATTAAATTCAGGACTCATCTTTGTACTGAAGATGGCTTGGAATAGCTGACATGTATGGTTTTGGTGGGAGGCCTTTCTCGCCATATGAGGACTGTACTAGCTATGGACATGTGCATGGGGTAGGACAACGTTAGTCACACTGCAATATAACAAATTCAATATTGTCTTCGTCTCGCAGAGAAAGTGTGTGACTTAATCCGACAATTTCTTCAACACCGGTCTTTTTCTGTACGCATCAATGGCGGAAGCTTCGGCTTGTTGACACCAGTACAGGTGTACCACAAACCTCTGTTCTGTCTCCGCTACTTTTTAACATTGTCTTGATGCCGCTAGTTCGGCACCTTTCCACTATCCAAGACTTGTATTTCCTCATGTAAGAGGATAACACTACTCTATGGACAGTTCATCCGCCCATGTCATGACAAGACGAGCGTCTCCAGCAAGCCTTAACAGACTGCCAGAAATTGTGTGAGTATGCGGGCCTTGACCTCCCTCAAGAAAAGATTGCTCCGCTTCCCGCCGCGAATGTTTGGGGCCGTAGCTCTCTTGGATTGTCTCCGGCCACACTGCAGCCAAATGGGTCAGCTATTCCCATTGTTGGACCCTTCGGGTTCGGGGATTGGAGATATTGGCTTCAGGCTCAGCGGCTTAGTGGCTCCGATCTGCTCGACAGAAAGCCGGAAAAATGCTCCGCCTGATTCGCCGCATCTCTCAAAAGTCTGGCGGGGTCTGCTGGACAATTGTCCGTCTCCTAGTGCGCTCCGTACTAAAGCTGAGGCTCGTGTACCAGGCACAGTTCCGGCGCATGACGCGAGGGGACTGGTACCGGCTGAGACGTATAAAAGGGCCGCCATGCGCACCATTACTCGCCTCCCCCGCCTAACACCAATTGCACAGCTCCAAGCAGAAGCCCAGCTAAGGGCGCTAGTTAAGCTCATTCATCAGAGTCGTTCCGCATGCCTGTTGAAACGTGGACTGGGTCCAGGGCAGCAGCTCTCACCGTGTTTATGGACCAGCCGCCGAATACGGTGCCAGCCTTTTCCGCTGAAAGGCCGCCGTGGCTGTACCCTCAGGTGACAAAAACAAGTCTTTGACGAGGCTACACGTCCGTACCTCAGGCATTCACCAGCATCCAGATGCCATCATATCCCTGACTGGGCGCCTGCGACGCAACCGCTGGTCGTACAGGCTTTTGTGAAGGCCGGGGCATACGACTGCTTCGTCACCACGGCCTTGACGTGTCCCTCTTACCCTGCACTAAACCAAAGCTGCGCGTACGAGTCACTCCGTGCACTCCCAAACCTGCTAGCAGAACGTACTGCCATTCGCAATGGCCTGCAGGCGGCGCTTGCATCGACTTTGACTACTGCGGCAAGCTGGAACGTTTTACTGACTCAACGGCAGCGATCTGGATTTGCGTCGCGTTGCGCGTTGTACAAGCATGGCAGTACGCATTAACAAGAATATGGACACTTTTCCATGCCCTGTCCGCGATTTGTGGATTCGCCGGGACATGGTTCCTGCCCACACAGCGCCGGATCGCGCCTGTCACAGAGACCTCCCAGGGCTACTAGCACTTCCTCCAGTATCTACCATAGAATAACTGCTGATGGAAAAGGTAACCCTCCGTCGCACCATGCGTGCCTTACTTCCACCTCCTGAACTGACCTTCTCAGTTGGCTCACTCGTTGTGAGGAGGTGGTGCTGCGGAGGCTTCGGGTTGGGGTGGTGTTATTCCCGCAGTTACCCACGCTTGGCCTGCCCGATATCCCGCGCCGTTTGCGGACCTTCTGTGTTCTTCCTGTAGTCAGAAGCTGATGTGAAACACTTGCTGTGGACTTGCCCAGGTTTTAGAGACGCCTGAACACAACACCTTCGTAGGCACAGGGCTTCATCCTGGCAGACCCCCAGGTGTCAAGCGCTGGATATGGGGGCCCCAGCACCGGTCTCTTCTTGGATTGTTGTGCGTTACAGATGCAGTGTTGTGCATATAAAAACGTTTTCTTCATGCCGTAGGGCAATGTTTCGCAAATAAAAGAATTGTAGGCATTCGTTATTCGGTGGTAGTCAAGAAGTTCTCCACCACAATGAACATTTCTCTCTGCTAGGGTAATAGCTGTGAACAGAACTAATAATCAGGAAAAATTGAGGCTGGCATCCTCCGGACAATACATAAGTACATCTTAGGCTAAGCTTTGTCATTCCTGCGTATGCAACCAAAACAAGGGTTATTGTAACTTGAATGCACACAAAATATTTTATAGCGTTTTTATGGAAGAGTATAGTATATGAGTCGCCGAGAAAAAAGAACCTTAGGCTAAATTTCTTGAAATGGTAAGATATGTTATGAAGCACTTTTACAAATAAATGTGTAATTGTTTAACTATTTGTTGCATCAAGTTCCCTCAAGAAGAGCACTGACAGTAGAACTTCACGCCCCGCGTGATACTGCGTTACGAGCTGCAACATGTCCTGGTATATACAGCTCTCCTCCATTTTACAAGCTCCACTTTTCCGGGTTCTTTACGACAATAAATTTTCACAAGCCAGATAACACCGTTTTCGTTATACTGACATAAACTTAATATAACTCACCAGCTTGAGAGCGGTTTATGAAAGCCAACAGGAGCACAAAGAGTGCCTGATACTTCATTGCGTCTGTACCAAGGGCTAGCATTGCTACTTCTGTGATGGAAAATACCTACTCAAATCGGTCTTATACAAAATGAAACCCCACTTGGACATATATAGAACAAGGTGACAAATGACGTCACAGCCAGTCCCAATTGGTTGCTATCCCGCTCCAGTTTTGATATCAACTCGAGCACTATACACATTACATCAAATGTCAACAAACAGAAGTTCGCATAAGAAGGCAGCCTGCGAAATACCAATGCATGTACACCTTTTTTGTATTTTATTCCCATTTATGAGGCTGAAAACACCAAGTTTATGATGAAGAGGTAATGGGGGTGGTTTTCTGTTTAGATAAAATTGCTCTGATGGTTGCTCCTAGATAATATGCTGACATTACAGAAACGTGAACACTGGGCTATTGTAGCATAAAAGTCTGACATTAGAAATTTAAATAAATGTTCGCTTACTAGAAAATAGACACTCTCTGCTATTTGAACGTATACTAAACACGACAGTATTCTGCACTACGTCGAATATCCTATTTTTAACATCTTAAAAGGGTAAGCACTTCAATTAATTACGATGGAAGTAGGCAGCATGTGAAGTTAACTCTAATAAAGCATCCCACAGCTCTTTATAATCTTGAAAACTGCATTATGTACAGACTATACCAGACTTCGTCTTGATAGACTAGGTCCACTACAGGCAAGTTAAAATGAGAAGGGCTCAACCACGAAATGGCGCCAACCGAAGTAACCTTTCGCCGTGGCTGAGCACAAGCAGTTGCAAATAAATTAAAACCACAAAAATTCCAATTACCAGCAATTATTCTATCCAACATTGGATAAAACTTGCAGCTGCTAAATTCTCCATTTGGGGCAGAGTCTAATGCGCAGAATACTTTTTCTCCACTACATCCAGCCTGTGGAATGTAGGATTGGAATCTGCAAGCTGTTTTCACATGAAACAATAGGCATATTTGTTCTTTCTCTAGGAGCTCGTATAACAACATATAGCACGGATACGATAGTTTCCGCTTTATGGTTATTGTCTTAATGTCGCCAACCCTTCCCACAGGGCGTACAAAACTCAAGAGTGAAGCACGGCCTTTACAAGAAGGGAGCGTGCGGTGCGATGAGGCTGCTGTGGCCCAGGCAGCGGTAATTGAGTATAGTTCGGTATATTCCTTCGGATTACCCGTCAAGGAGGGATAATATTTCTTCAATTTTGGGACTCTTTTGTTTAACGTCATGCATTCTGGTCGTTGACGTTTCCTTCGCTTTTTCTTGAACAATAATATGCCAAAGCATCGTGCCCTTATTGCTACGCCTTGAGAAGCGTGAAACACAATAGCTTGATTCTTCGCGCTTGCTATCCCGTATTCGGTGCTTTTTTGATTGAATGGACCCTTAACAGCTTTTACACTGGAGCTGTATTGTGCTAGCCTCCCAAAGATATTTTGTGTCCGTCTTTGAAGTGTACATGAACCCCCCCAAAAAAAGCACTACGGGTTCGTAATTCCAGGGGCTTTCAATAGTAAGCTTTCCGGATTAGAAGCCGGAAAAATTAGAAGCTGGAAGACGGGGCTTTTCAAATAGTAACTGAGCACGTTACGGTGGCTCTGTTCCAGCTCGCGGAAAGGATTATAACTAAAGTTAGCCAACTGCGTGCCGAGTGACAGGTGAATGTGGCGGCGAGTAGTAGAGCGAGTGAACGCCACTTAGCGCACTAATTCCTTAGACGCTCTAGCTCGAACAGTGGCCATTCGGTCTGCCGAAAGGGGGTTGCATAATTGTGTTGCAACCCTTTTATGCGACCATAAGGTCTTTGCATGACAATGCCCTATACTGACTTCAATCGCACGAGTGCAAACCGAGCTAGCACCGGGACAATACGACATGCCAGAGTCAGGAAAATTGTCAGACAATAACTGCAACAACTCCTAACGATCCTATGAAAGCAGTTAGAAGGTGCGCGCGAGCGAAGAAAAATTGGCTAACGATTGCGACACTATTTAATGATGAACCATAGCAAACAACTAAACCGTATTGGAGAAGAGGTAAGCAAAGATTCGATTACAACTTAAGAAAGGAAGAGGATCTTTAAGCTCTCCAGAATATCTCCAAACAGTACCCAGACATTAAAGTGAGTGTCGAGTAATTTGTGTAACGTGGGAAGAAAAGGTCAGCGAAGAATTAAAAACTACTCCGAAGCCTTCAACTTTGCCACAAACGGCAGTGCAGTACTTACAATTTTTATCAGAGTATTGCAACTTTTGCGTTCTACGATGAGGGACAGCTCTTGTGTCTAAGCGGTTCCAAATTAGATTGTTTTGGTGCACCAATGATGGAATAACATGATATCAGCATGAATAGAATTATAGTCCTGAACATTACGCACTTCTTTAAATTTTTTAATATTACCGGCCACGGTGGCTAAGTGGCTAGGGTGTTGTGGTGGTTACCCCAAGGACGCGGGTTAGATTCATGGCCGCGGCAGCCGCTTTTCTGACACAGGCTGCAAGAGAAAACGCCCGTGTGTTCGAGATTTTGGCGCACGTCAAAGATCCCCAGGTGGGCAAAATTGTTACTGGGCCCTCCAATAGGCGCGCCCCATCGCGTGTGCAGCATGGGCGCCTTATACCTCATAATGAATCAAATATTTTAATACCATCTGCATACAACCAAACCGAAGTATTTTGAATGGCAGAAGCAGATCGTTAATGAATCTGCCTTTTACAAAGGCTATATTAAAATTTCTCTTCCCAACGCACCACAGTGCTCTTCCCTCACAGACGTTCATTGCGTTTCCGCTGTAACTCGTTAAGTCTACAGCGCCCACATACGTCAACTAACGCTTTCAACAAATCCTTTTTACCTGTAGACATAGAAGGTCGGTATAGCGGTTGCGTAGAGGTAGCGAATCCGCCTCGCCTGTTGATGGAATGGCAGAAGGAGGCTTTGGGTGCGGCCTGATCCCAGCTACCTTTCACTCCCTCACCAGAGCAGGATTGGATACCCTGGTGTAGGGATGGCCACAGCCTCCCATGACTACCCCAATGAAGCCTCGGCCCTACGTTTCCAGCGGCTGCGAAGCAATTGACCACGGCAGCGGTCAGACCTGTGACGCAGCAGAGGGCGCATACCGGATTTAAAAGGTGCACTGCATCCGGACAGGCGTCCATTGAAATCTGACCATGACAACATTTAACACAACACCTTTATCTAGCGAGGCGAGTGTAGAGGTGTTAAAGAAATTAGATGGCGTTAACTGGGATGCAACAAGGCTTACTGAGGATAGGACGACGGTGAAGCCTTTACGGTACTTAATAACGGTGACGTCATACGTTACCATGATGAAGTAGACAGAAGAGAACTGGGAGGGGGGTTTCTATTGAATGAAAGCATAGCTGGCACCATTGAGAAATATTGTAGAATTAACGAGAGGGTACCCGCTCTTATAATAAGGCCTATTAAGACGTACAATTGAAGGTGGTACAGGGCTATGCGCCTACAACAAGCCAGTACAAACCACCGAGTTGAACGCTTGTATGAAGATGTGGAATCGCCAATGGCTAAAGTAACAACACATTACACCGTAGTTATGGGAGGCTTCAATGCTAAAGTATGCAAGAAGCAGGCATTAGACTAGGCAGTCGTGAACCATGGTCTGGGTTGTAGGAATACAGAGGATACTTATTAGTAGAGTTTGCAGTACGAAATTACCTGCGCATCATGAATACGTTCTTCCGCAAATGCGAGAGCCGGAAGTGGACGTGAAGGAGCCCGAACGAGGAGCATCAAAATGAAATAGACTTCACACTGCGCGATGACCTTGGCGTCGAGCAGGATGTGGAAGTGCTCGGAAGGGAGAGGTGTAGTGACCACAGGTTGGTAATACCTGGAATCAGGCTAGATTTGAGGAGGAATCGTAACAAGCTAGTACGCAAGAAGATGATCGATGAGATAAGAGTAAGACAAAAAGTTGAAGAAATAAGGATCGTGCTGAAGAACAAAAATAAAGCTTTAACCGAGGGAGCAGAGTTTACGACACAGGGAGTTAGCGACAATCTTACACTCATTGTCATGAAGGGCGCAATTAAGTCGGGGGAACGATGGCCAGACAGGATATTGGTGAACTTTCCTAGGAGACGAAATATTTAATTAGAAAACTGCAAAGCATGACAGTCTCCACCCCAGCTGACAGAATAGAACTGGCGAGCTTTAAAGCTAATCAGCGCAAGACAGCTCACATCCTGCAGTGTAACATGGATAGTATTCAGCATGCTGTAAAGAACGGAGGCACCCTGGAAGCAGTGAAAAGGCGTCTAGTAATGGGTAAAATCACATGTTATGCACTTAAGACAAGCAAGGCAATGTCATCACAGACAGGGATAAAATAGTAAATGTTCCCGAGGAGTTCTACAAAGATCTGTAGAGTAGCCGCGACATCCAGGATAACATCGAAGGAGGAAGTCGTTCAGCTTAGGTAGACATCCCACCAGTAACGACAGAAGAAGTAAGAAAGGCTTTAAAAGAAATGAAAGGGGGCAAAGCACCTGGTGAAGACCAGATAACAGCAAACCTCTTGAAGGATGGAGGGGAAATTTCACTAGTAAAAGTGGCAAACCTTTACACGCAATGCCTAATGACAGCGAGTGTACCGGAATCTTAGAAGAACACGAACATCATCATTATTCATAAGAAAGGTGATATGAAGAACTTGAAAAATTACAGACCGATCACGTTAGTGTTAGTCGCCTACAAGGTATTTACCAAGGCAATTGTTAACAAAATATCTTAAACCTTAGATTTCCGTCAACCTAACCAACAAAGAGGGTCTCGCAAAGGCTATTCAACAATAGACCATATACACATAATCAATCAGGTGATGAGAAATCGCGGAGTATACTCAACCCCTATGTATAGCCTTCATGTAATAATGAGAGAGCATTTCATTTGGTCGAAACCTCGGCAGTCTTGCAGGTATTGCGGAATGAAGGTGTAGGCGAGCATTGCGCAAAAGTAATAGATGATATGTACAGTAGGTCCAGAGCTTCCACAGTCCTCCTTAAGGAGAGCAGTGAAATACCTATAAGCAAGGGCGTCAGACAAAGGGATACAATCTCTTCAGTGTTATTCACAGCATGTTTACAAGAGCTATTAGAATATTGGATGGGAACTGGAGTGTGGAAGGGAATAATGGAGAATACCTCTGTAACTTCAGATTTGCTGATGACGTTGCCCTGCTAAGTAACAGTGGAACGAATTGCAAAGCATGATTACTGCACTGGACAAGCAGAATAGAATCATCTGCCTGAAAATTATTATGCAGAAAGCTAAACTAATGCTCAATAGCATCGGGAAAGCCACAACCGTTTGAGATCGGCGGCGAGACAGTGAAGTGGTAAGGGAATATGTCTACTTACGCCAACTGGTAACCCCGGACCCCAAAAATGAGGCCGAGATAATTATAAAAATAAGAATTGGGGGGAGTGCATTCGGCTGACATTCTCAGATAATGAATGGCAGCCTACCAGTGTCCTCAAAGAAGAAAGTATATGACAGCTGCATCTTACCGGTACTCACTTACGGGGCAGAGATTGGAGGCTCACTAAAAGGGTTCAGCTTCAATTGCAGACCACTCAGCGAGCAGTGGAACGGAAGATGACAGGTGTAACGTTAAGAGACAAGAAGAGAGTGGTGTGGCTCAGTGAACAAAGGCGGTTTAAGGACATATTAGTAGACCTTAAGCAGAAGAAATGGGCGCGGGCAGGGCATGTATTGCGAAGGCAAGATAACCGTTCATCATTAAGGGTAACAGAGGGGATCCCTATAGAAGGCGAGCGTTTCTGGGGGCAGGTAGAAAGTTGGGTGGGCAGATGAGATCAAGAGGTTTGCGGCGATGAATTCGTCGTAGTTAGCACAGGACTGGGACTAATTGAAGACCTGTGGAGAAGCCTTTGCCCTGCAGTGGGTCTAAATAGGTTCTTGTTGTTGTAGTTGTTGTTGTTGTTGATGATGATGATGATGACATGTACACACTTATATAGAGATAGTTCGACACAGGAACATAACGCGCTCAAACACTCACTGCAGGCCTAAGAACGGGAGTAACAAAAATTTGTGGGCATCTCGGAAATAACCATTTTACAATGTTGTTGGGATACCATTGGCATGTAACGTTGTCAATGCTGCTGACAAATATTTTAATGTCGTGCCAATTTATTTTTCAACTTTGACATGTAGATCACTTTTACTAAAACATTTTAAACCTATAATTTCATGATTCAAGTTCTTTTTTGCTTTCTTTGCTTTCTTAATTGTTTTTTTAAAGTTGATTTTGATTGCGCTCGAAAATTTACAAAGGTAATTAGTTTAATACTCTTTTTAGATGTTTTTGTCGAGAAAATGTACTTTTTTGTTTGTTTAACACAATACGATGGAGTTTTTCCCAGCAATAAGCATTACTACCTTCCAGACGGTGTGGTGATTCCAATTTCTGAAGTAACCTTTTTGAGGAGTGTGCATTTGCTTGGGTTTTGCGATTACACATAAAGTATACGAATACATACAGAATATTCTAATGTTTGTCCGCGGACCACACTCAAGTGAATCCACTGAAACCACAATAAATTATCATTAAAATATGAACGGCAACGTAAAAAAGACAAGCAAAAAGAGAGTCGCCGGTTTAAAAAAAATTCTCCATGTTTCAAGTTTATTTTAAGTGTTATAGGCAAAGCATCAATATTTTTTACTACAAGTGCAGCGTTGCAGTTCGGATGAAGCATGTCCTATAACCCATTAGGCTGTCCATTTTGTGGTGACGCTATTAAAGCGCATTGGCTTGTGTGTTAAATGTATAGCCACGAATTCACACTTGTTATTCTATACAAGATGTTTTGCAAATATTGGATTGAGATCGTAAAAAAAAGTTGCTTCTTTCGATGAATGAAATTCACGATCAAAACTGAATACCGCCGGGGCAACCTCCCCAATTTTCTGCGTTCAAGTTCATAAACGATTCCACATGATATACTTTCCTTTTAACAAAGAATCTTCACCGCAGAATTTTAAACATCTATGTCGTGAATTACCTTCGGGGTCTTTCTAACGCTTCTCAACAATGTAATTAAAAATTCTCACATTCATTCCGTATTTATTTTATGCTTGTGTTCAATCTGTCATTTCATCCACAGCGCAGGCGAACCAATATAAAGATGAAGGGATACTAATCAGGCCACTTGTTGCCTAATATAAAACAAAAGGGCCATTTTTAGAACCTATGGGGATTGTACTGGTCATAGTCCAGAAAATTCACCAGGTCTCCTATCACCTACCAAATTGTACTAATATTCGAGGAAGAACCAGTCGAATGTTTTGCACAAACAAAGTTCTGTGCGTTACTCGTTAATTTTCAAGCTCTTGTTTAGTAGAGGTATTGCCATTCGTTCTAAGAAAGTTACTTTTTAACACATCTTGTATATGTTCCACCACCATACCTCAACGTAACCAAAAAACACAATAGCTTGAAAATCAGAACAAGCGCTTCCAAAAAGATTTAGTGCTTTCCACATTTAGTGCAAATCTCGTCTCAGTTTTTTCTGACCTACTTTTTAAGTTCTTGACGACTCCATGGCGTGTGTTGACTTGCGACTTTTAAGACAAGAAAGTTCTCAGAAGTGCCAGAATAGAAAGCAACCTCAATTCTCTGTTCCTGATGGCAAATATGACGCTCTTATCCACAAGCTATTGTTTAAAGCAGCACTGTTTTTGAAACTAAGAGGTCACCCCGGCCGCTTACTTTGAAGGGTCACAAAATAACTCCCGTAACTGACAATGCGGATATTTCTTTTTTGGTTCGCCATTGAGAATAGACGGAAGATACGAGTAGCCAGATGCAGTAGAACAACAGGTCTACTGAAGGAATTGCCTTGCCTTCATTCCGTCATTTGGTGATTTTGAATTAGGAAAACAGGAACAATCTTTTTGCAATATTTACATATCCCAAATCGTGAGCAATGCCATTTTCTTGAAGAGAGCAAACCGTACGGCCAGCGAACCGTAACGCACGTGCATCACACGAAAAATGTATGGCTTCATAGATGCAGGGCTGTTGCCGGTTTTAATTAAATATCTTAGCCCATGCCCATCTTGATGTATTTTTGGCAAACATGCCTGGTCAAGTGATGAAAAGACTACGTGTAGCTCGTATTCTACTTATACCATATTTAAAGTGTGCAACAGAGATTCTTCGAAAAAAGGGCCTCTACTGTGTGAAGGACATTCTGCCATGATATCACTGTCTACCCAAGCCTGCCTGGCACCCATAAATAGTCTGGCTTCGTTTGTTTTACTTCTTGTCCAGGCAGCCTGGTTGATATCGGGGGCTACTTCTAGAAATTGGTGGTCGTGAAACAGAGAGAGAGAGAAAAAAAGAGAGAGAAATGCGGAAATAGCAAGAAATCACTTTATTTTGGAGCCTGCGTTCAAACTAGATATTAGCTTCTTGGGTAGGTCAAAGAGGCTTCTATATCACCCTTGCGTGCTTTAGATCAAACGCTACACCTTTCCAGTTCATCTGCCGACACCGCAATGACCTTCAGCCGCGGCGCGTAACCTGCGCCTTTCTTATCGCTTGACTTGCTTGGAGCTTAGTCCCTGTGGTACCACGTCACCTGGTGAGCGTTCAAATGGCTGCTTTGGCTGTGCCTTAATGCCTGCCAGTGGCTTGCCTATGTGTTGGTGCAGTTCGGCGCGAAACGAACCACGTGATTAGACACCGTGCAGAAGGATTAAGTTCTCCGTTCCCGGCGGCTTTGTGGGCGCTTGGTTTATACACGTATTCTGAGTCTGTCCTGCGCTCCATGTGTCTTCTCGACTCGGCTGAGTGAAGGATAACGTGATGTATTTTACCATCATCATCATCATCATTTATTTACCCTTAAAGGCCCTGTCTTGGGCATTAAATAAGGGGGGGCAGAAACGAGAGCTTGCGATGGTCATGATAAAACAAGGGGAAAACACAGGGCCAATAACAAAGCCCCGTAAACACGACAACAGCAAGAACAATAAGACTACATAAACATGACAGCAGAAATAACAGTAGGATTGCACAAATGGGTGGAAGCGAAAAACATGAAAGCGTATACATGTTCGGAGAAACAAAAGAAAAAACAAGACAGGAGGAAAAACAAATGGAACACCAAAGAGAAAGATCGGGCAACATGTAAAGCAGGGAAAGCCCTTTGGGGAGAAAAACAAGAAGGGACTCATCCCAGCAGCCGTGTGACTGCATGGGGTAACAATGGCTTAAGAAAAATAAAACGAGGTAACAATGGGGTAACAATGGCTTAAAAAAAATAAACGAGGGAGAAAATACAACAGATTTAACATCATTCATGAAAAGGTGAGCCAGAAGAATGGAGGGCACACAAGCAAAGTTGGCGCACAACAGGCTTGTAGTGATCCCTTCAGTAGTTTGAGCACATGTAGTCACAAGAGGAAATAAAGAGGACATGACACATGGGGCGCCAATAGGAGGAGGATGTGTCAACAAGAATCAGATTAGCGCATGAGGTAACAGCGATAAAAAAAGAGCAAGGAGAACACCATACATGAAAACTATACACTAACATCTGGGTTTGGTCGTGGTACCGGTAGGTCTCCACCCGTGATAAGTCAGTTGAGGTAACCGAGTATGCAAAGCGATCGGGAGAGTGTTTGCAGGTGACGTGCATAAATTTACAATTCGAAACGTTTAGTTGCATCATCCATAGCGAGCACCAGTTTTCTAAGTGGATTAGGTCGTTTTGGAGAAGGAGCTGATCATTTTTACTAGAAAGTTTCCTGTACAGAATACAGTCGTCTGCTAAATGCCGGATGGAGGAGGAGATGCCTGACAGTAAATCATTAATGTAGATTTAAAATAAAAGGGGGCCGAGGACTGAGCCTTGCGGTACCCCAGACGTTACCGTGGTTGTGCGCGACTGACGTCCGGCGACGGTGGTGAACTGGGAGCGATCTGTTAAAAATCATCTAATCCACGATAATATCAGCGGGTGCAGGCAAAGGCACGAGAATTTACTATTGAGTCTTTGGTGAGGGACACGGTCGAAAGCTCTGGAAAAGTCAATAAAGAAGACATCTGTTTGAAAAGAAGACTCTAGATTGAGGTTGAGGTCTGTAGTGAGCTGGAAAAGCTGGGTTTCACATAAAAAACCCCGGCGGAACCCGTGCTGGTTGTGAAAGAAGAAATTGTTATTGTCCAAGTGAGCAGCTGTATGGGAATAAATTATGTGCTCTAGTAGCTTGCATGTGATGCAGGTTAGCGCGATGGGGCGATAGTTGGATGGGTCGCATTTATGGCCGGATTTGAAGACTGGTATAACTTTGCTCAGTTTCCAATCGTCCGGAATGGTGCCTTCGGAAATGGACTGGGTGAAAATAATCTGGAGAAACCGGCTCGATGCTGCGAAGGAAGCCTTTAATATCTTTGCTGGAATATTGCAAACATCACTCCCAACAACTTCCTCGACTGTAGGCTCGAGTGGAGGAGGAATCGAGAATACTAGGGTCAGTCTTTCGGTCCATGCAGCGCTGGCTTGGCTGTCTTTGCGTGCCCTTCGGCGCTTGCAACAGGCTGAATACAGCAAAACGCTCTTCTTACGTTTTTTATTTGACCGGGAAAACAAAACGTAACAACCAGGAAAACACGCCAGTGAGGAAAACTTTGAAAAGAAACGGAAACAGTGTAGCTTTGACTTGCAACCATGTGTTTCTGCAACCTTGGCTTTAGAACCTTAAAAAATTCGAGAATGTAGTATTGCCGCTTTTTGTGATCGCTGGAAAAGCACCACGCGTGGTATTGCAAGGCGCCTAGGGATGTCAAATCTCTTCCACGCTGGCTACTTAACTGCTGCGTTTAGCACGTCAAGCTATTCCTGAAGGGGAAGCCCCTCTTGTTTTCGCGACGCCATCAAGGCACGACAAAGCTCGCGGTTGCAAATTCAACGGTGTGCTCAAAGCATGAAGCGCACGATGGCGACGATAGCGCGTGCTATTTTTGCGGTGGTGCTTCTATGGTAAACACGCACTTCAGGCATTCCGTTGTAAGCGCAGTGGTGATGGTGATAGCATCGAGTAACATAGGTTCATCTAGTGGTGACGAATCGCACCCTCGTGCCGCTTTATGCAGTCAGTTCCGTAGCCAAACCTGGTAAAGGCTCGTCAAACGTCAAAATGGTGATTGCTGCATGTTGCCCGGGCGGGTTCGGAGTGTCAGATAGCGACGAATGAATCCAAGGAACGTAATCTAAGCCACAAACATTGGACTCTATGTTAACTGCGCTGGGACTAGACAAAAACAACGTAGCAGCCGGCAAAACTCAGTACTGAGGAACGTAAGAGCGGGGTTCTACTGTACAATCTTCCCATAGATGTCGCTAAACCGCTGCTGCGAAATTCCAAGCAGACCATAAACGGATAACATTGACTTTTGGAAAAATGAAGGTCAAAACCAGAAAACGGTGGTACACGACTTGAAATTAAACGATCAGCAAATGGCTAATATTGCGAAAAGCCTGGAGACGGAAATCAAGAGACAACCTACGAAAGATTGGGAATACAGCGAACTGATTGGTTTCATTCAAGGAAAGATAAGGAACGCGAAAGAACTCAACTACTGGAAAGGAAAAAGAAAACCTAGAAGCTGGTGGAACAAAGAAATCAAGGAAGCTATAGCACAAAGGCAGCAAGCCTCGAGAGAGCACAGGGAGGCCAAGCGAGTGGGAATGCAAACAGAGGAAATAACTTTGAGGTGGAATTGGTATCGCCTTAAGAAGCTGGAAATACAAAAACTTGTACAGCAAAAACTTAAACGAGAAAGTGAGCGATGGGTCTCGAATATACGGGCAAAGGATAAAGGCGCGCCGAGAAAGTTTTGGAATAAAATGAAGGAACTAATGAAAAAGACCGAAGAAGTACAACGTCATGTCATAAACGGCGAAGGCCAGGTACTAAAAGGGGAAGAAGCGGTATTTCACATACGCTCAAATGATAGAAGAGAAGTTCAGAAGAATGCAGAGAGTGCTACAGCATTCAGGAAGGGGGGCAAGCGACGTGCGTACAGATAGAGAGATAAAGTTGAAGAATCTAAACTGGAAAAAAGCCGAAGAAAATGTTCCAGCAAATACGGCAACAGGGACGGATGAAATTCCTATTCGGCTGGTCAACCTACTGGGTCCAAAAAGCAAGGCACAAATGATTCGAGCAATCGAAACAGTGATAAAAACTAAGCAAGTACCGGACAATTGGCGTAAGAGCAGGATGAAGATGATATATAAAGGTAAAGGAGACAGGGCTGATGCCAATTAGTACAGGCCTATTACAGTTACCACAGTGGCATACAGGCTGGCAATGCAAGCTATAAAAAGCGGAACTATAGGCGTGGATAGAGGGGAACAGCATACTGGGAGAACTACAAAATGGTTTCAGACGAGACAGACGCTTAGAGGACAATTTATTTGCCCTAACCCAATGCATAGAGGTGTCAATGGTTCAGGAGGACCACTATGGATAGCATTTCTCGATATAAAGGGAGTCTACGACAACGTAGATAGATAAATTTTATGGAGCATACTTGAGCGGGAGGGATTAGGCCGAAACTTTATACAGCTGTTGCAGGGAATTTACAATGAGAGCGAGGTGCAAATTACCTGGGAGGACCAAAAGTGCCGGAACCGGTAGTCACAAATAGAGGTTTAAAGCAGGGTTGTCCTCTGTCGCCATTGCTGTTCATGCTGTACATGGCTAGACTAGAAAGAAAGCTTGAAGGCAGTAAAATAGGTTTCAATCTATGTTATAGCCGCAAAGGACAGGAAGTGGAACAACATATCCTGGGACTGATATATGCAGATGACATAGTACTACTAGCAGATAGCAAACAGTGTCTGCAACAGCTCACAGATATCTGCGGGGAAGAAGCCACTGAACTGGGGTTAGAGTTTAGCACAGCAAAGTCGGGAGTTCTAGTTTTTAATGAAAAACGCCCGTAACGAATCGGTATTCGTTCAAAAAGCAGCAATACCGTGGGTAACGGAATACAAATATCTGGGCATATGGTTAAACGAAGGTCAGGCGTATCTAAAAACTTATGAGGAGCATTTAAGAATCAAAGGCAGAAGAAACGCCTCTATCATGAAGCACAGAGCACTGTGGGGATATAACAGATATGAAGTAGTGAGAGGAATCTGGAAGGGAGTAATGGTACCAGCACTCACCTTTTCAAACGCAGTAGTGTGTGTCAAATCAGAGATTCAATCAGGGCTAGAAGTAAATCAGAGGGCCGTAGGTCGATTGGCATTAGGAGCACACAGTAAAACAACAAATGAGGCAGTGCAGGGAGATATGGGATGGGCATCCTTCGAAGTGAGAGAAGCACACAGCAAAATATGTTTTTAAGAACGACTTAGAAATCTGGATGATCAGAGATGGGCGGCCAAAGTGTTACGGTATCTTTACATGAAAAGCGTGGACACACAATGGAGGAAAAGAACCAGAAGGCTCAGGACAAAGTATATGAAACCTGGAAGTGCAGGGGAAACGACAAAGGCAATAAAAAATGAAGTGAAAGAAACAGAAACAACGACCTGGAAAAAGAGGATGGATGCGAAGAAGTCCTTAGATATCTACAGAATAGGGAAGCAGGAGATCACAAGGGAAAAATTATTCGATAATACCCAAAAGGGGGTGCATTGCTTTTTGAAGCCCGAGCGGGTTGCTTGCGGACAAAAACGCTTATCCGCGAGCCGGTACAGGAAGAACTATGCGCAGGCTGCGGAAATGAGCCAGAAACCATGCGACATATTGTAACGGAGTGCAAAAGTATCCGTCCTGTCCTAAGTGATGGAGCCATCCAGCTTCCGGAAGCCCTTGGCTTTAAGGTTAGCGGAAAAGTGAACTGGACAGCAGTAGAGGTTAGTAGAAGAAGGTTAGAATGTTGGTGGGAAAAGAGCAGAGACAATCTGGGAAGACATGCGAACAAAGAAGTCAGACTAGCACAAAAATTTCGTAAAAGTATTTCTTTTTATTTGACATTATTTTTATTTATTTTGTTGTATTTTTTTTGGCGAGGGTGATTGTACAGTGGCGTTGCGACTAAGGCCGCTGTGCAACGCCACCCCGTTACAAAGGGGAAGCCACTAAGCATCATCATCATCATCGAAATTTCAAGCAGAGGCAAACTTTCAGCAAACACGGTGTTCACGGTCCTTGCGTTCGCTCGTGCTAACCAGGTTTAAAAGTGTTAATCCTATGCCATTTTTTCTGCTAGTGAAGATGTGTTCGAAAACCAGTTCTTCAAGCTGCTTAGGGGGTGTGACTTTAGTGGGACGTGTTCTAGGGGACGTGTTCATTATGAAGGTATTTCCCGCAGTGAGGGCGTTTTGGTGGGCCTGGAAGCACGTGTATGTAGTGTTGCATGTGTTGTGTAGTTAGCGTGCTGGTTCCGGCTCGTACAATAAGCACAGCCTCAGGGCCGGCTAACTGTATATGGTAGCGGAGGGTGTTTCCTTATTATCTAACGTCGCCTAAGTACAATCTGCGAGGGAGCTGCATTTCTCAGCGGTGCGCGTTTGTGTCATAGAAGCGAGGCCACGGTATTGGGGTACCCGAACAATGAAGAGCAACTAGGGAAAAGGCGTGACCCTCCTCCGTCTTCTTTAGAATTGCGTGGTCAGGAGCCCAGATCCCAACAGCATTATGTAGAGGTATTTGGATGTCCTTTTTTTATCCGTGTAGTTTTACTGACGAGCATGTAGTCTTGTTAGTTGATATATCAGCAAAAGCAGCAGCCTCATAACAGTATACCGACGCAGAATCTGTTTTGATTCTTGCTTTGATGTAGGTCACTGCAAAAAGGTGCAGGTCAAGCACACTTGGCCACCAGATATCCAGTAAGTGCATCGGCACTGATCCATCGGCAACTCTATGGGTGTAATAAATTCTCTAAGTTAACCTTTCAACCGAACGTGTCTTCTCTGATATATAACTTTTAACATATATAATGCGTGGCCCGTAGCACATTTCAGTGGTCGTAAAAGAAAACACAAACGTTTAGGACTAGCGAACAGGTGAAACAAGCCATATTCGTGGCGTTTCTGGTATAAAGTCACTAGAACAAGAAGTGCTCTAAAGGACGTTCGAAAACTGCGTGGAATTTAGGAGAGCTTTGTGTATGCATTAGCTTTCATGATTGCAAAGTTGAAAATTCTAGCCTTCCCCATTCGTCATTGTTCGCGTTCGAAATTCTTGAGAATTACCTGAAGCGTTTATGTAAGCCTTGAAAGTAGGCGTTTATGTAAGCCCCCTCTTCGTGCCTACAACCCCCTTCCCGCCTCCCCATGTCAGTCAATACTCACACCGACTTTCTAATTCAGCAGGACGGAGAGTTGGGCGAGTTGGTAATGCGATATGGTTATTTGGAAACTGAGCGTTAAAACAGGATCACGAAGAAAACCTTGTCATGTCTGGTTCTTTTCTTTTGCTGCCCTGTTTTGACGCGCTGTTTCCAAATAACCATGCCTATTTAATTGGTTTAGAGAGTCAGAACTGTTGATGAATATTGTCTGTCCCTAGGGTGTGAGGCTTCATCTCCCTAACACGGCCGTCGTTTGGTGGCCAGAGTACTTATACGGAATAAAATCACATACATATTTGGTTATTTTGCATTACATATCCTAATGGGTTCTCTAACTGAACTCTATCATGCACGGCAGTGTTTTCAGGTTTCCAACCCAGCAAAGAAGTATCAGGACAGTTCACCTAAGGTTGACTTCCGCCCATCTACACCGATGATTTTCTCAATTGTGGTCTTTGCGCTAGGTTGTGGTAAAATTTATTTGGGGCGTCATGTCGAGCCACAAGTATGCCTTATATTGTGACCACGGCGAAAAAAATCGGACCCGCTCTGTCGAGGCACCAGGCACGTGGTAGGGGGCCGAACTTAGCTGTCATCCTTCGCATGAGCTCTGTGATTTTCCTGCGCTAGGGCCGACAATCCTTTGTTTCACCTGTTCCTGATCATCGGTCAAGCTTCCTAAGGTCGAGATCCACCTGAGGGGACCACACGCATGAAGATCCATCTATCTGCTGCTGTTTAATCACCGAACGCAGCCCCGGCCGCGCTGCCCACGGCGGTAAGCCTAGTGGTGGCTGCGGCGAGGCATCATCTCGCGGTGATGACGTCACCCAGCGGGAGTGTGCTCTCGGGCGAGGCGAAAAGCCCAGCGCCTGCCAAAGGGAGCGCCGCATACGCTGCGGGAACAGCAGTGCGAATGATTACCACGGTTGAAGGCGAGGACTATCTCGGCACAAGAATACGAAGACGACAGCGGTATGGCTCCCAGTCAACGGGACGAAAGTTCGGTCGCGCCCCGGCGCAACTCAAGCAGGACGCCAAGCACCTGGAAGATGTCTCGGTTCAGAAGCCAGGCTCATCATCACACCAGTCACGTGAACACATGAGGAAACAACCTCCGCAGCACCGTCCCAAGTACCCTCGCCTACGCAAGGATCAAAGTCGTCATTCGTCCTCGAGAGGGCCTGAATGTCACACAGGTGAGTGACGCTCAGCTGCGCGACAGCATTCTGCAGTCTGCGGGCTTCACATTGGCCCAAGCCTCTGAAGACATCCTACGCTCAAATCCTGAACAAAACATTCTAATCATGAGTACGCCGGCGCTCGCTCGAGCGGAAAAATGAGCAAAGATCTCCGAGTTGAAAATAGAAGCACAGTACGCTGATGTGGCTTATACCACGTCACCCGAGGATTCAGTGAAAGGAGTCATCCATAACGTACCAAGCTACGACTCGGCAGAAGACATAGTGAGAAGCCAAATCTACTCGAGGAACCCCACAGCGTTGCACGCCAGAAGAATGGGGAAGACGAACTCGGTGATTATAGCATTTGCGGGTACAAAAGTGCCCTACTTTGTCTACTACCACGGAGCAGAATACCGCTGTTTCCTGCACAAAAAGAAACACGAAGTGTCCGCAGCGTGCGGCAAAGTCGGACATCGCATGGACGTCTGCCCGTACCCAGACAAGTCCTTCTGCGGCGCATGTGGTCTTGCAAATCCCATGGAGGAACACGAGTGTGTGGTGAAGTGTGCCTTGTGTGGGAAAGGACATCCTACAGGGGAAAAAAGTGCAAACAGCGCTACAAGACACCTTACGTGTTGAGGCAGCGCGAATGGCTCCGACAGCAACAAGGCCTCCAGCATCAACGACGCGGCAGTGGAGTCGAAGAAACCAGAGGACAAAAAGAGACAGAGCACTCAGAAGCCTTCCCGCCGTTGGCACCCCCGCACAACATGGAGGGAGCTGGACGACGCTCACGCTCCCAGTCCAGAAGAAGGGGACGACAACAACGCAGCGCCTCACGCTCGGCATCTCAGAAGAACAAGATGGAAGGCAGCCTCGACGCTTCGGTGAGTTGGGCAACGGCGGCCTCTCAGGGCAACGCCGCACACAAAGAAACAAGTACGAAGAAAAATGATACCCCACCCCTTGCAGGCGAGGAAATCACTCGCATTCGACAAACCCTCGAATTGGTTCTAAAGAAAACAGGCAGCTCAAAGCTGAAATTGCTATGCTGAAGCGTAACCAGACAACTGCAGCTAACGTAACTTCCCTCACCCCCTCTCCACCAACTGCCAACATCGTGTGCGCCTCCGAAAACACCTCTCCTCTGATTAAAAGGAAAGCCGCGGATATTCCTCAGGGCACCGCCCAACAGCAAGACCTCTTGAATCTGGAAAACAATCTTGTAGGCCAAATCAACAAAATTGGCAGCATGGTTACGGCCTTAGCCGACACCTTCACTAAGCAGCAGGAAGCCTGGAGCGCCAAATTTGTCGCCATACAAGACACCATCACACGTATGCAACAGACGCATCCAGCGCGGGCCCACAAAGGACAACAAAAATGTACATGCGTCCCCTTAATCTTGTAGCTGAAGGACCCAAGAAATCTGAGTCTACTGGCGACCGTCATGGAGCGGAACCGCAATAAAACATATCGAATTTGGCAATGGAACTGCCGAGGTTTCGAAAACAAACGAGTAAATTTGCAACAATACATCAACATGCTCACACCTAACAATCCTGATGTTTTAGCCCATCAAGAAACTAATGGCCAGGCGAAGCTTCCGCGCTTTAGCCCATTCAGTTCCTCCCCCTCGTTGGCGCACAGGAAAAAACATGTGGGAGTTACAACCCTCATTCGAAGAAATATCCCAGTCATCCAGCATTCAACGGACACCGAGGAAGCAGAAAATGTGTTAACTGAAATTATTTCAGGGCGGAAACAAGGCGGAGGTAGTCTCTTTATTTTTAAATGTGTATAGCAGCCCTAGTAAGACACACTCCTTCTCCAAGCTTCTCAGAAAACTATGGACCTAGCCAAACGTCAACCTGTGGTTGTCCTTGGTGAACTTTATTTCCCACACCGGCGTGGGGATACCCCAGATAGGTTCAAGAAAGGAAGAATATTATGGGAAGATGCGCAGTAATTAAGATTGACCCTGCTCACTGACCCTACATACCCCACAAGGGTGGGTAACAGCGTCACAGGGACACCACCCCCGGACCTCACTTCTCACAAAAGATATCAAGGAGGCCATCCTGGAACAACACGCGTAGAAAACCTCCGGAAGTGATCATTACATAGTCGAAACAATTATCCAGACCAGACCAGCTAAATCAATGGGCAGACGACATATGATTACCAAGTGGGACACATTCCGGAAATTACGAGAAGCAAATGTAGAACCAGATGGGGCAGCGATCGAAGACTTGGATGAGTGGATTTCGGAAGCTACAAAGCTATGTTGACCTGGCCACACACATTATACCCGAAGAGGCCAGACTTATGGCAGGCTGACTCCAGACTTCTACACATGTGGGAGGGCTAAAGCCAGCATCCAGGCGCGGCTCCACAAGCAGAAACTGAATCGCCCCCTTCGCAGGAGATTAGCAAGACTGAATCGGGAAATTGAAGCACACGCTAACAATCTCACAAATCAGCAATGGCATACTGTATGCGACCGCATGGATTGCCAAATGGGGAAAATCAGCTCGTTGAATACGTTAAGAAGCCTCCTAGACCCAAACGGAGGTATAACGGTACAGCGAAATAACCTGCTCGCTCTCCTACATACATATGGCAGTGATGAGCAGCAACTTCTGCAAACTATTAAGTACCTCTACATTAAAGAGGGAGACCCAGAGCCGTTGCCAGAATACACTGGTCCTGAAAACTCCGAACTCGACAGGTCTCTAACGGAGGCTGAAATTCGAGCTGCACTAACCAACCTCCGGACCAAATCGGCGCCTGGCCCGGATGGAGTCACGAACAAACTGCTGACTAACTTGGACGATCCTTCCATAGCCGCCCGTCACACGGTACATTAACCAGTGCTGGGAACGAAGGTAAATCCCGCCCGCCTGGAAAACAGCTAAGATCTCCATGATACCGAAACCGGGCAAGGAACTCAAGTTGGAGAACTTACGGTCTATTTCTCTTACGTCTTTCCTGGGCAAGCTTCTGGAGCACGTGGTGCTGAATAGGCTGTACAAGAACATGGACACAAACCACTTGTTTCCTCACACGATGGTGGATTTCAGGCCAAAACTTTCCACGCAAACCGTTATGCTGCAACTAAAACACCAGATCTTGGACATTCAAGGTTCCGACCTTGGCACTAGAGTTATACACTGAGTGGACCTCACCAAGGCGTTTGACAACGTCAGACACGATGCCATTCTATAGAATCTGGCCAAGCTTGGAGTCGGGCGCCGTGCCTATGCATACATCAAGGACTTTCTGTCTCATCACACGGCACGTCTCACCCTTGGAGGATTTGAATCGGAGCTCATTCAAATGGGGAGTCAGGGCACACCACAGGGATCCGTACTGTCGCCCTTCATCTTCAACGTCAGCCATGATCAAGCTGCCTCCACTCCTAGAGGGTATCCCGGGAATCCAACATAGCCTCTACGCAGATGATATTACAATCTGGGCGACTGGAGGCAGTGATGGGGACCTGGAGGAAAGGCTACAGCAAGCTGCCGATGCAGTTCACGCCTACATCACCCCGACAGGTCTTGCCTGCTCACCTCAAAAATCGGAGATCCTTTTCTACAAACCTCCCAAACAGGGAAGAAGAAAGAAAGACGTCCCGAACATTCAAGTGTATATACAGGGCAGCCTGATTCCACGCGTCGAGTGCATTCGCGTACTCGGCCTTCGTTCAAGCAAATGGAGCCAACACAGCTACTATATCGACGTTGAAATCTAGTGCGGAGCAAATCAGCCTACTTATAGCCCGCATAGCTAACAAACACCACGGCCACAAGGAGGCAAATATACTGCGCCTGGTTCATGCTTTTATTATAAGTCGCATCATATACGTGGCTCCTTTTCTGAACTTCAAAAGAGCAGAAATAGAGAAGCTCCAGGCATCATCCGGAAAGCCTACAAGCAAGCTGTAGGAATACCCGTCATGGCATCCACGGAGCGCTTCCAAGCAATGGGGGTGCACAATACCCTGGAAGAGCTAGTAGAAGCACAAAGAATGGCGCAGCTGCACAGGCTCTCATGCAGCGAGACTGGCCGCGCAATTCTAAGGTCCCTGCGCATCCCTTTCGCTTCTCAACACGGTATCAAATGCTCTCTGGATGACAGCACTCGATCATACATCCATTGTTCTCCCATACCACGAAATATGCACCCGGATTATCATCAAGACAGAAGAACCGCCAGAGCTTCTGCCCTTCACCGGCAGCTGTGCGGGAACCCACATGTCCTCTATGTGGATGCTGCGGATTATCACGACCGACCGGCTGCGGCCGTAGCCGTGGTAGACCAGCAAGGAAACTCAGTGACCTCGGGCACAATCCTGACGACGCACCCTGAGGTGGCGGAAGAAGCGGCTATTGCGCTCGCAATAGCTAGCACGGAAGCCAAAATTATTGAGTCTGATTCCAAGACGGCAATAAGAAACGTCCTGGCGGGACGAATATCCCTGCCAGCTGCCAAAATTCTTTCTACGTTTATTGGCGACAGATGCAAGCCTGTTCGCCTTGTATGGACACCAGCGCACTCGTCCCTGCCGGGGAATGAACTGGCTCACGAGGCAGCCCGAGATTTCGGAAACCAGGCAGACCTCGATGGAGACATCGGGCCTACGTTCACGGGGAGCAGAGACAGGCTGGCCACGTACAGGGAGATTACGCACCACTACAGGTTGAGTCGCCTCAAGTACCCTGCACCACACTCTTCCCTCAACAGATGGCAGTCGGTTGCGTGGAGACGAATACAGTCGAACACTATCCCCAACCCTGTTCTCTACAACCGATATTACCCAGACACGTATTCCGACAGATACAAGTGGTGTGCAGACAAAGCCACCCTACAACACATCATATGGGCATGCCCACAGAAACCTCGTTCACCTAATAGAGCATTAAACATCAGGACTCAGGAGCAATGGGAGGCCGCCTTGCTCAGCTCTCACCCCGACTTACAACAACTACTCGTCCAGCTGGCGGAAGATGCCGCTAGGGCCCACGGGCTCATGGCCACCATCTAACGGGAAGGCTAGGTGACTTCCTTCCTGTCACCCCCTTCCTTCTACTAGTTTGGGCTCAAATAAAGTTCCCCCCCTCTCTCTCTCTCTCTCTCTCTCTCTTCTCTCTCTCTCTCTCCCTCTTTTCAGTTTATGGAACCTTTTCGTTCGCAAATAAAAAATTAATGATTTGCGCAGTTTTCTTCTCCACTCGAGTGAGGTGAGACTACTGAAATACGCGGGTGACCTGGCTGTATTCTCTAAAGAGAACGAGAGCGCCAGCAAAGCAACAATGATAACCAGAGAATATTGTCACGTTATAATAATCGATTGATTGTGCGAAGTGTGTGGGTTTTTTTATGGGGTGAGGGCGTCAGCACTGATAGCGTTTGTAAATCTGCTCCTGGTCACGCCTACCAGAGCGCTATATCGGAGTTCTCTTGGACAGCTATGAGGATATCCGCGAGTTCTGGCAATCCGAGACGGTGAGGCTGTGCGAAAAGACAACAAAAAAGTTGTGTAGTCGAGCTTTGTTTGTTTTCGCGGGTGAAAGAGTTTCCAATCTTTTTCTTGCAGCAAAACTGATAAGTGCTGCCCGTCCTTCATTTTTCAAGAGTTAAAGTTCAGAAAACGGATGTTGTGTTTGTAGTGGTCATTTGGTCTCCAATTTGTTCCAACCTTTTCCGGTGTGTTCCACATTTATGTTCGTCAGCTAAACGGTTTTGGCGTTTACGATATCGGAGTCGTCTCTTTCTGCGAATCTTTTAACAAAGTGTACTGCCAAATGCGACGTTTCTTGTTTCGAATGCAAATGAATCTTGTAGTCGCGATAAAGGCTACATTAAGAAGGTAGTGGACTGCTTTAGGTTTCTACCAGTACAGTTTCCACTAGGCTGCTCTAGCAACTGTGTCAAGAAAGGCACTTCATAAAGACTTGGTCTTTGTGTTCCCCGTGGCACTTTACTGATGGTTGTATAGATGCGTTCCTCACCAGGACATGTTATCTGGTGTTACGAAGATGGCTCTCCCAGCATCTGTGAGACTTCAAGCGGCTGCTGGCGATATTATACCATATTTCGGATCACATATTTTGCAGATACAACGTTTCTGGGTATATATATAGATTTCCCTCTATCCTAACGTCCCTGATATAAGCACGCCCCGAACGTTTCCCTAACACGTCTATTCGTTTATGGTAATCTGTAAAATCATAACTAAAACTGCAAAAAAATGCTATGATTATTCGGAATATATTCTAGCCTCTTCGCCGCGAAGTGGCCCTATAGGAGAAGACAGCGTCGCGCTGCGAGTGTGGATGCTCCGCTGAGTAATATCGGGCGAATGCACACGGTGGACATCCGTCCTCTCTGTTTCTCGCTGTCTACCCGCATGAAACGGGTCGACATAAGCGGTGTGCTGTAGTTCGGTTCTGAACGTTCAACGTATTGCATTGAAATCCACAATAAGCTTTCATTACTATGCTGAAATAACGGCGACCCATCGGGAATTACTGAACGGCTGAAATAAAACAGGCAACCTGTATGCCGCGGTTCGTAGCAATAGGCTCTTTTCCCAAGCATGACTATAAGCATTGAACAAAATTTGAGGTACGGACAAATTAGGAAGCCCGAGTTACGGGAATTTAGTTGACAAAAAAAAGCAGTTTCAGCCGCTTTCATTAGTAACATCCCATAATTACGTTTCTGGGATGTCCTGAAATGTTAACATCACTCCACTTCTACCAGATTTGTATAAAAGCTTGCTATATTTTTGTTTTCTTCATTCGTCAGCCAATATAAAATTTCTGAATTTTAAGCAGCCCAGAGATATAAATCGTAACATTCAAACGGGTCTTATACATGCAGCTATATACACAGGAGGTGGAATTTTAGCGGCATTGAAGGCATCCTTCACGAATAACGCAGTTGTGTCAGTTATTAGAGCATTCATAGAAAGTGAGGTTTCGAATTAAACTACATGTCAATGCGCCCAGTACAATAAACACCACACGTATAGCTAGATGTTTCCAACGTGGCTGATAGCAGGATTGCCGTTTTTTACACCGAGTTTCTTGAATGCTTGAAATCTAACTGGCGCATAGAACAGCACGATTTGTTTGTGATCTGGCATAATGTCGCGTACAATGGTCCAATAGCCCCTCATTGATACTCTTTAAAAAACGCGAGAGAGAAACATGCTATCCAGAAAACGTACTCTGCGGTAAGAAACGCACTAGGAGGAATTTTCAGTGTTCACGTTTGAGAGCGTACTAACCGGGAAACCGTATGAGCTTGGAACATATCAGGGGAGTTCTAGTGAGTGAAAGCACAGTCAGACACATAACCATGAAGATAACAAGGTAACTTCCCAGTTACAGGGGTGGTAAAACGTTCCGCTCTAAGTCCCCCTTTACAAAATAACGCAACAGGTTCCCGATAACTGCGCTATGTTGTCTTATATACTTCAATTCAATTCAATTCAATCTTATATACCACAATTCAATTCAATTCAATTCAACATTCAATTTTCGGTTTTGCTTGAAAAGGCATGGATACACGTTATATGTGCTTTTCTTTTCTTTAAGTTCCTACCTACGTTCTAGTGGCAGTGCGCAGAGAACGCATGAGAACGCAGCCAAACGGGTGGCGACAGGTATTACTTGCAATCAGTAGCATCCTCCGCGTCGTCGTTCGTAAAGGCAAAAAAAGCAGTGCTTCAACAAGCAAGACACATCAGTCTTTCGAAAACTAACGGTTTCAATCCAAGTCAGCCCCCTTTCAGGCACGAGATTGTGGACACTATCGCTCGACGTTTTTCTAAAATGTATTAAAGCAGGTATTCTGGGAGAAATACAAAAGATCCAGCGAATCGTGGAACACGTCCTGCCGACGTGCGTGCAAGACCTTCTATATACTGCACAGAATATTCATGATTTGACGGGCTGAACGGGTAATGTTCAATTACACGGTGTTTTCTTCTTTAAGCATTGGTCCGACATTAAGGGGTTCAGACCTGACTGTTTTAAGCGTATGGTTGGGCTGAGCAAATCTTTGAGCGAAGGTGGTTCGTCACGTGATTACAAAATGGGATATATAAAAATGAGACATGAAAGGCAACAGGACCGATGCGAAATCACAACACCTTATTTACACCGAAAGATTCACGTAACATTTGGGGCAGTTCCCAAAAAACATACTATAAACTACTCATCAAAATTAGCAAGAATGCCGCAGACTTGCAGCAACGACGTTCCAAAAACAGCCTTTTTACAAAGGAATGCGGAGAATTCCCTCACAGAGGACATTTAGCGTGTGTAAAATCCCCGCGTTAACCTTCCCGCAAACACCCGTTAATATATAGGCAATAGCGTCATGGTCATGTGCATAGTAAATGTTTTTGTTTATTTTTGATTTCTGAGAAGGCACAGCGCAATTCGAAAATAGTGTAGTAAATTTACGGGTGTTCACGGGTATTCACCTTTCATGTAGGTAAATGTATCCCTTTAAATAGCCGGCATGCGAGCTTCAACAAAGCATTATTTAACGGTGCCAAGACGCAGACAACAGCACTCCTTGGTAAGAAAAATGCAAACGGTCGACACAAGGTTATTCACATGCTTCACGCTCAAGCGATGACTATGGCGATGACGTTTCATGGAACTGAACTAGCGCGTTATTCCTGAACTGCTACCGGTTATTGCGTTTTTACATGAAGTACGCAAACAGAGGTAAATATGTCATTGATTTCTCCATGAAACGTACACATGTTCGTTTTTTATAGTTTTCAGCGCGCAAGGTAAAGCATCAGCCGACGCGAGGTGACATCCACAACAGGAGCTGTTTGTCGCTCTGCCACCAGGGGCAAACTCTTCGATTTCGGGGCCAAGGTTTGTTTTCAAAGATTACAGTAATGGCACTGCCGGACATTCATTGCTTATTTGGTCCGTAAACTAAATGAGTTTACCTGTTATAATGTAGAATTAAACTGAGTGAACTGAAGCACCACAGAGTATGCACAGAGGCCAAACAAGACAGCGGAAATGACGTATTCGTGGTGAACTTCGATGGTACTAATGGAGGCAAACCTAAGTGCAGTGTTTCGCTGTACAATTTAAAATTAAAAGCAAATGAGCGAACTTTTCGTCTGCGATTTTGCTCGGCTTTGAGGGCGCGATTTGGAAATTATCGTAATTGCTCGAAACTGAAGCTGTCCATTTTCGTTCGGTACAAATCATTACTTTTATCATCATCATCATCATCAGCCCGTCTATGCCCAATTCAGGGTAAAGGCCTGTCCCAGGGATCTCCAATTATAATGGTCCTGTGCTAACTTCGAATAATTTATCCCCGCAAACTTCTTGATCTCATCTGCTCATGCAACTTTCTTCCACACCTGCCACGCTTGCCTTCTCTAGAAATCCGTTACCCTTAATGACCAACAGTTATCTTGCCTTCGCATTACATACCCTGCCCACACACATTTCACCTTCCCAATTTCTAATAATATGTCTCTAACACGCGTTTGTTCTGTGACACACTCCTCTCTCTTGCCGCCTAATGCTAGACCTATCATCTATCGTTTCATTGCTCCCTCAGTGCTCTTCAATTTAAGTTGTATAAGATAAATTTATAAGAGACGTTTATGGCTACTGGAGCTTTCCAAGAGTGGAGTTTAGACATGAAGACAAAATGCAAGTTTGTGTTATTGGAAAGATTTCGTGTTTTATAGTGCCCCCAGCGCTTGTCCCAATGCAAACGATGCTTTATTCACTGAGAAATTAATCAATTTAAGTAAAACTTTTGATTTTCCCGCTAAATCTTGTGTTTTTGTGGTCCAAAATAACATCGCAGCAGCCGACCGCTCTCAGCCTATGGTCTCTTGATTCACGCATCTCCGTACAGGGTGGAGACACGTATGCGCTGGCGCCTCCATTTTGGTCCACTCGCTCGCTGCCGAAGCAAGTCATTGTATCAAAACCGCGCTTAAATTATCGCCGCAACGCTGGCATTCAGGTACTCGCGCGTTTGTTTACGTTACTGAACCTAGATGGCGCCACCATACCGTGGCGTGTCGTTATCTGCGTTTTTGAGAAAATCGTTTCTTGAAACATAGTGCTCGCTCGACAAATATGTTCACGTAAGACACCGTCGCGTCAATCAATCGGCCAGTGTCGTCTGAGACAACCCCAAAGCCCCGCAGCTCTGTGCAGGTAAACAAACACAGTGCGCGCAGTACCAACAACAGCAGTACGCAGCGGTACACCTATGTTTACATGTGCTTTCGTATCTTACACTTACCACCATTCTTGCGGCTTTAATAAGAATGTGCCCTAAATTTAAGCGCAAATAGCTCGTTCGGCAAGCTTGTAAGCTCTGCCTAATTTGCGTTTACTTTCGCCGGCCTCCGCCAATCGCAGAGCTGGCTCGAATGACATCATAGGTTCTGTTGCGGGAAATGAGCTAGTGGGTCGCATGGCCATTCCCTTTTTTCCTAATTATGTAGCTTATTTGAGCGAAGTTTGCGTTATAAGTGGTGTCAGCATGATTCTAACGAGGCAATCTTTTGAATGAACCAAACTTGTGTTTTCTCTTCATGGCTCCTTTAATATATCGAAGCGTGCGTTTAGCGTTCGCTCTAACGAAAGGTAGTGCAGAGTCAATGTCGTCCTTGATAGGGTTCCTGAATTTGAAAGCTATAAAGTGGCGGTTTCTCCGTCGGGTGAATTCCGTTTTGGGCCTCGGCTCCCTGTCTAAAAAATATAAAGAAAGATTTAACAAATATTAATGCTTTTTGACTATATGAAGATGCATCACCAGTCAAGTTGGGCGTAATCCAAGGACTGCAGAAAAAAAGCCCATTTCGAAGTAACGTGGGGCCAATGTCTGCCATTGCCACGTTGACACTGTCCCGCTTGCACACCCACAACCCCTGCCAGCAGTTGTCCCTTAAGCTGTGCCTCACGCAATAGCTCGCTGCATGCGCATGCTGCAGAGTGGGAGAGTCTTTTTCGCTACCTCCAATGAGCCGTGTCCACTTACCTGTGTATGTATTATGTGAGAGTATACTCTATCATCCGGCAAACCTCTCTCCCCTGCTTCTAGTTCCTGTACAACTTGGTTTTTTCGTATATGCCAAGGAATAGTGGCGGAAGAGTCTTCTGAGCACAGACCACGTCCGGAATTTTTATTCGCATAGCCACATAAACTGTGCTGTGAAACAGGTTTTTGTATTCTACATAATTCTTTATTTCAAGATACTCCTATTGGCGCGGTGCAGCTTGAAATTTCGGCAAGCTATCCTGTGGTGAAATGATTCTGTGTTTTAGTAGTTGTTATTACCGGTGGCTGTTTTCCTATGGAAACCGCCACTTATGGGCTTTACAAACTCCACGTCTGCATGTCTGCAAGAAAAATATACGAACAGGCGTTAGTACACAATTCCCTGGTTTTCTGCCGTAGAAAATGCTTTGTATCAACGGGGCCAATTTCGAAACCGGCAAATACGATGCATGGTCTGCAGAGATGCCAAAGAAACACACAACAGCAAGAAACAGTACGGTTAGAAGCCGGCAAGCATGAACCGAAAAATGAAAGGTGCTGGGGAAAGGAGGATAGAGTTAATGAAAGAGTCGGCTTGACTGTGAGTAGGGGAGAGAAATAGAGGGAAAAGAGGAATAGGTGGGGAAAAGGGAAAAGAAAGGACACGGGGAGGAAACGGGTATTTGAGAATGTTGATAGGGAGATGGTAATGCTGAAAAAAAAGAGGCGGGAGTGGGGAAAGGAAGGCAACTTAATGGGAGAAAGGCGGAGTGTAGGGATAGCTGGAGGGAAGGAGGGGGCGAGAGAGTGGGTGGGAGACTGTGTTTTGGGGAGTTCAGTAAACCTGGAGGGAATTAGGGGGATCAGAATAAAGACAGAAGGAGGAAGGAGGACGAGGGACAGAGGGAGAGGGAGAAGCAAGCGAGAGAGTGCGTGTATGAATGAGCATGGAAATATAACAATCAGTAGAACAGTCCCCTCGAGGTAACGCGCTGATGTGTTGGGTCAGTTGCCCATATAGAAAAGAATTACCACAGGCAATTCTGGCAAGACATAGCCAACAAACTTTTTATATGTGTGGGATACATTCTGCATCACAAAACAAGCGCGTTGGTGTCCTTTCGATGCAACAACAGATGTTACCATTTTGTAAACGATCTGGCGAAAATTAGGTCTTTGATTTAAGATACCTGCTTAGTAAGTGGATTTTCACATCGCCATTTGATTTATCGTCTCTGTATATTTACCAGGTTTACAAAGTCAAATATTCCTAATAATAAGTCGTAAGATAGAAAACGCTCTAAACGTTTTACTCACTGTTTTTGTTTGTTTAGCACGAAGGGCTTATGTGCAGAGTAGGGTGTTCGCTCTCACTTTTCATGATATTGATTTAGCATCTCCAAATTTCATATTAACTGCGTTGACGGCGCACAAGAGCTCTCTCAGTGTTTCACTCTCTGGTTTTTCTAAGTGCCCTAATTTTTATTGCAAGTTCTACATTCTCACATAATAATATTCTCACATAAATTAAAATCGGAAAAGGCGACGAAAGTAGCTACACACTAAGTTTACTCAACAAACACGTTTATACGATGGGAAGAGGATTAAAAAAACAAAAATACGGAACATATGAGCAAAAAATGCAACGCATTTCAAACTACGCGCTTCCCGAATATTGTTTGTTATTATTCGTCAGTTCGCCGCCCCTACCATTGCAAATTTGCCCTCAGCCGAACCTCCTGTGGTGCGTATACAGTACACCGTATGAAAAAAAACCTGACGAAAGAGCTAAGTCCCTAAAATTGGCCCAGAGCGATGTGTCTCTAAATGCTCCGTTACGTGGTGCCAAATTCAGTCACAAAGTTTGCCCGAAACAAAGAGGCTGCAAATGGTGCCAGAATGAACCGACTGTGCCACCGCACAGCCCCGACATGATTCTAATGCAACGCAAGGTACGACCGTACGGGAGTTCTGCACCGACGGTCATATTGGTTCTCGACGCGGGGCATTTGCGACGTTGACTGGGCCAAAAAATTCCAAAGGCCCATGGAGGAAAGAAAAGGTCAGGATAGGCCTTGACATCATGTTTGTAAAGCCGCACCCGGCCAAGTGGGACCAGAACTCTTTCTCATTCTCCTCAGCTGTTTCCGGTTTGATAACAGCTTTGCGGTACGGGCGGCTCGCTAAGCAAAATCAGACGACGGGAGCAGTGTTTGGGCCCGTACAGCACGGCGGTCTTTGTGCGCCACGTCTCAGCTGCGATGAATTTCATTTCACGTGTAGAAGTGGCTGCAGTGGTCTGCAAGATGCCTCACTGTTGCCTGCCGGGTTGCCCAGTTTCCAAAACTTCCCCAAGCTGCCAACGCGCACCTTCTCACCGGCAGACCGATAAGGTTGAAAAACCACTGCGAAGAATCGACGAGATGTCGCCGCAAGAGAACTATGCTTACCTGCAACGCCAATTATTAATCATCGGATGTTGGCTTCGGAAGTACAATAGATAAAAAAAACGGCAGCAGTCGAAACTCTGCGAAATCAGCTGTAGTGCACAGATAGTAGACGACGACGACGCTGTAGCCGCTGCGCTGTTTTTCGGTTGTATCAAGGCACCCGCAGTCAAAGCGCCGTAAAAAATTGTCCGTGGCCATTAGACAGATTTAGTCGTCACAATTGTAAAAAAACTAGGCAAGGCTGTTTATGGGCTCATTAAAAATGGCGTCACTTCCTCTACACTTTTTCCAATGCATTGCGATGCTAGCAGCCTCTCCTGGGCATTCTTTCTTCCATGCAAAGGCCGTTAATTATTCACCCTCCGCTGTGAAGCAGTGGGTTGAGGGTTGCGCTGCTCATCCGAAGGACGCAGGCCTTATTCCGTACACTGTTGCTGCTTTTAACAGCGAAGCTGGTGAGCAAATCATTTGTGTAGGGTGTCCGGAGTCAAAAAATACCAAGCATTTCCCGAAACGGGAAAGTGAAAGTGCGTGCACGAGCGTGCAATGCGCGGTTGGTAAAGTTGGCAAAGATGGGAGATCACAACATGGCCACAACAAAAAAAGCTCCAGTGTTTGCGGGTGCATTGCAACTTCTCAAAGCCGAGGACCAACCCATAGCGTATGTGCCCCTGTCAGCGGCCGGCGCGGGCGCATATCCCCCCTTACCTAGGGAAAAGCCGCGACTTCAATGGAACCCCACTGGGGACGTGATCCCCGGTGGGCCCGGTCGCGAATGCATTGCACAATACCAAGAAAAAGGCCACGCTTCAAGAGGCTCGGCGTGCAAACAAATTAGGGGGGAGGAAGATAACCCTTTGGGAGAGTGGCAAAAAGTCGACCAAAAAAAGCCCACTTTTGTTGCTCAACATTTACTCGGAAAGAAGGACACGTCAACTATGACCCTTGTTCAATACTCCAACTTGTGTCCGCAATAGCTCACCTTTCAACAGCCGCCATTATGTTGAAGCTGCTGTACGTGATCACATGACCCGGCCGCGCGAATAGTTTCGCACGGCCGAGAGAAAAGGGCCACGCTTCTAGAGGCTCGGCCTGCAAAGCACCAGCTAGAGACGATAAGCCGGCTTGCAGAGTGCCGTACAAAACCGTCGACCAAAATACGAGCCCACTCTCGAATTGCTCAGCATAACCTCATTGAAATGACATGCCGCCGACGTCAACTATGACACCACAACAATACTAAAACACCAACTTTGTGTCCGTCAATAATCACCTACAACAGCTTCGCCATTATAGTCTGGAGCGTGAGGGCAAGCTTCCGGCAAGAAGTAATGATGCTTGTGCGCCGAGATTGTGGCGCACGTGTACACATCCCACGTACCGAAATATTCCGGAGACCTCCAAAACAGCAGTCCTCATAACCAAGGTGTTGTTTCGCGTGTAAACCCCCAAATACGATTTACCTATTCTTTGAAAGAGGTGCGGAAGGGATGGAAAGAAATACCTAGAGGATAATGATTTTACTGCAAAGAAAACGAGAATAGCTCCACTAAAAAGAATGAGAGTGTTAGAGGTAATAGGGAGGTGAAAAGGGAAGAGAAAGATGAGTACGGTGACATAGTTATAGGAGGAGGGAGCGAAGGAAGGCAATGAAGGGGATTGGATGAGAACAGGTTTGAAAGAGAGAGGGCAAGGAAGTAATAAAAGAGTGGGAGAGAAACACCTTAAAGGATCTTAGAGGAGGACAATGGCTGCGGCTTAGCTCAGTTAACCTTGGATATGCACAGTAAAAGCTTGGATTAGTTTGGTTGAGTTTTGGTTTCGCTGGTTAACCTTCAGTTTAGCTGCATTGGCGACCGCGTCTCGAAGCCGTTCGGTTCCGTGCGACGCTCACAGAAGAAGGCCGGGTGAACGCGGTGAACGCAGCCTTCATTCACGGCGAACGCACTGTTCCTTTTCGCCGGGCGCGAGACGAGTCACGTTGCCCGAAACGACCCAGCGTGGCATGCATGAGAGGCTGCTGGGGTGGCCGGCTGCCGGCGCAGCGGCGGCGGCGACCGCCGCTCTCGTGCTGCGCAGAACCACTGAAAACGTGGCCTTGTGCGCAGCGCCGACGGCTGGTCCGGCGAATCACGTGATGCGCTTCGAGGGGTCTGTTTCCGGGGGTGTGTCGCAGCTCCGACCTGTCTACGCAACGGTAGTCACGGTGAGGGCTGCTGCGGTCACCGGTACGCCGGTCACCACGCCCCACTAAGGGGTCTTTAAAGGCTCAATAAAATGTTTGTCCTCCTCCTGCCAAACGGTCACCTTGAGCATTGTCCGCGACATCTCTGGACAAAAGTAGTAAAGCTGTGCTTTAAAAAGAAATCATCATCATCATCCTCATCGGAGTTTAATTTAAAGGAGCACGTACGAAATTTTGTGTTACGTTTTTTTCGCTGCTATGCGTGCCTACCAGCCCACTAATCATAGAATGACCGATTAGACCGTCGAGCGCAGCGCAAACATTCATTTACGGCGTCGCTTATTCGTAGCAGTTTCGGTTTCGACAAAAAGGCACATTCAGACGCAGCTTTATGAAAATCGATCTTGTAGAATTCAAATTTGGCGCCCTTCGAAGACCGCCTCATAGTCTCTACAATGGCAGAAAGAGGGCGCCAGAAGTCCGCTAGAAGTAGGAGTTCCTGTATAAACAACTCCCCTCGCGAGGGCACGATCAAATGCAGAGCATTTCGGGGGCGCACGACGTTAAGTAGTTTGCGTTACGTTAATGTAGTTGCACTTGGGGCAACTGCTGACGGGAGAGCGCTCGTCAGCAGTAATTTGAATGAGTCAACGTTATCAGGCCCGTTCATAGCGTCCCGTTCTGTGTCGGCTTTGTGGCGCAGTCGGTAGAGCACCATGCACACTGCGTTCCGCCCGCAGGGTCGAGGGATCGAAACCTGGCGCCGGATAGTATTTTATTTTATATAGTGTAGGGGGAGGGGTGCGGACAAGGACGGTGCGGACTACGACGGGACAACGCGGGTGACATCGTGAGTTACTGAAATGCTCTGCATTTAAAAGGAGAACACGCAGACCGACGGAAAGCAAAGATGCAGAACAATGGAGCGGGAGCAGTTCGTAAGTCAGAATGAGAAGAAGCGGGACATATACCAGGAAAGAAAGAAAAGCATGAGTACGCCATTATACATTAATGAGAGAATAAAAAACATGGGTAGTGACTAATTCAGAAACCGCTGGGCAAACTGGCAGGGAGGGCACTAGAATTACGGGGCGTAATACAAATAGCAATTCTTGGTTGACACGCTGATAACAGTGTTTAGGAACTGCGGTATGCATTGTGTATCACACACCCAAGAGTCGGCAAACGCTATAGTGCGCCTTTGATGCTGCTTCCAGATAGGGTTTTAAGTGCGAATGCACTTCTTAAGCGACCCTGAATCACGCGTCCACCGCCGTCCGTCCGTCCGCACCACATACCCACTTAGGGCGATTGGCCAAGAAGAGTTCCTAATTTCTTTAGCACATACCCACTTAGGGCGATTCGCCAAGTAATCTGAATCACGCGTCCACCGCCGTCCGTCCGTCCGCACCACATACCCACTTAAGGGCGATTGGCCAAGAAGAGCTCCTAATTTCTTTAGCACATTCCCACTTAGGGCGATTGGCCAAGAATCGGGCGTGAGAAGGGCTAATGCACCCGCTTAAAGGAGTACTGACACGAAATTTCAAAGCTGAGATCCGCTCTAGCAATCAAGTACAACGACAACACAAATAGGTGTCTGTGCATGGCACATACCCACGTGGGGGATTGGCCAGGAATCGGGCGTGAGAAGGGCCAATGTACCCGCTTAAAGGAGTACTGACACGAAATTTCAAAGCTGAGATCCGCTCTAGCAATCAAGTACAACGACAACACAAATAGGTGTCCTGTGAATAATGCATCTTTCTTTCTTCGTAGTTGTGTGTTGTGTGTGGTGATCTCTCTTTCGCGAACATTACCGAACCGCGCAAATTCAACTCCTGCATTCGCACTTTCACATTCTTCCCCTCGGGGAAATGCGGGGAAATTTTTAGTAGCGAAAGGACAGAGAAATATTAACAGAATGTAATCACAGTGTGAAGTGGTGTCGTACACAGGTCTTTAAAGGTAGCAAAAATACATGAAAGTTTTTATCGGTATGTAATTAGGTTTAATGCGAAACGCCAGTGTGGACTATATGGTGTGGCTTCACACATTTACAGATCGTTGCTTCCCACTCTTCCGAAATCAATATTTAGCCGCTCCGACGTCTCTTATCAGCGGTGGCTTCGTTTAGCTCGACGCTTTGCCCAAGTTCACGGATATTTCTTCCTTGTATTTCAGAAGTGACCGGCTGTACCCTTAGCACTGGAGTACTCGAGGGATGTCGAAGGGAACACAGCCCTCAAAATATTCGATGTCAGGGGGAAGGATGGGTTATAAACGGTTTAGCTAACGATTGCTATTACGGAAGAAATAGTGCTGACATATGTTTCTCAGTGCCGAGCTACGCACTAGAACAGCCTTGGCTTCGGCTTTAACCACGACGATCCGACAAATGCGACTAAATAAAAACCACATAGTCACATCTTGCAAAGTACGAAGATCTGATTTTTTTATTCAGATTTTTTTTCTTAACTTGAGCTGGTATTGTACGTTTTTTTTTCGTTTATTCTTGCAGTTTGTTGCCTTTTCCCTTTTTTCCTGTCCTCTTTTTTCTTTATAGGAACCCGCACCAGCTTAAAGCGACATCCTACTACGTCAATGATAGAGTGCCTCAGCTTGTGGCAACCATTCTAACAGTTAAAATAAATCTGTCATTAGTTATCGTTAATAAAATGTCTTATTGTATTTGAGCGTGTCCGACCTTATGTCAGGGGCAGTGCTGTGCCGGAGGTTGTGCGGCACCGCACTGATCACTGCACTGCTTCGATACGCGTCCTGAATGCGTTCAGTCAAACGCGCTAACGCTGTGTCAAGAACTTGATTGGCAGATATGGTTTTCATATTAAGGGTGCTGAGAATACTTCGTTGGTGGACCTACTACCATAAAAATGGGCAAACTCCAAGCACTGTGAAAGATAAAAGACGCTTTATCGGATACGATACGTGCAATCAGAGTGAAGCGCTTGCTCGTTATTTCGGAAGACACAATTTTGCGAATTAGGTGCCAGGACCTGCTCCGACCACCATGTCAGAACTACAAAACAGGAAAAAAAACCACAGGAAGGGTGGTGCTCAGCGCTTTTCTGCTACAGTGCACCGCTAATCTTATGCACCTAAAATGATAAAAAAATTAAACCAATTAAACCGTAAAACAAGAAATTCGATTGGCTTACCATGTGCGACCCGCATTTCATTGCTTCAGGCATAGAATACTGTCTACAGAGGTATTTACGTTGGTACTCGGTCACGCCAGTTACCCAGCAACATTCCAGTTTGCACTGCTGATACGCCTGATCATTTCGCTGTAAAGGTATAGAAAAGAAACACGTTGTGGAGCGAAAGATACATTAAAACACAGTATAACCCGGGTATAACCCGGGAACCGGGATATACCCGGTTATAACAGTGGAACCGGGTATAACCCGGTTCCACGGGCAAGGCAATCCGCATTTCTGGTGACCTTAATTTTAAATGTGCGGACGGTATGTATATAATGTTTACGGCGGCTTTCATCGGTCATTTATATGGCGTTTAGCTCCTATCAGGCTCTGCTGCCTTCAGCAACAAAATGGACACGCAATCGAGACATTCTGTTTTCGCACCCCTAGTGAGAGCGGTTGAAGATGGATTCATGGTAATTGTAATGAGGCAACATGTACGCTTACTGCGACTGAACAGTAATGCTATCAAAATAACATCACAAAGGGTACTTACGTGGCCTGGTCATTCTTAATATTTGCGCGCAAAGAAATAATCCCTTGAAACAATGCGATACTGCGATACTTGTGCATACGTGTAAATGTATACCTGACAGTGCTTTTTGTGTGGCTAAGTGTTTAGTAACAAATATTTATACATACATATAAATATATATTTATATATATATATATATATATATATATATATATATATATATATATTGCCGCGAACCATACATTGGGTTTGTTTATTGTGTTTTGCTTTTACCGCCCGGCTGCGCCGGTCTGTGTTATCTCTGCGCCAAGGGAAGCGCGTGTTCCATTCTTTCTTTCTGTGCCGCATGTGTTATCTGTTGTGATAGGGAGAGCATTCCGATCTAACGTGAACAGCCCAGAATAATCCTCTTGGATCTACTATGTTCTCGATGCGAATCGACGTTTCGAGAACCACGCGCGCCAAAAGATAAAAGCCTGCAGTGCGGACGCCGGGGCATTCGATCGACGACACTCGCCTGTGCAAGTCACTTTGTTGACCGCTGCTTCGCCGCCTCTGTATTCTTTTGAGTTGTTAGGGGAGCACAAGTTCGCTCCAATAAACGTGTTTCTCATTCAACACAACTGCATCGTCCTTGTCTTCGTGACATCTGGTGGAGGTGCTGGGTACGCACCCTTCATGCCCACTACAACCTCGAAAAGCCGCCAAGCCAGTCCAACAAGAGCCAGCCCCCGCCTGCAAGATTTACCGCCCGAGTTCGGTTTGATGCCAGAAGGGCCCAAGAAAAGGAACGCTGCAACCAACACCATGGTGCAAGAAACAACGTCGCCAATCGTCCTGCAGCAGCCCCGGGAACCGCCATCGTTCCGAGGAGCCCCCGCAGAAGACCCAGAAGAATGGTTGGAGAAACTGGAGCGCGTCCGGAAAATTCAACAGGTGGGACGACGCAGAAACGTTCCGGCACGTTTTCTTTTACTTGGAAGATTCGGCTCGCACTTGGTTCGAGAACCACGAGAGCTCCTTGACAAACTGGGCTCAGTTCAAAAGCGAGTTTACTAAGACCTTCACTACCGTCGTGCGGAAAGAAAGAGCCGCCCTTTTGTTGGAAACGCGCACGCAACACCCCAACGAAGGTGTCGTGATCTTCGTTGAGGAGATGAAGCAGCTATTTCGCCGCGCGGACCCCGAAATGACGGAAGAAAAGAAGTTGCGCTTCTTAATGCGCGGAGTGAAGGAGGAACTGTTTGCTGGACTTGTCCGAAATCCGCCCAAAAACCGTCGCCGAATTCGTGACCGAAGCCAGCACCATTGAGAAAGCCCTCGAAATGCGTGCTAAGCAGTATGACCGCAACTTTGTTGGCGCGGCCAATGCGAACGACTTTGGCAGCACGCGGATCCCGGCCGACAGCCTACGCGAGACTATCCGCGCAAATAGTGAGAGAGGAGCTGCGGAAACTTCTCCCAACGCCGCCGCAGCCCCAAGTCGCTTCCCTCACCGACGTGATTAGAGAAGTGCAACAAGCGTTGGGAACTTCTACGCCATCCGAGGTACCCCGAGAGCCACAAGCTATGACATACTCCGCGGCTGTTCGTCGACCCCGCCCTGCTCCAACACGCCGTCAAGAGGCCCCGCCCGTACCGCCGCCCACTGTCACCCGCCCGACCCCCGGTAGCCCGAAACCAGACGCCGAGGAAGACGGACGTATGGCGAACTCCCGATAACCGTCCTCTGTGCTACCACTGCGGAGAGGCCGACCACATTTACCGTCGCTGCCCATACAAGAGACTCGGACTGCGTGGTTTCTCCGTCGACGCACCTCGCCCTCTCCCTGGCCAACGACCACGTGAGATCGACGAGTATCTATCTGAAACCAGCCGTGGCCCAGCGCGTTTCAACCGTTCGCCGTCGCCCTACCCCTACCAATCGCCGAACCGCCGTAGCAACGCTGACTTCGCCCGTGGAAGGTCCCCCAGCCCACGCGGGGGAAACTAAAGGCGGCAACTTCTGGAGGTGAAGTTGCTCTACGGCGAAAAACTAGAAACCCTCCAACGACGCAAGGACGCGCTGAAGACAGTGATTCACGACATGCCCTCATCCCGACGACCCGACCTAACCCTGACGAGACTCCCGAACACGACGACAGCTACACGGCGCGACGCGTACCCGACCTGACCGAGACGTCCGTTGAGAAGACGACGACAACGACGATGCACAGTGCCCGACCATCAACACGTACAAGCAGAGATACGACGCCCCGACGAACCCGGAACTCGAGGACGACTGCATCTGACGTCAAGGTGTCCATCGACGGCTTTGACGTAGTCGCCCTCGTAGACACGGGAGCTGACTATTCGGTAATGAGCGGACCATTTGCGTCTAAACTGAAGAAAGTTATGACCAGATGGGACGGTCCGCACATACGCACAGCAGGAGGCCACCTCGTGACGCCAAGTGGAACGTGCACATCGCGCGTCACCATAGACGGCACAACGTACCCTGCGGCGTTCGTCGTTCTGCCTAACTGCTCCCGCGACGTGATTCTCGGAATGGACTTTTTGACGGACAACGGCGCAATAATTGATCTGCAGACCAAGTCGATAACATTTTCCTCCAATCACTCCACGACGCCGCAGCCGAACCCCGATCACCGTGCTGCTGTCAGGATCGCCGACGATCACATCACCCTGCCACCCCGCGCAAGCTTGATGATCGCCGTCTACTGTGAGGATGCTGCTTCTGACATCGACGCTATCGTAGAGAGTGATCGAAGGTTGCTTCTCGACCGCGGTGTCTCCGTCGCAAGAGGCATTGCGGACTTAAGCAACGCCAATCTCACGTTTTGGTCACTAATTTCACCGAAGAGTACCAGCATTTAAACAAGGGAGCTGCAATTGCGTTCCTCGAAGAAACGCAAGAAAGCAAGTGATGTGATCGCAGTCGCCGACTTTGAACGCACACCCGTAGAAACATTCAAGCTCCCGCAGCCATTCGACGTGAATCCGGCGCTACCGCAAGAACAACGGAAAAAATTATTGGCTTTGCTGCGTCGCTATAGCGAATGTTTTTCGTCGAGCGCAAAACTACGTCAGACCCCTCTAGCGAAGCACCGAATAATAACCGAAGATGGAGCCCGACCTACCCGACAGTCACCGTACCGCGTCTCTTCACACGAACGGGAAGCCATCCGGACTCAAGTCGACGACATGCTGAGCGATGACATTATACAGCCATCGAAAAGCCCCTGGGCTGCGCCCGTCGTACTCGTAAAGAAAAAAGACGGCACATTAAGGTTTTGCGTTGACTACCGGCGACTGAACAAAATCACGAAAAAGGACGTGTACCCCCTCCCCCGAATCGACGACGCCCTCGACCACCTCTGCCACGCGAAGTACTTCTCATCGATGGACCTGAAGACCGGCTACTGGCAAATTGAAGTGGACGAGAGAGACCGAGAGAAGACTGCATTTATAACCCCAGACGGCCTATACGAGTTCAAGGTGATGCCGTTTGGGCTGTGCACAGCACCAGCGACGTTTCAAAGAGTCATGGACACTGTGCTAGCTGGCCTTAAGTGGCACACCTGCCTCGTATACCTCGACGACGTAGTGGTATTCGCCCGGACTTTCGACGAACACCTTGCAAGGTTGGAGTCTGTACTCGAGGCCATTCGTACGTCGGGGTTGACGCTGAAGCCTGAAAAGTGCCGTTTTCGCATACGGGGAACTCAAGTTCTTGGGCCACGTCGTCAACGCCGCGGGAGTCCTACCTGACCCGGCAAAAACTTCAGCCATTGCGAACTTCCCAAGGCCGAAAGACAAGAAGGGCGTGCGGAGATTTCTCGGGCTGTGCGCATACTACCGGCGCTTCGTCGCAAACTTCGCACGCATTGCAGAGCCACTCACGCGCTTGACGAAAGATAGCACCCCTTTCAGCTGGGAAAACGACCAAGAAAAAGCATTCGGCGAGCTGCAAAAACGCCTGCAAAGCCCGCCCGTGCTCGCTCATTTCGACGGAAATGCCGAAACGGAAATGCATACGGACGCCAGTGATATAGGCTTGGGTGCCGTCCTTGTCCAAAAGCAAAGCGGCTGCGAAAGGGTAATCGCCTATGCTAGCCGTGGTCTGTCGAAGGAGGAGAAAAACTATTCTGCCTCTGAGAAAGAGTGCCTGGCTATTATATGGGCGATTTCAAAATTTCGCCCATACGTGTATGGAAGGCCATTCAAGGTTGTAACAGACCACCATGCGCTGTGTTGGCTCGCCAATTTGAAGGACCCCTCTGGCCGTCTTGGGCGGTGGAGCTTGCGCCTGCAGGAGTTCGACGTTACAGTCGTTTATAAATCCGGCAGGAAACACTCCGACGCCGACTGCCTGTCCCGCGCCCCCGTCGACCCACCACCACAAGACTCTGATGAAGACAGCGCGTTCTTCGGATCGTGACGGAGAGCGACCTAGCCGCCCAGCAGCGTGCCGACCCCGACTTACGCGTCATAATCGAGTACCTCGAGGGATGCAACGTTGCCGTTCCTAGGACCTTCAAACGCAGCTTACCAGCATTCAGCCTGAGAAACTCCGTCCTTGTGAAGAAGAATTTCAGCCCCGGAACAAGAGCGAATTACCTTCTCGTCATCCCCGCGGACCTTCGTGACGAAATTTTGGAAGCGTGCCACGACGACCCGTCTTCCGGACATCTGGGCACAGCCCGCACTATTGGAAAAATCAAGGCGAGGTACTACTGGCCCGGCCTTACCTCTGACGTCACCCACTACGTCCGGAGCTGCCGTGGACTGCCAGCGACGAAAAACGCCGCCGACAAGACCCGCCGGACTTCTGCAACCGATCGCCGTCCCATCGAGACCATTTCAACAGATTGGAATGGACCTTTAGGCCCGTTCCCTACGTCACGATCACAGAACAAGTGGATTGTCGTAGCGACAGACTACATGACGCGCTACGCAGAGACCGCCGCTCTTCCGAGGGGGACTGCACAAGAAGTGGCGAAGTTCTTTATAAGCCAAGTTGTGCTGCGACATGGAGCCCCGGAAGTCCTAATCACAGACCGCGGAACGGCATTTACTGCGGAGCTGATGCAAGGAGTATTACGCTACAGCAACACGGATCACCGAAGAACGACGGCGTACCACCCCAAACGAACGGACTAACAGAACGTCTGAACAAGACAATCGCAGATATGCTGTCAATGTACGTTGACGTTGAACATAAGACTTGGGACGAAGTGCTCCCGTATGTCACGTTTGCGTACAACACGGCTATCCAGGAGACGACACAGCTGACGCCGTTCGAGCTTGTCTACGGTAGAAGGCCGACTACGATGCTCGACGCCATGCTTCCGCACGTAGAAGACGACGACCTCAACGCCGACGTCCACGGATATCTTCAACGTGCGGAGGAGGCCCGCCAGCTCGCTCGAGTTCGTATAACGGACCAGCAGCTGGTGGATGCGGGCCGCTACAACCTCCGACGCCGAGACGCCGAGTACCAACCAGGGGATCGTGTGTGGGTTTGGACTCCCATCCGACGACGCGGACTCAGTGAGAAGCTCCTGCGACGGTATTTCGGACCCTACCAGATTCTACGACGTGTTGGCCAACTTACCTACGAAGTGATCCCCGATGGTGACTCCGGCACATCACGACGACGCACGCGGCCTGAAGTCGTCCACGTGGTTCGCTTAAAACCTTTCTACGGACGATGACGAACTTTTATTTTCATTTGTTCGGACTGTCGCTTATGTTAGCATCGGGTCGATGCACTCTTAAGAGGGGGGGTAATGCCGCGAACCATACATTGGGTTTGTTTATTTGTGTTTTGCTTTTACCGCCCGGCTGCGCCGGTCTGTGTTATCTCTGCGCCAAGGGAAGCGCGTGTTCCATTCTTTCTTTCTGTGCCGCATGTGTTATCTGTTGTGATAGGGAGAGCATTCCGATCTAACGTGAACAGCCCAGAATAATCTTCTTGGATCTACTACGTTCTCGATGCGAATCGACGTTTCGAGAACCACGCGCGCCAAAAGATAAAAAGCCTGCAGTGCGGACGCCGGGGCATTCGATTCGACGACACTCGCCTGTGCAAGTCACTTGTTGACCGCTGCTTCGCCGCCTCTGTATTCTTTTGAGTTGTTAGGGGAGCACAAGTTCGCTCCAATAAACGTGTTTCTCATTCAACACAACTCCATCGTCCTTGTCTTCGTGACAATATATATATGTATATATATATATATATATATATATATATATTATATATATATATATATATATATATATATATAGAGAGAGAGAGAGAGAGAGAGAGAGAGAGAGAAATGGGGTACCAGTCAAGAACGCCAAGGAAATCAAACGGCGGAACATGGAAAGCGATTTTGTAATCGCTGCAACAGACACAGCTTTCTCAAAGAAAAAATAATGTGGAAAAAAACCACGATCCCTAAGTGGAATCCAAGCCCATGATCTCCAGAATCACCGTCTGATGCGATGACCACTACGCTACTGGCGGGGCTGTGCTCCCCTCAACTTTCTCGGGTATTTATGTTAGGGCTATTGTTTCCTGTGCTTGGGGGTGGTGGCCAGCTTCACTCTGACTACTCGGAGAGAAGGGGACCTTCTTATTAACCCCGGGCTCTGACTCGAGCGTCTACGACATGTCGAAAGCAGTCTACCTTCGTTGAACCCCCTTAAGCTAACTATGGCACCAAGACTGCTAGAACAGAGACCGTCGCCATGTGTGTAATGAATCAGAATGGCAAATGAGGGGCTCGTTGTGTTAAGATGGAAATACAGGTTGGCAGTAACGAAAACCAAGGAAATCAAAAGGGAAAATGTGGAAGATCTTTTTATTAACACTGAAACAGATACAGTATTTGTTAAGAAAGAAAGAAAATTGAAAAAAAAAAAACATGCCCACTGGTTGGTATCCGAACCCACGGGTATTGTGGATGTCATGGGTTTGGATTCCACCCATCACCAATTATTATCGTGGTGGAGAACACGGCTATTATAAGGAAGTTGTCTTGACATTTTTTCCTCAGTGAATGGTTTTCTTTTTGCTATTTTGGTGCAGTCACGAGGAAAATGCTGCACAAAATTATGATAGTTAAAGTGTGCCTTTGTACATCAATATTTACACCCTGGGGATTGAGCACAACATTTCAAAAAGATAAGTACTATGTTTCTTCCATGCGGAATGAAACCCTTCTTTGTTAAAATGCAAACGGGCACACTCGAGGTTAACATATTGATGGAGAAGTAACATATGCTTGTCCCATGGGGACCAGGTTGCTTTGGCTGCAAAAAAACTGGAGGTGGTTGAACACGTCTTTTCAGGCTGTTGGGGGCTTGGCTTTTTGGGATTTTTTCAAAGAACAAATAAAAACAATTGTGGCTGGATCCTCAATATAAACGGTTCCTCTCTCTAGAAATTGAGAACGGGAACCTGTATGACACCGCCAAGCTGCAATTTCTACACAGCATATGGCGGGAGAGATGGCCATAATAAACAGTGTTGTTTATGAAAGAGTAACACCGGACTATTTTTAATGATTCGATACGTATTTTCATAAAAATTGATGAACTACTCGCCGCGGTGGCTGAGTTGCTGAGGCTTTGTGTTGTGGAGCCCGAGGACGCGGGTTCGATCCCCGGCCGCTGTAGACGCTTTTCTGATGGAGGTGAAAAGCGAAAACGCCCGTGTGTTGGAGATTTCGGCGGGCGTTAAAGATCCCCAGGTGGCCAAAATTAATCCAGAGCCCTCCACTACGGCATGCCTAATCACGCGATTAGCGTCGGCCCGGTAAATATCGTGATGAATCAAGAAATCTTTAGGTGCGTGAGGTGGAACATGAGTGGGTGTCCATTTTCGAATAGCTATTGACATTGAAAGCACACTAAAGCACCATCGTCAGCTTACTAAGCCGGGCTGATGTGTTTTTTTATGAATGAACAGTTCCGCGTGTGTTTTCTTTGATACGTAAACAGGCAATAAAGAAAAAAGTGACCATTCAGCATTTATATAAACACCGGTTTCATAACGTGAGGGACTCAGGTTCGATTTCTACCACGGGGACGATTTTTCCCTCGGATTTATTTTGTGTTTCATGTGGAAACGGTCTTTTCGTGGATTTTTATCATGCTTAATGGGGAGAGGGTAGATTAGCGCTTTATTCGTCCATTTACGGGTGAAGCCCCTTAGGGTCTCGGGATGTGGGCGTCTCCTGTCGTCGTTGTGGCATGCAGGCACGGTAGCAAAACACCAAGACACGCGTTCTCCAATGCCTCGCACTAGAGCAACACGCGTAATTACACAACACACCTGGAAACTCATATTACTAAGCCTCGCGCTATAACGTTTCATCTCTGTGAACAAAAACACGTACTAAAAGAACACACCGGAACGCTCGTTTCACAATGCCTCCCGCTAGAACGCTTCGGGCTTTACAAGACAGGAGACTTTTGCAGACAAGCTGTATATACCCCTACACCCCAATGTTGAATCTCCATGAGCAAAAAACGCCGAGGCGCCAAGAATACACTTATACACTGGACGCTTCGCCCCTCCACTGTTTTAACTTGAGTGAAGATGACCCCGGATTTTTATTATTTATTTGCAACCTCTCAAACATATTTGAGCATTTGCCTTCCCATCTCGGAATGAGACTGCCTCGGAAGGCAAGATGGAATGGCTTGCACCCACTATGGTCACTTGAACTAGTTTGGTGTGTTAATTTTTTTCCGCTGCGAAATTAACCCACGGCTGAAATAATTGTGTAAATTACTATCTAACACACGCGAATTACTATCTAAATTACTATGCGACACAACTTTTTTTTTCTTTCCAATGGGCTGCACATGTTATTGTACCCTGCCGCTGATGACCCCGTACAACTCGGGCCGTTGGCCTCCCTCAGTGGTTAGGTTCCCGGTTTCAGTGAGTGAAATTCCGGGGTTTGATTCCCAGGATCTCCTTAACCACTTCTTTTTCTTGGGGCGCGCACTCCAAAAACCTGCTCGTGGGCTCCTTGCCTTTCTGCCACTTTCTTTCGCGCTTCTTTGTCTAGCCGTTTCCCCTTCTCTACACTTCGCTGATGATGGCAGTTTTATGTTAACTAACCGCACGGACAGATCTTAAGCTTAAACAGCTCCGTTGTTACAGGTTAAGCAGTAAGCCCACTATATTTTATTTTATTCCCATGGCCATCAGCCAATGAACTAAAACCGCAAACAGTTTACGGTTAGAGGTATACGATCAAAGCGTTTAAAATACTTTCCAGAGGGAAAAAAAGCACAACTCACGTTGTATGCCATGACTTCAGTATTTGGGTGCATGATCTCGCAGAATTTTTCGACAGAAATAGTTTGGCCAGGATATTTTTCATTCCTATACGATGTTTGGAACATCACCTGAATGCACGTGTCTGACAGTGTCCTGCGGATAAGGAATTTGGCCTTTGGTAAAATGTTCGTAATTGTTTAAAACAGCTGCACTAGCAAGTGCTATTGGGGTTAATTAGTCACTGTTTCGGCAAGCGGGGAGTAAAACGTTTTTCCCGAAGTACTAAAGACCTTAATTTTTCTTGTTGTGGACTTCAATTTTTGTTTATTCCAACGAAGTTTGAGGCTTCACCACAACAAGGTTAAGGGTGTAAACAAAATCGTAAGGCATATGCACGAACCATGGCCACTTTATTAAAATTCACTGGGAGTATTTTTTTTTAACCCCAGAAAACTTAACAATCAAAGAGTAGGAGAGGAGAACTACGTGGAACAAAGAGATTTCCGTATACTATGACACGGGGGAAAATGCGTGAATACATTTTGCGAAAAGTTTCCGGACATCGCATGCTTTTTCAGTTAGGCATGTTTGTGTTTGCTGATTCCAGTTTTTTTTTGAAAGACGTTCTTTCACTTGCAGGAACCGTTTCCGTCTATATATTCAAGCGTACATTTTTCTTGCATTATTTATGAAAGAAATGTGATGACCGTGCGCTTCAGGTCTGTTACAACTGCATGGATGCTCCACTAAAATGGTCTAGAAAGAGGGAGGATCAACCAATAGAATGGCGGGATCAAAACAGCCTCTTTCAATCGTCGTGTAACTTTCAATATACAATTCTTTAAACTTAACAGCTGGGGAATGCCCCGTATTTTGTTTGCGATCACGGCTTTTGCAATTTTCAGGTCTCTCTCATTTCACAAGGGACCTTGTTTTGCCAGGGCTGTTCCGAACTTTTGCTGGCCGCAAGGAACGTTATAACGAAGACCTGAATTATATATTGGGGAGACGACAGGACCAACCCGCGAGGGCATCCAGTTGCTCGGTCAGGACAAAAAAAAAGGAAGCGATTGAGCCAAAACAAGACAAAAATCAAGCTGAAACCACCCTTCTGGAGCTGATTATCTGTATGAACAAAACATCTGCAGGGAATTCAGAGTTAAAAGAATTGTCTTCCAAGGCGTAGCGTTCTCAAGCAGCTAGTCGTGAGTGTCAGTTCTTTGAAGCCAAATCTTTCATTTTTTTCTAAATTCTGTCAGAGCACTTCTATCAATTTACGATAATATAACTATTACAGGTGGAACTTCCGTGAAGTCTGCATTATTCATGAAATGCAGGTTGTTACACGTTTCGCCATTTTCCGTAATTTTTTTATATGTTTTTTTTTATTTTTTCAAAGTTTTGTTCATCCAATTATCTGTATTTGCGCTATAATAACGATTGCAGGTGGAACGTTTCCGAAATCTCCATTATTGTGGAAATACAGGGTGTTACACGGTCCTGGCTGTGGACGTACCTGGAAGAGAATTCTTCGCAATAATAAGCATTTTACTTGCGTGGTGGATACGTATGGGAAGGGGGTAGACTTTCGAATTGATTTGGATGCGAATGTTGTGCAAGGTGTATTTAGCAGGAGTACTCATGTTTCCCGAATCTGCAAAAAAGACCTAACTAGTAAATACAGCCATGCCAGGGTGATGAGCATAGTCCCGAACGAGACATCTATTGTCAGTGGTCTTGTAGCGCCGAGAACAAAGCGCAGTTTCGTCTGAAGCGAAACCAACTGGTTAAAAATAGATTTCTTTCCAAGTAGTTGTGGAAAGAAACTAGATTTATTTCTCTGCACAACATAGCCCGCACATCAAAATGCTTTTGAATGTGTCTCTAAAAACTTTTCCCCTGATTCTCCCACGTAAGCCCTCTGCTCGACGACAAAATGGTAAGCTAGTTTCCTGAAAGCATCACTGAGATTAAGCTGGGATGGCTACCTTCGTGTAGTAAAACATTGCGCGTAACGCTGTTTTCAGTACGGACACGGTGGCTCGAAGTATTTCAAATACCCGAATGAATCATACAACAGATTTCAAGGAGCACGACAGCTCAGTCTCAAAAGAACTTTAAATAACTAAAGGTCAGAGACACCTGTAATATCTTGATAGGCCTGTGTTAAAAACGTTCCCCTTATCCTACTCATTTACTAGGGACAATTTTCTCAGCTTTTTATAACCGTCACAATCACCGTAGTTTATTACTGTTCTATCTTCTGTTTCCGAGAAGCGGTTTTGAAGCGAAACTTTTGATGCTACAGAAGTGGCGATAGATGTCGTGCCAAAACGCTCTTCAGTAAAGCCAACTTTACACAATGGGATTCCCAGTGCGATCACCGTCACGATCAATAGTTTAAGGGTACGTTCTCTACCTAGAAGTGAGTGTCAGTTCTTTGAAGCCAATCTTTCATTTTTTTCTAAATTCTTCAGAGCACTTCTTCAGATCGATTAACATGTTCCGGGATGATATAAGGAGGCACATCAAGCGCATCAAGAAAAAATGCTTCCCGTGGTCGGGGTGCATATTTCGAAGGAGGAGACGGATTTTGATGCCAGCGTGAATTTCCTACCCTGATGCACACCGGGGCCGCAGAATTCACAGGGCCAAAAGCTTGCTGAAAAGTACCCGATACGCCCAGACACAGTGTATGTCGATGCAGCTGAATATCGGCACCGCAATGCCTTCTCTATAGCAGTCATCAACGCCCCAAACAATCCGCCACTCACTTCTCTCCCGATCCGCACGGCAGAACTGGTCACGGCGAAAGAGGCGGCAATCGCAGTAGCCCTTGCAAGTCGGCCACCACCCCCAATCATATTTTCTGATTCGAAAACGGCCATTAGAAATTATGCTGCGGCTACTATCTCACCCCAGACCCTAAAACGTCTCCTCAAAAACCACTGCTGCCCTAGTTCAGCTCATTTGGACTCCTGCCCACACTGGGCTTGGGGGTAACGAGGTGGCACACACGACAGCCCGAGCCCTCACCTCCCGGGCGTGCGCCACCTCCGCAGCCTCTCACGGAGCCAGATCAGCCCGAGATAGCCTATTGAGCTACAACGAAATAACTACTCATTACCGCCTCTCTCACCTCTAATACCCACCGGCCCACTCCTCACTGACGTACACGGAAAAAAGACTATGGAGGCTCGCACAGACCGAATCCCTTGCCAATAGGGCCCTTCTCCATCACATACACCCCTCAGTTTATCCCTCTCCCTTTTGCCCACTATGCGGAGACAAGGCCACGGTGCAACATCACATGTGGGCCTGTTCATATCCTTCCCCTTCCTCAAATCAATTCCTCGGGGCTCTGGGAGGCAGCGCTGAGCTGCTCTTACCCGGAGAGACAGAAGATCATAGCCCTGGCTACGATGGTCGCCGCACAGCTCCGGCTGCGCGCCACCTCCCTCGCTTAGAGGTCTTCTTTAATAAAGTGCTTCTCTCTCTCTCCCGTGGTCGGAATAAAACACGGGTCCTTCGCGTTATGAAGCCGACATCTTTCCGAATGCGGCATTCTGAAACAATAGAAGCAGTTTTGATTTTGGACTTCGATAGTCGTGTTTTAATGTAGCATTTTAATGACGCTATTCCCGTTTCAGCCATCTTTGTCTTTAGTGAATGGAGCTTCGATTATTACAAGATAATCTTCAAGTAGCTTCCTTCCAACTGCTGCCGGTTGGACAGATTACCATAAAGAGCTCCGGAGAGTCGTGGACATGACTCTGTGGAGAATCTCTGAAGCAATGAATTTAAACTCATTTCGGCCTTTTATTTCAGGATTTCAAGCATGTACGTCAAGAACGACAAGAACCAAGACGCATGCGAGTGCGAGAACTTTAGAAAAAAGTGTTTTGCATCTTTATAAAACGCTTTACCGCTGAAATGCGCGTATGTCTTGCGCACAAGGATGCGGGTTCGATTCCCGGCCGCGGCGGCCCCTTCCCTGATGCAGGCGAAAAGCAAAAACGGCTGTGTGTTCGAGATTTCGGCACACGTTAAGATACCCAGGTAGTGGACTTTATTCCGGAGCCCTCCACTACGGCGCGCCTACATTGCGTCGGCGCCTCAACGCCTTTACAGTCAATCAATAAATCAAACAATCAATCAATCAGCGCTTGCTTCTCGCAAGGCTGGCGCGCATGATGTACGTATTGAAGTTGCACCACCCATTAGGAGGGACCCAAGAATCAAGCAAAAAAATTTAACCACGCGTTAAGTAAACATGTTGAAATTACTGTAATTTAGGCAAGCCGAAACTTTTTCTAAATTTTCTAATGAGTTACCTTAATTCCATATTTGAGAAAAATGAAAGATTAATCTAGCAATTTAGAAAAAATATTTTACGCACTTGATGAAGACCCGTAGTTGGCTTATCGAACAGTGCGAAAGCGTATACTTTTTGACTCCTCCATCCTCATAGCTCATCAAATATCCCTCTTCCATGGACACATCTTCGCGCCAGGGTGACCAGGGATGTAGGGAATAGGTTCGTTGCCATCATGAGTCGCTCCAAGCCTGCAAGATAGTATGAACAGAACTTTCTACAATATTCATCTCACGTTATGTAGCACATATTTAATGAAGGTTGTCCAGAAGTTCACGTTTTTCCTTACATACGCATACTTTACCGTAAAATAAAATACAGTAAAACATCGTTAATTTGAAATCGAAGGGGACCATAACGTTGTTCGAAATAAGCGGAGTACGAATTAAAGGGCGGGCCCTAGAATGAATGCAAATTGCGCCACACTGCACGGGCAGAACACAGCGAAGCCATCTCTGGACGACTCGTTATCGCGAATTAGGCGCTACTACACGTTTGTGGCAGGTGATTTCGTAAAGAATGCTTTGTAAATAACAATGGCGCTCGCCGGAGCACTGGCGCTGGTGGCGTGGCGCCCTTTGTAGACGCGAAATAAGGTGTTGCAGGAGCGTAGCGTGCCTCATGCTGTTGTTTTTCTGTTTGGTTGTTTTGAATCTCCAGTAATTTTTGTTTGATTTGGATGTGCAACACTCTGGGCCGACCTCTTCTGCCAGGAGCGATAGAAACTAAGGGATCATAGTTTGAATTAACCGTTCTCGATACCCAGGCGTTCGAATTATCGGGAGTTTCCCCCATTGAAATATGCAGTGCTGTGCCGGTACCGGGGCATGAGTTCGAATTAAATGGAAGTTCAAATTAACCGAGATCGAACTCACGAGCTTTTACTCTACCTCAATGCCAGTGTTTTCCCTCGGAATGAAAGTTTAAGAGCATCAAACTTCTAACCATTTCTCTTAAGAAACCGTAGGCTTCGGTAATTGACTTCCGAAGGGCACGACGAATGGGTCGTGCATGGAACACGATTTTTAAATTTTCTAACGAAGTTTCACAAAAGAACATTGTAATTAAATTCTGGTTCTCTATACTAATTAAGTAAAGTTTCTGGGTTGAAAACATCCTTATGTTATGAATACTCGAAATTAAAGCACTAGATTCGGTTCAGTAATAGCTTCTTATCAAGAACCAAGCTCAAATAAAGTTCTTCTTTCCTTCCTCTTCTTGCTTTGTCATGTAGCGATGATGCCTGAGGATGATGTGTGCAGTCGGAAAAGGCTTCGACGACGATGAAGTTGATGATGATGACTCGCCAGACCATGGACAATCGCCTTTTGTGGATATGTGCCCGATCGGTGCTACCTCAAGGAAGAAAGCAAGAAAGCTAGGCATTGGAGTGACTGAGGAAGTGGAGAAAGGGGAGAGCGTGTCTGGTATACGTAGTGGATGATTCAGAAGAACACGGTTATGAGGGCTACCCACAAGACACGGTAGCCGTGGTCCACCGAAGCCGTCGTGGAGGACGCCCAGAACCCCATCCAGATTACGGAGCTAGCAACACCTATCTGCTGTTTTAAAGGGGGAAAACTGCGCGGGAGAGACAAGACAATATGAAAGGGACAGGATGAGCCCAGTTTGTTCACCCTTAAAAAATGCAATACCAGTAGCCCAACAATACGCTGCACTAATCTACCTGCTGCTGGACGGCCCCGCAGTGAACCGCCGGCATCGACGGAGTGACGTGGTGTCCCCGAGCCAGGCTCAGCTCCAGCATGTCTACTGCTTTCTCGTCGAACGTGCATTAGAATCGCCCGCAATGTCTGTGCGACGTGGGGTTGCCGTGACGAGCGACCAACAGATGCCGCATCGAGGACATTTGGCCCCGTTTCTTTGAATTTCTTCTACTAGACATTTAATTTATTAGCGATTTTATTGTGAACTGTACTTGAACTCGTTGGTTTTTCTGTGTTTGCCAAACTTTGTTTCCTTTCGATAGAAACTGCTATAGCGTTCTGTTGGTAAATGACTTTTATATAGTTAACTCGTGTCGTCGAAATAAATCTTTGTGTCCGTCGGCATAGAATTTCTCAAACGCCTATCTCGTTGCTTCAATGCGAATTCCCAGGTCTAGCCACCAATACCACCACAGTCAGCAATTGCTTAACTAAAAGGATTGCAAACAGCGCAAAAACGACGGACTTAGGAAAACGGGAGACATGAAGACAGGAGGCGCTCTACCTGACGCCTGCGTGCATCATATCTACCCGTTTTTTAAAGTCCGTCGCCTATGCACTCCTTACACATTATGAACCACTACCAACTTGCTCAATGGACAGCCCTCAAGAGGTGCTAAACTTGCACTATGCTAGCAGATACTGGTGCTGTGCGGCCCTTGTGGTAAGAATGTAGGATAACAATTGTTGAAGGAATGTAATTATGTAGAGGGAATGCATATGAAATGTATTTTGCGCTATTTTTATTCGCTTAGCGGGTGAATGGACACTTAGAAAATGCACAGTGCTGAAACTCGTCATGATTCTTGCAGAAGGCCGAATGTCGCGTTTTTTCTTGGCTGTCGTTATTGTGAAGGAACTTCAGTGTTTGTCTTGTGGCATGCATGGCAGATACGTGTCGACTGAAGAATACTGATGTCGAAACGGCAATTTTGGTAGCATTTTTTGCCTTTGAAAAATGGCACGAACTATTTGCATGCTCATGTTTTTCTTTCTCTGTAACCTACAACTCCGTGGAAGTGATGTGAAGATTACGCCATGTTAAGGCATCAGTGTAAGACTCGAAAATATTTGTTTTTACTCCAACCACTGACTGTTTTGCTTTAAGGCGTTACTGAATTCGCCGTTTGTGCCTTTCATAAGCTTTTAAGGGCTTCACTAAAATTTAGAACAGTGTCCTGGACTACAAATAGTTTTTTCAGCAGAATGATGTAACAGGATGGAGCCTGCCTAGAGATGCCGTGAACAGCCTTGAATGCCTAAACAAGCACAAAACATTGTTTTAAATTAGGAGAATGGACCTAGCGGCCTGAAAGAAAACTTCGATCTGCCAAAGGCGTTATGAAAGAGTATTCTGGATCACACTTGGGATACGAAAACAGCTGCGTGAATTAGGGGACAGACGCATCTGGAAGACATTCTAACCGAACTTAAGTGAGGAAATCGGGCATGGGCGGGTAACGTGACTCGGAGAAGGGGCAACAGATAGACCATCCGCTTAACAGAGGGGATGTCACTATACCGTGGACGCACTAAGGGCCGGCCAACGGCTCTATGTAGGGATCAGGTACAACACTTTTGGAGGACAGGGTGAACTCAGGTAGCCCTCGATAGGCATGGCTGCAGATGTTTGAGAGAGGCCTTCACCCAGCAGTGGACACACCCACGCTGTCCCTGATGATGATGACTAATCAATAGCGACTTCTATCCCCCAGTCGCAGATTCCACGGAGCATGTTGTATTTAATTCTATAGATTTCCTTCAGCAGCCATGAAGTCATCTCGCTTGAGACAAGGTGTTTTAAATTATTTAAGGCCACTGCAGATGTGCGTCTCTGCAGTTCTGGTTTCAAACACGTCTTTCGGTATATGCCCTCACGCACATATTTTCTCAACTTTAGACAGCCTCATTATATGATAGAATGCGTCAATTTTCGCGAACATACCCGTGTTAGATACCCCGTTCAGGTAATAAAGCATCAGGTTTTAAAGTAGTGTATTTTAATTACGAATTTATAATGCCTTCAGAATAAAACAGCATTGTACTGCCGGTGTGATTTTCGTCTACCATTTCTAATATTTTTTCTCAAAATAACGTTCATGGTGGAGGAGAAAAAGTCTGTTGTTTAAATGACGAAAAGCTTCAGGGTCGAAACTGAGAAACAAAATGGCTGCGGCTTACCTCAGATAGCCCTGGATATGCAAAGCGAAAGCGTGGCTTAGCCTGGTAAAACTTGTTTTCACTTATTTAACCTTTGATTTACCTTTATTATTACACTATTCGTCCAAAGCATGCATTTGCCTACGGTTCTGGTCCGGTTTCCAGTGTTTCCTGAGCCCAACGGCTCGCTCTCCCTCGGTCTGCGACGTCAGCTTCTCGCGCTTCGCATTCCTCGAGTAAAGCAGCTCGGCTGGCGGTATCGAAGGGGTGGTCAGACGCCGCTTTCCGCCGACGTCTCATAGCCTCAACTCCCACGCAATGCTCAAAGAAAAGCCGATAGCCTCGGCACCGCTCTCATTCATGGCCACGGTACATGCACGCCGTGAGTCACGTGGCCAGGCGGTGATCCAGCTTCGAAGAGCACATGCGCCAAGCCTGCACTCGCAACGGTTCCGGGCGACTAGCAAACTCTGCTTACGGCAGACCTCGGCCCTGCAAGTCACGTGCGGCAGAGCTGCGATCAAATGAATATGAAATCCTCACTGACGGACGAGATTATTAAACCTTAAACCGCCGGACGAGATTATTAAACCTTTCATTAAAAAAACACCATTCCTGGACCCCCCTGGCGGCTGCCATTCTGTCCGCTCAATCCCAAGACGGCCGCTCGTCTTGCGCGTCCGGGGCGGGTAGAGTGGCCTCCCACTGCTTCATAGTTGGATTTACAGTAGGGGCTTCCAGTGTATTCTGAAAAGTCGAGGTTTTTTGCTACATGATAGGCAGATGGATGATGATGCGTAAGGTGTGCAGTGCTGTAAAGTGGAGTGTGTGCTTGTCCGTGGCTGTCGCCAGACTAGGGCCTCCAATGTTGTGCGCTTCTTGTGCTTGTTGTGTGGGAGCATTTTGGCACACATTGGTGTGCGAGATGGGTTAGTGCGGCGTCTGGATAGGCTCACGTTAGCTGTATCCAGTGAACGGTAGTAGCGTGTCCTCTCTTGTTTCCGCTGATCTTTGCGCGACCTAATGTCCTTACATATAGTGTAGGTGTTGTGATATGCTAGCGAGTATTTAGCATTCAAGTAGCGAATGTGAAACAGCGGCTGTCGCAGAAGTGTCTGCCGGCCTGCTGACAGTCGGTTTTTACATATAAATGTTTGCTCATAGCGCTAGACGGAATCACAAGCACTTTCACCTTCTTCATCTGCGACTGTTTACTTAGTTTGGTTGTTCGCTGTGTTCCCGACATTACTTGCACAGTCAATGAAATTGCGCACTCGGGTCACGTGGGATGCAGCTTTCCAACTTCGTCAATCGCCATGGAGGCGATCATGCTGCCGGCTTTGCCGAGATTCTGCTCGGGCTGGTCTGCGCTGTGTGTGACGTTTCTTGGGCTGGATACTGCTCCGATGAATGCGTGATTCTATTCCGGCAAGGTTGGGGGATGTTGCCCCGCGGTCTGGGAGGCCAGCTGCTCGCCACAATTCTGTCGGATGTAGTTTGAGCTGTTTCTAGGTAGCTGAAAAGCTGCGCATCGATTATTTTATGGGACTTTCTTGTGGACGCCTGACGCTTGCAATCTGCTGGCAGTCGCGTGAAACGCGAGGCCTGACGCTCGCGTGTACACCTTGCGCAGGGTTCGCTGACTCTGCCTAGTTCCAGTACGCAGCCCGGATTACTACCAGGGTTTGTACCAATGGTGTGCTAGGCTCGTCGCACACCCGTTACCGAGGGGGTAAGTTTGATGCCTTTGAGTGTTTGCGTCACTGTGCCGTATTGGTGGTTTGAAAGACCCCGTACAGGCATTGCTAAATCAGTTCTTGCGAATATTAGGTGTATTCAGGTGAGCTCTAGTGGCATGTCTGGTGGATCATAATGGTCACTTCTAACGACTCCAATGAACATTGTCCATCGCACGCAACGTATGTGGTTGGAAATCATCCGTGGCTTGCTCGAGCACGCCTTTAATACCGCCTTTTAAATCGTGAGCGGTCGAGATAGCAATTTTTTCTGCGTAGAGCGCATGTTCTATTCCCTGGATGTAGTTTGGTTGAAGCAACTTTTCCTATGAATATGTTACATAACTTCGGTTAGAGGATAGCTCCGTGCGGCATACCCTCCAGGGGCAGGAACGTGCCAGAGCACGCATTTCTTCTTTGTCTATCTCTGATAGCTTTGTGTTCAGAGCGGGAGGAGTTTCTCCTTTAGGCGAACGGTTTTAATCTTCCTTCTACCATACAGAAGTGAAGCGCTCTAGGGCGGTTCACCGTGGCGGCGCGAGACGCTTCTTCGAAAGGGTGCGGGGAGGATGGGATGGGGCAGTATGCTGTGCCCGCACGAGGCGCTGGACTGCGCGATGCTTGGCGAAACCTTGAGGGGGGCATGCGCGTGACGATGACGTGCGTTCGCATAAGACGCAGTTCCCGGTCCCTTCCTGAGGCGCACTTCGCACCGCCGACGCAGAGGCTCACCATTGCTGCCATTGAGAGAACCCACGAGTGGATGCTGCATCAGAGCACTGCAGACATCAGGAGTTGAGTGCTGAACTGCGAGTGAAGAAACTGGTCGTGCGCTTCGTAAGCCGCTGCAGCTAGACGAGCTGCCAGAGCGAGGCCAGCACAGCCGAACCAGAACCCGAGTGAGTGCTGAACAATGAGCGAGGCAACCGGTTCATGTGCTTCGTCAGGCACTGCAAACACAAGTTGTCTCTAACCATGATAATATGCCCGCCTGAAATTCTTTATCTCAACATATTTTGCACGGTCGAAACAGCTAAACAGCTGGGCCCAAATATCGCATTAGGGAGTACCGTAATCGCCAGCCAAGTTTTTTTTAATCTAATACTACGTATTGATAGAACAAATGATCCCCTCGATCGAATTTTATGATACATCACCTTCTATAAAGCTATAAATACAGGTCGCCATCAAGGCGCCTTTTTTGACTGCTGTAATTCCATATATCATAACTTACGAATGGCACATTTCATGCGCCATTGTGTACACTCCATCGTAGCTGTGCGGCTCGTCTTCTCCAACACCAACCTTGCCGTCTCCGCATACGGATCCAACATAGGCAAGGCCTGAAACAACAGTAAATAAGTTTGGCCCGATCAACAAATGGAGCTCTGGTAAATTATCAACATACGCATCAAATTAAGAAAACATAGCTGCAATAAATAAGGTTCAAACAGCGAGCTTTAGCAGTTTCCTAAGAGAATAATTTTAGGCACGACACTTTACCCCTCTTACTTACTAAGACAGGTACATGCAAGTAAAAGTTTAATATAGGAACCAAAGAGGAAGCCACATAAGTATATCAATGATCACCTTGTTCTGCATGCAATCGTTCTTGAGAAAAAGGAAAAAAGAAACTGGGCTGTTAATTAAGCAGCGCTTTTTTGTAATTTCAATTGCTTAGTTATGATACTACCACTTTTATTGGACTGGGTAGCAGGTGTTCTTGCATAATGCTCATTCAAACTTACCGATGTGAGTCCTTAAAGACCGAGTAAGAAACGCAAATATCAAAATGCTCCAAGAATTTTCGCACTGACTATTAATTATGTAGAACTAAAAACGGACTAACCAGCTCAGCTGAAGAGAAAGAACTCGTGAACTTAGAGCAAGAATATAATAATGAAGAAACTCTCTTCGTGAAAAATACTGCAGAAATTCCAAGAATTACAAACTAATACTTAGCACTTTTATGCTGCTTGTCTCGAGTATGAATTCTTTACAACCATAATTTTCGGGTTTTTAAAATTCTGTGGGACAAATATTCTTCCGTTACGCTATTCTAACGTCGACAGCTCTTCAAATTGCAATTTTGTTTAAATGAAGGGCGTTGCACGGTTCGTGATTTTCGCTAGTTGTTGTATTTTTCTTATTTATTGCTTTTCCAAAATTCGATTCGACAGATTGTCTTTATTTAAACTATGATACGTTTTTAAGTAGGAACTGGCGTGAAATCGGATTTTAGGGTTGAAGCTCCTTGGGGGTACTGGCTATCGGCTTCTCCTGTCGTCGACGTCGTCATCATCTCATGTAGTAACGTACATAAAAAACACCTGGGTAGTCGTTTTCCAACCCCAAGCGCTACGACATAACTCGTACTCAACAATTATAAAAAGTGTACAATCGATAAAACCGGTTAAAAATAAACCAACGTGATTTTAATAAGTATTTGTAGAACGCTCCCTGTCCACTTCAGCAATCGTCAAGCACAAGCACAAGCTGCTTGTAAACGGGTTATAATTTGTGTTACACTCAAATACCGACCACCTCTCGACGCTAGCGCTTAGGGCGTCGGTCGATCGAAGCAGGAAAAGGCATACTTACCTGGTGCCGGGGGCCTCGTTGATCTCCGAGGGCGAGCCCTCGGGTGAGGCGCAACAGGGGCAGATGGGGCGTTACATGGTTCGCTATTTCAATATTTCGTTCTTCTTTTCTTATTTCTCTGGTATTCAAAATTCCCGCTCTAACAATCGTCTAGATGTACGCTATAAAAACCAATAAACGCGAAGCTGCCACGAAATCTGCATTTCTGTGGAAGTGCAGGGCGCTGCACCGTTCGCTATTTTTGCAATTTTTGCAATTTTTGACTTTTTTTTTTGCTTTTTACTTATTAAACTTTTTACCTAATATTTCGTTTCCAATATTATAACGATTACAGGTGCAAGTTCCGCGATATTTGCATTTTTGTGGAAATGCAGGGCGTTTTAAAGAGTTCGCCAGTTGCAGTAATTTTATAATTTTTCCTTATTGTGTTTTTTTTTCAAAATTCTGTTAGACAAATTATCTTCATTTAATCCACTAGGACGAGTAAACATGGAACTTCCCCGATACCTGCACTTTTTGTGGAAATTCATGGCGTTACACAGCTCGTGAATCTCGCTATTTTTATATTTTTCTGAGTTTGTGTTCTCTAAAATTCTGTTCTCCAATTGTCTTCATTTATGCTATTAAAACGCTTAAAGGTGCAACTTCCGCGAAATCTGCATTTCCGTGGCAATGCAGGGCGTCACTGTCCCCATTTTCCAAATTTTTGGAAGACAATAGTCTTTCTTCGGCTAATCTAACAGGAAATTTTTGGTCTGCCCTGGCTCTCGGTCTAATCTCTGTCCGTCCCTCGATTCCGCCGTCCGTTTAAAGTGAAAGAGATGCTGCACTATAGGTTGATATACCCTCAGCCAAATGTAAACATCCAAGTCCGGTGTTAATGTTCATACTTTTTCCCGTGAAAATTTGTTTACAACAAAGCAACAGTAACGAAAATATAAAATAAAAAAACAGGTCAAACCTGCAAATTTAACCACTCATGCAAGGTCATTGCACGTTCCAATTATTTAGTTCTGTATAAAGAACCGTAACATTGGGCTGAACTCGAACAAGCATTCCGTGCACCTTCTTGCTTAGTCAAATTTATTTCACACAGTACCTGTCAGGGTTTTAACCGTGTACAAACGCGCTACTTTTCGTTGAAATGTTTCTATTTGTTCTTTTAGTGAAGCATTCGCATACCTAACCTTCGTCAGTAATCAGGGCACACTTGTATTTATTTAGAGTCTTTGTGTCAGCGCTGTTAAGCTCGCAATTTTAATCGAATAAAGAAAGCATCATTTTTGCCTTCTCTGAGAGACTTAAAACGTTAAAGGCAATGGAGGCGGAAAGCGCAAACGCCCGTGTCACCAAATTTCGGTGCACGTTAAAAAACCAAGGTGATCAAAATTACCCCGGAATGCACTTCTCTGCGAACCTAATACCCCAAGTGTAGCTTCGGCGCGTTAAAACATCCGTACTTTGAATTAAAATTCCTAACGATAAAAAGCCACGCCGGCGTTCATGCGTACGATACAGACTGCGCAACGCACGACTCCCTTCAGGTGTCTTCCGCTTACTCCTAGCATTCACGAGGTTTTTTACGCTGAAAACTATGCCAAAATGTTGCGATATAAACTGATAAGCTTCACGGAGTTGTGGGGTGGTTTCGTATGCACGTAGCTGGCAGCAGTACCTTTCTATCCGTGGCAGCCACCACCTCACCTCCAACATCGTGAACTCCTCGCAGAAGCGCACCTGGGATTTCAGTTGTAATCAAAGCGTGTATTTTTTGGCCAATAGCCCGTCTCCCTTTTTCAGGATGGCTGACACTCAATAAAGGCATTTTTAAATGAAGAGTGCTACTGTGCTGCTGGGTGAAACAGGTAAAAAGCTGAGCGGTAAGCGAATTCCGCACGAAACGGGCAAAAACTCCCAAATTACCTTTTACTGGGCGAGGTAAGTTTAAATGAACCATGGTCGCCGCACATAAATTCCCTAATTAAAGGTAATTACAGGGCAATATAAATAAGAAAAAAAAGAGAAAAGTAGGATTTAATGGGGACAAATCGACGACCGTATACGTAACGTAACTGATGCAGATTGTTTTGTTTGGTATACTTTGCACTCACCCACAACACGCCAAGCCAGACCTATTAATAGTCATGTTCTGGCCCCTCATGACTGCGTTACTCCTCAAATCCGGACGTTACAGTAATGTCAGGCCACATAATAAACTTATCGCACCTTTCTATGTAGAGCATCTACCTTCGTACGCATTCCCATTAACTGCAAACGCGGCAAGATATAATATTGTTACAGCGCAGTTTCTACGAGGGATGCTGTCTCCTGGGTTCCTAACGCAAAGAGATTGGCCAAGCCCAATGTCGTTCTGGAAGAGGAAGAGGATGAGGTGGGAACTGTGCCGGCCGCTTCCCGATCTGTTCGCTTGGCTTCTCCTGGATCGCAGCACCAAATATAAACCCATTTCTGCAATCAAGACCGTGTCACGGGGTGGGGGTGCGAGGTAAGAACGTCCTGGACCCTGTGGACCCAACGAAATTGTGAGTTCTGCGTCGGAGTAGGCGAATCACTGGTTAGCCTTTGGACCCGGCTGACATGGCGCCCCGGAATGGTGAAAACTCTTCCCCATTGGGGGGTCAATGGTTGGCATCACAAGGAACCCCCTCGTTCTCTGGGAACAATGACGAAGATGTTGAGGAATGGCTCAACCACTACGAAAGGGCGAGCAAATACAATCATTGGGACACAGTAGCCCAACTAGCCTATGTAGTGTTATAACTCGTGGAAACAGCTTTGGTCTGGTTCGAAAACAATAAAGCAAAGATCACAACATGGGCGATCTTCGTCGAGGAGCTGAAGAAATGTTTTGGCGGCCCCATTTCCCGCCGCAAAAAGGCCGCACAGACGCTCGCGCATCGAGCCCAGGTGCCACGCGAGACTTGTACAGCATACATACAAGAGGTCCTTAAACTCTGCCCTCTTCAAAACCCGACCATGTCTGAGGAGGACAAGTGTGGCCATTTGCTAAAAGATATAATGAAGACCGTGTACAACTTCTTGATTACGAAGGAAACCTAGCTTCTGCAGCAGATGTGGCCAACCACTGCCGCGCATTTGAGGCTCTCAAGCTTCGGCGTATTTGTCCCAAATTTGGCAGATATCCAAACGTTTCCACTGTGCTAGCGAGGGCGCTGGTCCATCTGAGGATATCGCATCCTTGGTTCGCCGTATTATAAGAGAAGAACTAGGGTTCAAGTTCAAGCGTACATCGCCGATCCGCCTGCCTATTCGGCGCCTACTGCCAATTGCGTGTACCACCAGTGGCTTCAAGTAACAGCACCCCGACCATAGCAACGCTACACAGCCCTGCGGTACGTTTTCGCAAGACGGCGTCAATTTTCGAAGCTACTGAGCGCCATCCCAGCCACTGGGCTACGAGAAAGAATCCCGTAGGAGCCCTTGGTAGCTACCAGCACCTCTACCACTTGACACGGTCTTGATTTGGGAAATGGATTTATTTACAGTGATGTTATCCAGGAAGAGCCAAGCGAACAGATCGGAAGCGGCCGGCACAGTCACCACCTCAACGTCTCCCTCTACCAAAGCACAGCGGGCTTGGCCAATCCGTTTCTGTTAGGAACACGGGAGACAACATCCCTCGTAGAAACCGCGCTGCAACAATATTTTGGGCAGTTAGACTTCACATTTCGGTGAGACGATGGAATTTATCAGTCACGTCCGCCTGAATAAGGTACTTATGCCTTCGCAGTATTTTACAAGTTCGAGCTTACCAGTTACAGTCTTCTCCACCACGTTCTCTGTCACTGTGACAAAATCTTCACTGAAAAAAAAACAACAGTGGTACTGCTGTTAATGAAAATTATTCGTGTAATAAATGAACATGTAAAAAACTATCGGTATAAATGCTGATCAGGTTGCAGCAGACACACGTTGATAATCATGACGACTAGCTTAGGGTATTTCGGTGTAGTGTGTGTGACCCAAATATTCTTTGTCGAGTCTAAGATAACTGAGCCTTCTATTTAACTAGGAAACTCAAGTACCACACATAGCATCCTTCAACTACTCACCCATTTCAGGATAAATTTCTTAGCGTGTGACGTAGAGCTGCGTTTTTCTGTCACTGCCCTCCAATTAGTAATGCGATATTACTCCTCAAATCATGTAGTCATTCGAACCATTTCATTTGCTTAGCATTCGGCATATTTATTTCGCTATCCCTTCCTTGTTTACTTCTACGTGCCCTGAAAAAATTTCCGGCCTACTCCGGTTGCAAAGACAGCAGGCAGCATGCAAATTTCGTTCTAAATGCGTGTACACTTTAAAAGCACAAACATAGGCAATTACGTAGAGCAATGCGGTGAAACCCAAAAACCGGACATGCATAGTTATCATTTATACACCGTGAATAGGCAAAGTCATGAAAGGCGTGTGAAGAATAGGTTTCGCGGTGATTTCGCCCATTTTTGTTGTTCCAACAGTCTTTGATACGTTATGTTTATAGAGAAATAGTGGCAACGCAGTAAACACCTCCCGTTTTTGTAAAGTTTAGGGAGAGTGTTTGGAAGGCTTTGAAAGAATATTTGTCACTATAAGAGCCCTGTGCAAAACTGCTTGTTTGATAAATTCTGCCAAATTTCGGACTTCGGAGGCACATAATCTGACGTTTTATTTTTGCATAGCAATTTGAGTGTCAATTTTCACGTACTGACTAAGGTAGCCGTTAGTTACAGCTGTCCCTTACGGCGCATTGAATAATAATGGTTACACGACCCACTGCACACAGAATCGATATTGCCACTAGTTATTGCTATATAATCAGAGCCATTCGTCGCACTTTTAAAAATACCAGCACGAATTCACATCATGTGCCTCAAATGCCAGGGAAATATTCTTCTAATCTCTGCAAAGCGATTGGTTCCAACGCAAACATGCTGGATAGCCGAATCCGTTCTTAAAAAGGATCCTCAAATATGCTCCGTGATACACGTGTCCTCAGAAGCTCCTAATTAAAGGAGCGAACTATGTCAAAACATGGTTGAAAAGGTTCTGCGGGGATTCTGCAACATAATCTTTAAAAAATCGACTTACTTCGTAACAAAAAAGACGAGGTCGCAACGGGAATAATCGGCGTGTTCAGCAGCTTCTTTCACCTTTTTTAATGTCTCACTGATATCCAAGCCATGATTTGTTCGTCCCATCAAATGGTCGTCCTGTAAGGGAAGATTACATTTTTCCATAAAATTTCTAAACATAAACCCGGAAATGAGGAGCAATATAATTGCGTGTAAGGAGGTCTTTTTCAATCGGCAGAAATAGACAGAAATTTGAATTTTAAGCCCTCAAAAGTCGCAAGCAAACTTACTTTTCTCTACATTTATTGCATAGGTGGGAGACCTCGACGTTTTGCTTCTGGGCACCATGAATTAAACTCTTGGTAATAGTGAAGTTTTAGTGCGCAACATTTTGTAGACCAAATCAGCTGGTACCGGTTATAGGTTGCTTTTAACTGCTTACGGTTGATGTATTTTTTATACAGGGTTGCACTGATTGTACATCTGCTACGTTTAGTTATTTAAATCTTAGTAACGCCACAACCTGAGACTAGAAGCTGAAAATTGCCGCCAGTACTGTGCGAGTGCGAGAGGTGCTGTATGGCCAAAATTGTGTCACCCTTATCTGAACCAAAGTTCTCATAAACTAACAGAAGAGCACAGCACTAAGAAATACATTTATTCCGCATTCTAAGTTATTAACACGAATATTTTTCTCTTTTTGTTGATGAAGTTACCTTTGGATTTTCTGAACATACTCAATGTGATGCTTCTCTGGTGTCTGAAGGGCGATATAGCTGAAAGCTTTTACTATAAAAGAGCGGTGGGGATTTAAAACGCAGTAGAATGATAGAAACATATTTTACTTGAGGTGCGAAGTTGCCTTTTTGTCAGTATATAAAGTTCTTTTTATTGTAGTTGCTGAAGATTGCATTATACCTTATCGTCTAGATTAAAGCGTCAAATGTTATAAACATGATTTTTTAACAACTAAAAATTAGCATGCATTGGTTCTTACAGGTTGAATTAGATCAGCATTGAAGATGAGCATTACCTGACTTGCAGTTACAGCGTTGAGCTGGAAACTTATTCTTGGTAAGGTCATATCCACATACCTTAAGACCACCTAAAGTGTAAAGGAATATTAAAAAAAAGGAAGCCACAATTTCCGCAGTGGTAAACATAATATGATTGTTCAAAGCGCAAGCTATGCGCAGAGGAAATCTTTTAGAAGAAATTTCAAAAATGATTACAGCAGTTGGCGGAGACTTTTCTAATCACTCCTGCTGTGGGGACCATGTAAAATGCATGCCACAGAGAACGCAAACAAATGAAATATATCCCTCTAGACGCATTGCTGCTTCAAAGAAGGCTGTATGTTATCAATATTGTACAGAATAAAGGTTTAAACATTAAAATGATCGTAAAAATGTTCCAAAACCATTCTTTCTGGAATTTTTTTACTGTGACCCCCGGTTATACAGGCACTTGGCGCCTTGGTACAGTCGACAGCGCTTCATATCAACGCGAGCCAGTTGGCCCTCTTCCAAAGCATTCCGCGCGTACATGAAGGACCAGAAAAGCCTGCAAAGCAGTACCCAGGATTGCCTTGTCAGTTGTCCGTGACATAGCAAAATGTTCCTTTAAGGCGTTTGTGGGTGAGTAAACAGCCTTGACGGGAAATCTTGAAGTAAACGAAGAAAGGTGACCATTCCATCTAGACCTATGACAAGCAGTATTTCTCGGGAAGTAAAAGGCAACACTAGCTTAATATTTCCAATACTTTCAGTGTTAAACGATAAACAGCTAGATAACTGTAAGTCGAGGACTGGGGTGGTATTCTCGTGGTTTGTCCGTTTTGTGTCTGTTTCAAAAGTGTCCGTTTTGAGCAAGCCCTGATTGGCTAAATGCTAACACCCGGATGTGACGCCATGCAAGCACAGCAAAGCTAGATTGTACTAGTAGACTCTAGCGGAGCTATGAGCGGCGGCTTCTAGGAGCGCACGATTAAGAGCAGATGATTTTTCGTCGCTTTGTTATTGGTTCGCTGGCGGAAGAATAAATAAATAAAAGATAGCTCAAAAGAGGTTTATTCTTTTAAAATGTGATTACAAGAACAGTTTCGCAAAAGTCAATCCAAAGCCCACCTACAACTGGAAGTACCGTCAAATCAAACGAACGCACAAGGGACGTTTTCAAAGCGGACAAGCACGAGAATAACACCCCTGATCTTGTTTGCTTCTATTTTCTTTTATACTTTCTTTGCGCTTCGTAGACATTCTTGCACTTTGTCTACACACCAAAATTTCAACTCCTGTTAGCCTTCATGGACACAAGTAAAAAGCCCAAGTCGTGTGACTTGAGAGCATCGCACGGCGTTTTGCACGTCATGAATGATGTCGTATGATGACCAGCAGAGACAATGATATCACCTAGATATTTATGTATATAAAATTCTAAAACCACCATGTAATAGGTAAGCTACGAATTATCGACCAAGCGGTAGATATGAGCGATGAAGTGAAGGTAAGAAAGGTTAAAATAATTATTTGTGGGTTTCGAATACAATAAGACAAAAATGTGTGGAATGAGTGAAACGGAAGGAAAGGAGTAGCAACGGACACGGCAGTAGAACTATCTTACAACTTTCTGCACGCCCAAGATAAGGAAGAAAGCCGTGGTGAGGCAGGATAGTTACAAACCCAGTTACGTTATTGCACAATTTATCATGTGCTATTCGTAAACTAAGACTTATTATAGCACTATGGGTTCTCTTTGCTTAGCGATGGGAACTAGAGTCACATAGCGGCGGGAATAAATCTGCCTACCCTACCACCCTGGCTGCAAAATATATGTTGTCTCCGAGTTATTTTAAAGACTTTAATTTGTTTAAACCTTGCATAAAAGACATCGGGAGATCCACCATGGAGTGTTTACTCATGCTGAGTTGAAAACAAGTAAGCAACGAGTTCTGCGTAAAATCGAGCAGTGCGGGCTTCCTAAAAAAATTCCTCATTAAAATCACACTGTCTTCACTTAAAATTGTACAATCACAACAAATGAAAAGGCGTACCGCGTTTAGCACTATTATGAGGTAAGTAAGGAGCTCTTGCGTCGACTTGAAGGCATCACGGTATCCCTTGCTTGTGATCATGCAAAGTTCGACGACAAATACGTCGTTCGATACAGTGGGTGCAGCTGTGAATAAAAAGAAAAAGCGAAAAGTTTCTACAATAGGTATTTCGGGGTTTTATGCAGAGTTCTGACTTTCTGAGCTATGACTTAGCGCATTCGACTCCACATGTGAAAAAAAAGCTGTATGTAGATTCTGAAAGCAGAACGTCGGAGCGACAATGTAAAAGTTAAAGAAGGATATTTCATTAGAAATTTTTATATTTGTGAAGCACGACGGAAGAACATAAAAAACTGTGGGGTCAATATACAACATGCTTTTTTTCTTAAGCTGTACTACTGTATAAATTGAAGCTAAGCTAGTCGCGAATTGAAGTGAGACATTAAAACTACAGTTTCAAAGCAGACATTTGGCTGTGTGCCCAAATCGGACATTCCACACTGGCTGACATCTTTACAAAAACATTAATTCACTGTGGGGAACAAACTAAGCACTTCTCGGGTTTACTGCGACAACGGTAGTCAAACACATTTTACAGAGACTTGCGAAGTCGCGCTTCCAATTCTTCTATGTCGTTAGGTAAGTTATATAATGGGTATCAAACAGGCCTGCACAAAACCCCGGCTGAGGTTCACGCTTCTCCGGTTTTACTTTGGTTTCCAGCGCACTTTCTACTGCTGATACAATTGAATAACGTCTGTAACTCCTGCTTCGAGACGCGGTCTAAATTACTTTCGGTTTCGTTTGTTACTCATGCAAATGCTGAACTTCTTTAGTTATTATTACCACACAATGCTTTCGTAACAACGTTCGTAGGTATTCTTGTGTTCCCGGCTTTGTACAAATATTTCATGCGAGAATGGGGTAGACCTAATTTGCGCTCTCTTGCAGTCAACAATTTTGCAATCATTGTTTTCTAACTGGGAGCATTCCTCTGGTAACTTAAATCTGCTTATGTAGCTCGAATGCGAACGCAGCATGTTTGCGCGAGATCCTCCAAGGATATTTTATACAACGTCGGTCTGCCCTATCGTCTGGTCGCCGGTCAACAACACCCCTACTACGTTCGCTGTATGGGAGGCACCTCTGGCGAGCTCCGACTCCGGATTCAGAAAGAGTTCATTTTCCGAGATTAAGAGGACCGTATGAGTGTCGGACCCAATTAGAACTGAACCACCCGTATAACAATCGCAACACCTCGTCTTGTGAGCAAATGTTCCCTCCCCCTGAACTTTACGAAGACATCTACACTCCTAACATCGTGTAGGATTCTCTTCTCTTTAGTTGCTTTGTCTCCATTGGTTAATAGGCCGCCGTTTACTCGCCAGTTTGTACTCCGAAGCTACGAGTACCCTTACGATAGCTTCGAAAAAACGAAAAAAGACACGCACGTTGTAGCAATAAAGTATCGCTAGTGGAACCCATTACCCTTGTGCATTCAATGCATCTAAGCCGTCTAAGTGCTTGCTTGAATTCTCTTTCCGGCTCTCTTTCGTTGAAATATAAATACCTCCAAAGCCAATATATACGTGGCGTCAGCTACAGGGGTGATTAGTTCATTTGCTTGCCCCCGCGCCTCCGGGAATACACTTACTGTCCCGTCCGTAGGTTTTTCTCTTTTTTTTTTGCTACATGACAGCGTGCGACATTTTGTACCATCTGTCGGTCACAATGCCATGCTTTGCCTCATGGGGGACTGATTAGTTTCGCACTCAAAATGCCATAAACCTTTTTGGGAAAATATTGGTTTTTTGCCGTTACATCAGGCCTCCCTTTCTAGATAGAAACGTGGTAGCTTATACGTCCTGCACCCTCTAACCTTAGAAGGAAGGTTTTTTCCCAATATATTGCAAATAAACTTTTCTTGTACTCGGCATGCAATTCATAGCTGAAGAAAAATACTAATATCAACACGTGCGATATTTTTGGTAAATATACTTACTTGTGCCACGTGAAAGAATTAATTGTAAACATTTAATTTTCTGATCGATTGTACTTATTATCTTTAGCGACATCAGAATTTCTATATCCGAACAAACAGTTTATCTAGTCCCGCTTTTGGCACACTTTATACCTTGTACATCTGTGAGGTTAATATATTGCCGCGAACCATGCACTTGGGTTTGTTTATTTGTTGTTTTGCTTTTGCCGCCCGGCTGCGCTGGTCTGTGTTATCGGTGTTGTGTGTGCCAAGGGAGGCGCGTGTTCCGTTCTTTCTTTCTGTGCCGCATGTGTTATCTCATTCTATAGGGAGAGCGTTCGGAAGCTAACGCGACCAGCTTAGAATATCTTCGTTGATCTACAGTGTTCTGGATACAATTCGACTATTCCAGAAACCCTCGCGCCGAGTGATAAATTCTCGCTGAGGAGATGCCGCGGCATTCGAATCGCCGGAGCTCGCCTGCACACGTCACATTGATGACTGTGCCTCGCCGCCTGTGTATTCTTTGAGTAGCTAGGGGAGCACAAGTCCGCTCCAATAAACTTGTTTTCCTTGAATACGACCGTGTCGTCTTTGACTTCATGACAATATTACATACAGTCCTGCCCCTACAGTGTAGCGTCATTCCCAGTAAGAATATTGGCCTAGAACACATTTTGACTCTCTTTGATCATGTCTTGTCGGGTCGAACTTTCGTTGCACGTTCACCGGTCTTTAGCAAGCGCGTGATAGCGAGGCATGGGAACTTCTGTACGCTGTTCGTTACCACTCAATGTGGTTCTATTTCCTCAGTTGTATTGAAAAAGCAGGAACCCGCACTTACCTGTAGCGGTTGTGGTTGGCGGACGGATCTGCCACCATCGACGGATATTTGCTGGTCCCCATCGAACTGCAAAAAAAGAAACATCAGAGACAAGAAGTATCAGGCAATTGTTAGGAGGAATTTTCGAAATGACAATACTGCTTTTTTGTGAAACGTTCCACTTAGCACCCAGCTAGTGCAATGAGATCTATTTTGTTATTTTACAGCATTCTTTACTGCTTCTTTTGATTTCCGCTACAGCTCAACAAAAAGATTGTGGTAGCTGCGATACACCACTGTGTATCTGGCGCAGTCTGCGCCAGTTAGCCGCAAAACTTCTCTTTTATATGGCGCGTACTCCTTTTCCAAGTATGCATTCTCTGGTATTTAAAACGCAATCGCCCGCTGCTGGTTTTGTCTAATCTTTGGCGTCACCACTTAGGCTATTACAAACGTTGAGACAGTGGCGTGCACTGGGGTGCTGAGGAGAGACAATGAGGTGAAGGGTGGCAACAAATTTTAGAGCGTAGCTTTATACCACTACCAGCCAACGGTTCTTTCGTGGCGTGCGGGACAAAAAACTTCCAACGCGGCTGCGAAGGAAAGGGCGATTTTCACTCACGCAGCAGTGTTGATGGCGCGCGAAGTTTGCCCAGCGTTACCCGCGCAGTTTACACAGTCGCGTGCATTGGTACGAACCAACTTTGTTGTCTGCTTTAGCGACGGTTGTTTTGTGCCTGTTTAGGCGCAGCTTCGCGTCCATTGCGCACTTCCTTCACACGGCTTGATTAAATTGTTCGATAGCACCTCCAGGGTATCCCGGACACGACGGAATTAAGTGGTCGCACGGCAAAGATACGTTAAAGATTGGCTTGCAGGGCACGAAAATAAAATGTAGAGACCACATACGCATCTGGCCTCTAAACAAGTACTACCTTTTGCGCACTGCTTCCCACGAATGGGACTCCATTTTCTAAATTGGTGAATACGATTCGGTTGTGTTTTAACAGGTATTACAAAAGGCGACAACTAGTTCTGGTAAAAAGCGATTGTAAGATATTCCCTCAGCTATCTCGTAATTCTTAAATTTACTAAACTAACCAGTTTAAGTCGGCATAAATGGGAATCTCTAAGCTCACAAGCCGAATTGTTTCGGTGCCTGCGTTTGTGTCGCGCGGTGGTGTAGCCCCAAGCTAGCACATCGGGATGGCTAGGCTCCGCTGTCTCACCCTTCGAATGATGGTCCTCGCCGTTTTCTCTCTGCCGACGCACGACCGGGCTACAGCGGCGGCATACGCCGCTATTCGCCGGCAGTGGCCGACGTTTCTGGGTTCGGGACGCCGTTCTTGCAAATTCTAGGTAACGGCCGGCAGAATCTCTGGTTTCACTCTTTGTAGAGTCACGTGTGTGAGTTCAAGTGACGTCGCCTGGGCAATTGTTGTGGGTGCCGTTTACAGCTTTGCTTTCCAACCACCTTCACAGCGTGGATTGGAGCCATTTTTGTTTAGTTAAAGGGCGGAAGGCCCACAATTTACCTTTGAGTAAGTATGGTCTTAACTCCTTCTTGTGAACACTTTATTTCTTTCGGTCGTAAAATGTATATATCCTTTAAATAATTTATTGCTGCTATTTCCCCGGAGAACACCAAATGGATCTTCTTTATTGATAGTGGCCAATATAGCATTGAAATTGGCTTTTATATTCTTATCGGCTTTGAAATTGAATGAGTCGGGCTCAATGCACTGTGCACACAGCCTTTTTAATAAGGTACGCAGGCTTCAGGGTCAGCTTGATATCAAGATCAGCAATTGTTTTCTTTCTTTACCCGCCGTGGTAGTTGAGTTGCTAAGGCGTGTTGCTGCTGAGGCCAAGGGCTCAAGTTCGATTCTGACCACAGTGGCCGCTTTTAATGCGGAGACGGAAGGCAGACACAACCGTGTATCGACATTTCGGCGCACGTTATATATCACCGGGAGGTTGAAATTAACTCGGAGCTCTCCTTTACGGCTCGCCTCATAGCCCTGTTGAATATTTGGTGAGTTAAAGTCCCACATTCTGAGTTTGATTTGCATTAATCGTGCTTGTTTTGATTACAGTGGATGTGGCACAAAAGTGTCGTCTTAGTTAGGTTAACCATTGTATAGATTCGTAAAATTCCCCTTACATCAATGCACTACCGTTGTGAAGATTTGAGACGATGTTGCATCTCAACATCGGAATGCACAATTTATTACGCAGTGCCTTCGTGTCGATTTCGCCCACTCCTCACCTGGTTGACATTTGCGTTTAATACTTCCTATCGCAGAATATTCTGCAGGTTTCTTTGCAACCTTCGCAATTTAATTTCCCAACCAAACAGGCCACATTCTTTTAACAGCCGTTCAGGTACGACATACCTGTGGCAGCTTTAACGGGACTCTTTGTTACCTACAGGGTGTTTACGGGTATATGCTAACTTCTTATTTTTCCCACTAATTATAGAGTAACGGCGAACGTCAAAGCTTGCAATAAAAGATGTTAAGCTCCCGTCAGGCAGCCCAAACGGCTTAATTTCACGAACTTTTCATGTCGTCTTTTTTGACTAGACGGGATTTCTTCAAGCACCTGACTTGAAAAGCCTAGTTTTTTACGAACTTGGATGGTCGTTGTCAGGTTATATATTGCCATGTCTTTTCCGGACCACATGTCCTTATTTCATGCTCTTGATTTCATTGTAACCAAGTCTCTATTTGTATAGTCGAAAAGTGTTATTTTTACCAAGATTCATGGCCGGTGTTCGTTTTTAGTTATTTTCACGTCCTTTCCCGACTAGACGCTCTTCCATCATACTGTACATATCAGCGTAATTTTTCGTTTAAAATCTATTTTTTTTACGAGATAACACGAATCACTAGCAAAATAATGGTCTGAAAAGAGAAGACTCGTTCACAATGATTCCGGTACTACTCATAAGTGGAATCACCCACCGAACCAATTACCTAGGTCTAAAAACAGCGGAAAAATAAAAATTAAACATTCTATTTCGACAAAACATACAACACAGCGCTTGGACTACCGGTCAAGCCTCAACCGAAAAATTCCTGCAACTAGGGGTGCATAATACGTGGCATGAACTGACAGAAGCGCACCGGGCAAGCCAACTGGAACAGCTCAACCTTACAAAAACAGGCAGAGCTGCCTTGTGCCGCCTAAACTATCAGGGCCCAATAGGAAACTGAAAACCAGCAACAACGCATCTCCTTCAATTGAAGGACGCACTTCGAAGTGGCAAGCATCCCACGAAACATGCACCCCGTCTACCACAAGAAACGTCGTGAAGCCAGAGTGAAAGCACTCCACAGATCCTACAGAAACGATCAAAACAAAAGACACGTCGATGCGGCAGTGTATCCAAGCCAAATAAATAAACGAGCCCATACAATAAGCGTTGTAGACTTTAAAGGTTCCGACCTATCATCGGAAGCAATCAAGACGGGATACACGGACTCAGCGGAGGAGGCAGCGGTTGCGCTTGCCATCACCACAGCGCTGGAAACCAAAGAGCATTTCACAGTGCTCACAGACTCGCAAGCAACCTGCAGGAATTGCCAAACAGGCTTTTTTTTCTAAAATGGCGCTTGAAATATTATCCAGCGTATTCCAAGCACGCCGAAACCCACTACACATCTACATTGTGTGGACACAGGGGCATGGATCCCTAGACGGTAACGTAGCTGCCGACGCAGTTGCCCGAGACCTCTCACTCCGGGAACTTGCCTTGTCGGGAACACACTTCTTCGGGATGCTACACAGTCATCCCATTGCAAAACGAAGTAAAAACATGTTGGACTACCTCAGGCTTAGAAGAACAAAATACCCACCTTCACATCCAAAGCTCACCAAAGAAGAATAAACACAACTACGAAGACTTCAGAACAATTCATTTCCACGTGTCACACAGTTGCATATGATACACCCCACATTATACAAGTTCGAATGTCAGATCGGAAGAGGAACGCCCAACACCCTATACCACATGATGTGGGAGTGTAAGTGCGTCAAGGAACTGCCGGAGGTCCTGGTGCCATTACCGGAGCAGTGGGAGGCCGTGCTGACCAACGCGTTCCTGAAGAACCAGCGTCGTCTGGTGACCCGGACTCATCATGCTGCGGCAGGCCATGACATCCCGGACTAGGCACGCGGACAATGGGGACTATCACCTCAAGACCAACGCAGATCATCCCCCGCTCCTTTACCATTTGTGGAAAATAAACTGCTACTAAACTAATACTACTACTACCAGACGTCTGGGCAATAGAGTTTGTGTGGTGTTACATAATGTTGCATAATGTCGTATAATATTGGGTAAAATTGCAGATAATGCGTAATAGCATAAAAGAGTTTGTTTATTATTGACGAGTGCAATTAAAAGAATATTGGCATCGCATTAGGAATTTTGTCTGTTCTAACGCAAGTAAAACTAACACGCTCCCTTTATTTTCGTGCACGTTCCATAAGAGTGAGGGATTACCGTATTAATCCGACAGCACAATAACGATAAACAAATCGGTCTGGAGCTTCCCTGACATCTTGTTTCTTCTGGTTTTTTACTGAACCTGTATGTATGTATAGTTGTGTTTATTGGCGCAAGGGTACCTAAGAAACAAGAGCGCCAGAAACATATAACGTGTCCTTCGATACGTAAAGTTTGTGCTTAAAAATGTATGCCGTAAGTATTTCACATCCGAAAGCACTGTATATATGGGTGTAGAAATTGAGGCACATTGACACATGGAGGCAAATGAACCCGGCTCCTTTGTAAAATAAGGTATATGGATATGTGTGTTGTAAATGTAAAACATGCTTTAAGATCAATTCGTGGAGTGCTCGATGCTTATGAATTACTTTGAAGGATGGTCCACAATAAAAACTTCCCACATTCCCAGGTAGGACTACGCCGGCGATAGTGTTCTTACTTCTATCATTAAAAGCACCCCTATATTTTCTGAAAGGCCTTTGACACGTTAGAATATAGGGACAAGGATGGACAGGTGTGCTAAATGTAAACGGGCGGACGTGACGTCTTTCAAAATAGAATTGCAAGCATTATTCTTCGAATACATTGTCCTAATATAATAGCATAGATGAGTGCTTTATAAGCAGTCTGAAGATCTAGGAACAACTGGTTACTTTTTACATAGAGACGTTCAATTGGATTTGTCCTGAAGACTCCGGAGACATCGTGAAAGCCCAAATGTAGCACCGCGTCCCGTATGTTACACTTCCAAGTCAATGTGTGGCGTAACTAAACTGGAAAAGAGGCTCATAAGTCACCCGTTATAAGCAGCTTAAGAGTGCTGCGACAACACTTTTAAAATATTCATGGGGCCTAGGCATTTTTGTTGGAATGTCTTTATGTGCCGTATTAACGTTAGCTTTTAGTCAAGTATAACACCTAAAAATTTTTAAGCGCAGGACACTTTAGGGGCTCGCCTTGTGGTCGCAGCTCACTCGCTGGACCCAAGTAGAGCCACACGGCGTTCCGTCGTAGTGGCTGTCGCCGCGGCGTTACCCAGAGGCTTCGAACGCCAAGCGGTTTATATAGTCATAAACGTTCGAAACTCGTCGGACTGCTGGCGCTTGTCATACATCTCCCCGTTGTTTAGCACAAAGAAAAAATGTAGGTACATTTCAGGCAAAACTTACGTAATTAACCGGCAGCTCCCGTCTTCATTTAGTTAGGAAAGCTCGTTGGGCTGGTTTTAATCGAAAAGCAAGCGAAAAAAAGTGGCAGTGCAACGCCGGCATGTTTGGGAGGAAAACCAACCACAAAAAGGACAGAACTCCCGCTGGTGCAATTTCTGAGAGGGGGCGCGAGCACTGCAAAGGTGAGGAAATTTGAAGTGCATATGTGGTAGCAGTGAGCGGGTAACGGCGCTACTGCCCATTATGGCGAATCACTGCTCTGAACGCCCGACAGCTTTCACATTCAGTGCAACCGGCTTAACTTTTTGTTCTTCCTTGAAGGGAATCCTTTCTCCGATCAGTGTGATGTCGGGTTCAGTACGAATTCACGCTGTCTTGTAAGGAAAACACACGTACTTTTTTGAGGATTCATTTTAAAAGCAATTTGCTTTGCAATTCGCAAGCCCGTTCACGCATAACTGTATCTTCATTTCACGTAGGAACAGGTTGCGTGAACTAAAGCCTAATCTGGACGTCGTTAGCATACGTTGAGAAGGAGGATGTGGGTGGACCAACGATCTCCCAACTGAATTCACTTTAACTGTAAACACAGTAGAACCTAATTCGCCACCCTGAGGAACAGCCGTTTTCCCGTGTATGTTCGGGACATACCACTTTTCCTACTTTTACCCTACATTTTCGCTGTGACAAATAACTTTGAATAGTGTTTAACATGTGTCCAGACACACCGAAAGCCTAGAGATCACGCAGTATACCGTGGCACCAAGTTGCGTCTTCTGAATTTTCTAAGTCAAAGAATACTTAAAGAGAGTGCTGTTTGTGGATGAAAGCGTCTTTCACGTATGACTCAAAGGGTACTAGCTGGTCAGTTGTGCTCAGGACTGGTCCGAAATCCGTCGGCCTGTACGGGATGCCATTACATAAAGAAAATGCATTAGCCTCGTATTCGCAATTTTTCGAAAACCTTTCCCAGGCAACTTGTCGGGGCTATTGGTCGGTAATTGGCAGGTAGTGAGGCATCTTTCCCCTTTTAAAACAGCAACTAAAACTGCTTTTCTCTAAGGCATCAGAAAATATCCTGTCGCCCATATTTTAATTCATAATTGCAAGAGTGTATGCAGAGCTTTTGTGTGTAGATGTTAGATCATTGTACATGATTTCCTATCTGCCCTTAGCCGTAAAGCCTTACATGTTCCCAGAGCCACCGAAAGCTCTGTTAGGGAACATTCGGAGTTGTACAGTTCGTGAGATTTTCTGTTGTCACGACTCCGCTTTTTTTCTTTAAAGAATTTTTGTGTTGTTAAAAAGCATTCATGTGATAAGTAGAAGTTGACACATATTGAAAGTGTTTTGCAAGTGTGTTTGCCTAGTCATCTATAATGTCGCCTGTACTGTTCACCGAAGGTAACCGGTGTGCTTTTCGCTCATATAGCTTTTTAATTATCTTGCTTGCTTTGCCTGTGTCTGTGTGTGAATTGACTGACCTTATAAAAGAGCGCCAGCTCTCCCTTTTCGCTTGCTGGAGAATATGCCTTCCGGATGTGTTAGCTCATTTAAGGAAGTCAAATTTTGGGATGTGGGGTACCGGCGAATGACACCCCACGTCTTATTTTGAGCCGGCCGTGCACGGCTACACTCCTTACTCCACTACGGCCTCTTAGTGCTACGTGTGGTGCCGGATGTTTGCGGAGTTGAGCACTTAGCAGCATGAAGAATATGTGCCGCGTTTCGTCAATGCCCAAATGGTTTCAAATTGTGCATAAATGTTGTGATAATTGTTTAAATTTTAGCCGATCTGCACCAGATTCCTTAAATCTTTTATGACAGATGGAGCTGTTAGGGCTTTTGTCAGAGACTTTCATGATGACTGGGGAATGGTTGCTGCCGTAATGGGGGTCGTCCACTCCCCATTCAAAGGGACGGAAAAACACAGAAGAGACAATTGCTTGGCCTATGTGCGAGTATGCGTTGTCTGTAGCGTTGCGGTATGTCGGCTGTTTTTTATATTGAATAGCAACCTGAGGAAGATAAAAACGTTTCGAGCAAGCGTCCCCGGGCATGCGTCTATTCAGACACCCAGAGTTCACTGTGAGCATTGAGGTCGCCAATTACTTCCGCCAGCTCATCCATCGGGGACTCAAATTCTTAACTGTTTTCAAGTCGGTATCTTGTGGGCACAAGATATTTGAATAGAGCTTGTGGAGGTTTTCATATATGTCATCGAGGTTTCCTATTAGGCCCCTACAGTTCCGTTAGACAATTCTTTGACCTTCCATAAGGTCTGGAAAAAAAATTCTGCGTGTAGGTTTTGCTTGGATGGAGACATTTATGTCACTGAGCCCGAATCAGGGTGAGTGACTCGAGGAGCCTGCGGTTTCTTCCTATTGCCAGACTGTCCCGCTGGTGTTTGGACGATTGCGATGCATGGCGAAGTGGCTTGACATCCATGACGTCATCTCAGTTTTGGGTGATTGACGAGCGGAGGTTTTATGACGCCCACCACACAACGTGTTTGATAGGGTGGAAGAAGATCCCGCCACCACTTTTCTTGAAGTGCTGGACATGACTGCAGAAGAGGGGCCTCCCACACCAACATCCGTCGCCCATAGAGTTTAGGTGGCGGGATTGTGTGGAGTGGCGACGGCAACCCAAAACTTTCAAAAATTTTGTGAAAATTGTTTTCTACCCTTGCAACGCCTTCTTAGACCGCGGGTGTTCAGGGTAGTTTGGGCTGCCATATGACAACGCCTCGTCCCGGTAAGGCGGTACGTACTCATTTCACAGACGGAAAGCGAAGAGCCCAATTGCCGCCTATCCCCGGAGTATGGGGCGTCTTTGGGTAGTCCTTTTTAAGCATAGAAAACCTGAGGAAGAAAAAACGGGTTCGAGCAATGGGATGCTTTTAGACATTTTAGGTTACATGTGCATTTCGTCCCAAACTCCTGCAATAGCGAGAGCATCTCGGGGGCCCTTCACAGTTCTGCACTTTGTAATGTGGTTTTTCAATATTTGAATGGTTGTAATTTCAAGATTTCACAGGTTTGTTTTCCCTTTCCGGACGACTTTGACCATGCCAAAAGGGCTGCAAAAAAACGTCGCGTACTTTTTTGCTTGGATGGAGACATTTATGCCCCATTTGGCCAATCAGGGTAAAAGGTCACTTTTGTGTTTTTTTCCATAATTTTGTTTCCGCCACGCCTCATGGTGATGCGTCGCACCGCGATTAGCCTCTGCTCGCGCAAACATTCAAGCAGGTCAGGCTCTGATTTATTCAGCAGTTCTGATTCTGGGATAACACCTTCGTAGCCATTAAGGGTACGGTGAGGAGTTACTGTGATTTAAAGGTCAGCTAATTTGGTTTGCTTGATAAGAGTGTTGGAGTGATCTTTATTCTTCAATTTGATCAGCAGGTTTCCAGAGGTGAACTTCGTCGTTTCATTGTTTTTGCCTACCTGTCTTTTAACAAATTTTGATAGTGAACCAGCGAAACAGTCGGTCTAGTTGAAAATTGTTCATGACTGGAACGGCGCACAAAAAACGGAACCTAGGAAGAGGACACAAAGAACGCAGTCTGCAACTAAATTAGTTATCAGAAAAAAAACACATATAAAGGCTCTGTTACGACTTTTAGGGGCCGACATGGGCATGTGGATTCCGCATACACGTTACACGTACGGCGCTAGCAGGTTAATTTCTTGATGTAGCAAGACCGGCGATGGGTTACTTACAGGGTCATCTTTCTGAGAAGAAATATAGAAGGCTTCTTCCAACTCTCTTGGCACCTGTTTTATGTGGGAACATAAAGCATCTGTGTACTTGAAACATGGTGTGCGACCACATTCTGCACAATGGAGGGCCAAGTGAGTGAAGGGGCGAACTTAAAGACTCGACAAATTCTATCTTAATCGTATGTTAATACGGCGTGTAGTCTGACCCACATACACATGACCACATATCATCGCGATCCGGTATACAACGTCTTTCTTGCATTTAACAAATCGGAGCGAATGGCGCACTGTATATTCTTGGGCACCTTGTGTCTGTTCGAACTTCTTTCGAACGAGAGAGCACACAGTACTGAGCTTATTCTTCGCCGAAAACACCACCTTCACACCAAATCTCGCTGCCGCTTTCTTTAACCGATGTGATAACCCGTGCACGTTCAGAATAACCGATAATGGGCCTCGCTCATCCGGTTGACGTCCTTTTTCATTGCGCCCTGCACTGCGCAGAATGTGGTTGCACACCCTTTTTCAATAACACATGAATTTTACGTCCCGACAAGAAACAGATGCCAAAAGAGTTGGTAGAAGCCTTCCACATTTCTTCTCAAAAGATGACTGGGTAAGTAACCTGTCTCTGGCTTTACTTGATAAGATTAACCTGCTAGCTCTGCACGTCTAAAGTGTATGCGGAATCCCCGTGCACATGTGTGGCCCTACAAGTCCTGTGACAGAGCCTGTATACGTGTTTTTTCTGATAAAAAATCAGTTGAAACCTGCGTTGTGTGTGTTCTCTTCCCCAGCCCCGTTCTTCTGCTCCCAGTTCCAGTCATGAACCTTTGCAGCTGAATACAGATTTGCTAGAGGTGGGGGTTGCCTTATCAGCTGACTTCATTATCAGAAAGTGTAAGAAGTTGTCAAGGTTGCTGAAGTTAAGGTTTGAAATTGGTTTCAAAATTGCTTCGGTGTAGTCTCTTTTTAGGAGCCTATCAGTTGTTGCGGAGATGAAGAAAGAAACCATAAAATATGGAATAAACTTGGTAGCAAGACCAATCGCCCACCACCGAGCCCAACAAAAGAACGTCGCTTTGCAGCACACATTAACCATACGTTCCCGCTATAACCATAGGCTCGGAAGCTAGGGTAATGTATTCGCACAGGGTTAACCCTCACCGCCTGAAAAAAAAATTATTTCTTTGCAGTGCGCAGCCAGAAGTGGCGAAGACCGCAGATGCCGAGCGGAACGCGTTCCGCTCCCCGCTAGCAGACGACGCTCGCTTTTCTCGCGCAACTCGCAATTTCTTTTGCAGTGCGCAGCCAGAAGTGGCGAAGACCGGAGATGCCGAGCGGAGCGTGTTCCGCTCCCCGCTAGCAGACGACGCTCGCTTTCCTAGCGCAACTCGCAACCGCGGCGCCGCGGTGGCGAGAGTCGCGGCCGGCCGCCTTCTCTCCACGGCCGCGGCGGGGAGATACGGAACTGAAACTAAAGCGTGGCAAACTGTTCGCATGGCGACGCAGTGAAACATCCCCCTCGCGAGGGGCACGATCAAATGCAGAGCATTTCCTGGGGCGCACGATGTTAAGTAGTTTGCGTTACGTTAATGTTGTTGCACTTATGGCAGCTGCTGACGAGAGAGCGCTCGTCAGCAGTAAAATTGGCAGCCTCGGCGCACGTCGAGTCCGAGAGAGGGGAGAGAGTGTCCTTGAAACGTGCCTGGGCGCGCTATCGAATGTTGATCGCGCCGATAGCGAAACGTCTGAGCCGGGCATGTCGAGGCGAGCGATGCGGACAACTACGGACACCAAGAACGGGTGACTTTCGGGAGTTAAAGAAATGCTCTGCATTTAAAAGAACAGAAAGGAGGCAAAGAAAGTTGAAAGGACAGTGTTAGGACAGAAATGAGAAGTGGTCCCGAAAAGGCGACTGGCCGGTCCCCTGGGATGAGTCAGGCTGAGGGCACCCTCTGCGAGAAGCGGGCCCAAATTGGCGTGTTGCCTCCTCCAGGGGACCATAAAGGTCAAAAACAACCCTATCTTTGGTTCAGCCACCACGATGCCCTTTTCCCCGGACACGGCAAACCCACGCACAGCCTAGAGCGCGAGCGGGTCCAACCTACTTGAGCTCGGGGTCCGTGGCGTCGCCACTACCATCCCCTTTAATACACAAGGTGTCACGTGCGGGGTTTACTGAACACTGCTGGTGCGACAAGTGCTTGAAGGACTGTTTTCCAGAAGTTAAGGACTTAGAATGCCTAATATAGGTATCCTTTCATAGTGACGGGGCTGCTAAGTACGGCGCTGCAAAATTCGAAGTTAGGTGTTTTTCGTACCGAACCTGTACCTGAGTTGTCAGACATAGCGTAGAGGAGCTGCTCAGAATGATCCTGGCCACCCGGGCATCTTTAACATGCGCTGAAATGCTACACACGGGCGTTTTTGTTTTTCGTCTTTATCAGACACGAAATCGAGGAGATCCACCCTGAGTGCCAAATACAAAGCAAACTTCTCAACTTGCAAAAATGTGTGTCCAAGGTTTAGCTTGGATTAGTATGTTTGTACCTTCAGGCTTGTTCTACCTACAATGTAGTTATATTTGTTAGCCTAGAAAAGTTAGCGCTAAAAGCGCGAAGCACAAATACACGCAGGCGCGTTCCCCTTGCTGGACGGTTTACAACCATTTCTTGTCCCCATAGAACCTAACTGATGCATATCTAAAACCAGAGCTGTTAAAGCTTCAGCTTTGTTCGGCGGCCTTCGCAAAATGTGTAAGCGAAATAATTTCAAAGAAAAACGCGGAGAGAACGTCTGTCAAGCCATTTGTTCACAATCCTCACGTGGAGGCGGCGACCAAACCAAATGCAAAGAAGTGGAGGTCTTCCGAGGCAAGGACGGGCTACAAGAGGATTTGCCCTACGTTGTTGTACCGCCGGAAGACGACGACGAAAGGAACGACTACTATGTCTACTGAATGAAACACTAAGTTTTCTTTTACCGCCTCTTCCCGGAAATAATTTAGTATTTTGAGGCCCCCGCGTATTTCAACAACCGATTTAGCCCTGGCCAATCCCCCCTTGTGGGCACGTGTCGAAATCTTTGATGACATCATCATCATCATCATCATCATCATCATCATCAAAACAGTTTATATACTTTAATGGTTTTTGCTTTACAGTGCCGTCAAAAACGAATTTGCACTGCTAGGTTCTGGCTGCTCCCTCTTTACTGGGACCCGCTGTCAGTGTGGGGAGAAGCTAGGTCGACTCGCAGCTGAGCTGTTTGTTCAGCCTTGCACCACTGGGTTCTAGCTGCGCCAATTTCTCGTATACATGCGTATTTTATTATGTGCTCTTGGCACTAATGTCCTTGCCTATAGAAGCTATATTTTCATTTAAATAAAAAAAAACGTTCCCCATCAGTTTTCTTGGTGGTTTGCTTTTTTTCAGCATAGCAAGAATTACGAGAAACATTTCCTTTTCCTTGACTGCAAGTAGAACAGCATATCATTCATGGGCACGGCAAACATATTTCTACTAACTTGCAAGGCATATTATTTACTTGCAAAAAATGCACCCTAAGCAGCAGTGGCGAGTCGTTGTTAAATGTTTTAAAATGTACAATGAACACTTACACGATCGCACAGGTTCACTCATTCTTTCTTTCACTTTGAAGACTTTATGCAATGTAGTGCCATCATCAGATCGTTGCCCGGTGGTCAGTGGTTCAATTCTCAGTTCATGGTTCAAAATTCCGCGCTGAAAATAAAACGGAATCACTGTACAGCACTCAACCCTTGTCGCTGCTGGAAGCTTTATTTGCTACTTATTAGGCACTTGACTTCACCTTCGGCTGCACCTGAGTCGGCAGCATTCTTCGTGGCCTGAACACCTATAAAGGGGAGCACTGCTATGCGGCTTTTTGAGAAAATCTTTGCCAAATCGCCAGGGCAGCTCACACTGAGAGTACCATGCTTGAGGACCATAATTAACACACAATTTAGGAGCGCAGAGTGTACTGTTGAGCCCTGACGGGATAAGAATGGGGTGGAGTGCATTCGGCAAGCATTCTCAGATGATTATTGGCAGCACACCATTCTTCCTGAAGAAGAAAATGTGTGACAGCTGTATCTTACCGGTACTCACCTACGGGGCAGGAACTTGGAGGCTCTCTAAGAGGGTCCAACTGAAAGTGAGGACGACTCAGCGAGCAATGGAACGGAAGACGATAGGTGTAACAATAGTAGACAAGAAGAGAGCGGAGTGGATCAGGGAATAATCGCATGCTAAGGACATACAAGTAGAAATTAAGAAGAGGAAATGGGTGTTGGCAGGGCATGTAAAGGGAATGTATAGCAACCGCTGGAAATTAAGGGTAATGGAGTGGATCCGTAGAGAAAGCAACCATGGCAGGAAGTTGGATAGGCCGATGAGATCAAGAAGTTTGCAGGAAAATATTGAACGCAGTTAGCCAAGAATCGGAATAATTCGAGACCTATGGGAGAGGCCTTTGCCCTGCATTAGTACACAGGATGATGATGATGAGGAGGAGGAGGATGAGTATATTGCCTTTTTTGTTTTCTTTCTCAAGGCCACCATGCTGGCGCTTGGTAATTTATGTCACAGGCAGTTTCTGAGCAAAGCCATAACCCGAAACTCTTACTTATAGGTTAGAAGCACCGGTTTAGAAAGCAGTTTTGAATCCAGCCAATCACCTATACTTTTGGGACACATATTTTCTTTTACTTTTCTTTTTGTGCACGGTTTTCATGGTGATACGACAAATATTTTCCGGCAACCTATTATGGTTGTGTTCTTACTGGTAGTACAAACTATTGGCCGATAAAGTAGTAAAAATTGATATTTTGAAGTCTGGTCCCTGTAACGTCTTACTTAAAGGGTGGGACATTGTTGTACTAAATACGTTCGCATTATTCGGGTGGGAATCGTTTTTACAACAATCGGTGCGGGAGGCTTGTTTAGTAATAGGGTTTTTATTCCCATAAAACGACGAAGGCGTACAAAAAAGAAAACCGCTCTAAGCTACGTAGGTAGCAGTTAGGTATACAAAAGAACCGCTGTTCTCTGTGAAGAAAATTCAACAACAAACCAGTGTTAGCTTCTCCGCTTATAGCTGTGGCTCAGTATGTTCAAATGTTTCGTATTTCTCAGTGATTAACTTGCATCGCGGAAATAGCTATGCGTAATTCTGTGATTTCGCCAAAATATGGACGGGCATATCATGTCGTACAAAACTTTCGGCGTACCCCTTGCCTGTGGTAGAATTATTGTGAAGTTATATAATTTTCATACACGTTCTAAGCCCTGAAGCTCTGTAATTTCCATGTGACTGTCAAAAAGAAAGGTATGCAACACAGCTAACTGATCAATATACACTAAGAAGTCTTCCCTATCCGTAATTTTTTATGAACTGAGTGTAAAGCGTTAAAGCATTTCAAGAAAGCTCACCACTTCCAGGTCTCCTTGCAACTGCTTGACGACGACAGATGACTGGTGCTTATTATCGTGGTACAGGTTCTTTTCCAGCTCTCTGCCATCCAACTGTGGAGAAAATGAAGAAGTGGTTCTTCCATTGCAGTTTCAAGGCTCACAGAAATGAAAGAAAAAACAAAGAAATGATCATTATCCCCAATATGGGAAGTGCTAGGCTAAACTTCACATGTGCGTGACAGCTCGAGAGAAATGTTTGGTGCAATCAACAAAGAAATGTAGGAGTATGTCTGCATGATGAACAATTAGGATGCAATGGTGTGCCACACAACTTGTACCACTATTGCTTTTATACACGGCAAAATTACGATCCAGTAGTTATGTATAGTCCAACTAGTTATAGTTCATGCATATATAGGGCCAAATGACAGTGGGGACTACTACTGACGAAGAGCTTATTGAGACGTCCTCTGAACATTTCGGCAAACACGACGTAACTTGGTGAGAGATGATACAAAGCACTGGGGGAGAGAGAGAAAACAATTAGCCCCGTTTGACTGAAATAACCTCGGGTGCACTGATGTTAGCAGCTGATGATGTTGTACAATAACGTTGTACGACAAGGCAGAGGATTTTGATTTGTGGGGCGGTAAGCAGAGGGTTTGAATCTATGTAGACTAGGATATTGAAAGTTTTGGGGTTTCTTCTTTTTCGAGGGAGAAGAACAATATCTAATTAACAGGGGCTCATTGTAGGCCAGCTATTGTGGCTGCCTCATCTCCACCTGACGCTGCGCCTTCGAGATTCTTCTTCATTTCTGCATCACTACCTCGGCTTGTCCAAAGTTTGATGTCGGTCGCACTAATCAGTTGGTCCCGAAATCTTTGACACACATGTCAACGTAACTATTTTGAAAGTACCCCCTCCCCTCTCCCTTCACACAGTAAGTCATTCTCAATGAAACTTCCCTAAGCCCATGTCACCTTGCTAACCATATATACACTCGTTCGGATACATACGCTCGTTTGGATAGCGGCGTTCGCTCGTTTGGAGATTTTCGTTCCAACAAGGTAATGTGCGGTATTTTTTGTACAACTGCTGTATACACTTGTTCTTGTTATTTATGAGTGGTATTTCTTAGTACACAACCACATATAACGCAATATGTTCGCAACATTTAAGAAGTGTACCTTGCCTAACTGAGATACACCCTTGGCTCATTATAAGGCAGGGGTTGTGGGAAACATCACCGATATGCTCATACCATATTCCACACTCACGTAAACTTCACCGGAAGTGTTGCCACCAGCAGTCCGGAACAAAAGCTGTGGAGCCACTACAGAACTTTTTTCGAGATTAAGCTTCAACTGGTCATGAATATGCAGCACCATACTCCCATCTTCTGCTCGGCTTTGAAGTAGTTTCGGATAGACCAAGAGAATCTCTGAAAACAAATGCGAAATGTGCTGTTATTAGAAACAATAAAAAAGTTACGATGGCAACCTGCAAACAGTCTGTCATTTGAGAAGGAAGCCAGAACGCCACAGAAATCAATATTTTTCAGGTGTCACCCCCGTGTATACGGCATGGTAGATGCAATGCGCTGTTCATTGCACTAAAAAAGAAAGGGGAAAGGATTCGACTAGTTGGGACAGGCTCCAAGTATAAACAAATATCAGGTGGATCCCGCAGCGGTGGCTTAGTGGCCAAGGCGTTTTGCTCCGGAGCCCAAGGCGCGTATTGCTCCCGAACGCTGTGGCCGCTTTTCAGGCGAAGGGAAAAAAACGAACGTTCTTCGATATTTCGGTGCCCATTGAAGATCCTCATGTGGTCAAAATTGATCCGATGCCCTCCAATACGGCGCGGCTCATAGCCGATGTGTAGCGTCGATGCGTTAATCCCCTCAAATTTAAAATTTGGCCTATGAGGTGCGATAGTCGCTAAAAGGGAGAAAACAGGAAAATCTGTCCACAACGACGAAATAACAGTCCATCTATAGCACAATGCACAGACATTTCAATAAAGAAATATACAAGATTGTTGGTACAACGCTGTAGAAATTCAAAGGCAACGCAGGCACCGAAACAATCTGAAAGAAATTTACTTCTACAAAAAGAATGACATCATAGAGTAAAAAAACAAGATGTTATTATAAAAGTATTACATACATAGCTACATAGCTACATACAAAAGCTACATAGTAAATCTTTATCAAAGAAGAATGAGGTGGTTATCGGAAAGAGTTCAGGGAAATACGTTATTTATGGTAATATTTGTAAGAATTAAAATATCTGTGAGGTATACTACTTTTCCTCTGCTTTGTATATTCATATTTAAAAAACACTTCACTCAGTTGGGTTTTTTTTTTCATCGCAAGATATGGAACAGAAATTGCAATAAATTTTGAGATAGAGGTGAGTGTATTTTGGTTGTGCTTTTTGCAGCAATCTTTCTGTACACAACCAGTCGCATTATTTGCATGCCAGTTCTTTACCCTTGTTGCTACTGTAAGCGAACGAAATATGTAGAACATTCGACTGATGATCAAAACTATCTAATATAACCCTTTTGGAATTATGGTTTATGTTTCATTAGTAGAAGCACGTATAGTAAAAGCCACTCATGGCCTGAAATTCCCGAATATCGCTCTTGAGCATGTGTCCCAAAACACGGCTGCGTAAATCAATGCTATTGTGGTATGTAGTTAAATCTAGAACCAAGAATTTGGAAATCAGCCCCACAACCATTGCATCAAACGGCATTCTTTAAGAATTCTTGTCTCCCACTTTGGGCAATGTAAACTAATTTTTGTAAAATGAGTTAGCTTTAGGTGTTGTTGCACGAATGCTGCCTATATTCGATTGTTTGAAAGTATTAGGGCAGGAGTTACCTACATTAATTAACGTGGAAGGAATATCAACACGTTCCTGAGTTATTATTTATACTAACAATTTCCTGAGAAGCCCTGTGTTCGTTGCTTCTTGCGGTATTCTAAGGAGTGTTGTTAGATTATATTTTAAAGAACCATTTTAACTGAAAGGCCCATTCCCGCAGCTATCACAAAAATAATTGGTCAAAGCAATACTAAGCAGTAATAATTAGGTGATTGAGCGATATGTTCGTCATTTAACTCACGATGTTTGCCATGCTTCCTGGCTCAACGCAAGGGGGGAGTTTGCTTTTAATAGTAGATACCCGCTATAAGGTGATACTCATAAATATTTGGAGCGCATTATTACATGATGGAGCTGAACTGTATCGTTCGTTACTGCAAGGGCTGCACGCTGAAAACGACAACGGCAGCCTAATCCCTTGACGTATGTTCTACCTTTCTCATAGCCTTAATCTCCCCCGGCACACTTACCTGTTTATGTATCTCCTGGGCCAGATTTATTCGACAAAATATTTCCACTTGCCAGGCCCAAGGTTATCTGTACTATTTATTGCTATATTCTAAATAAATACTGCCTTCTTGTAATACGTTGATCAAATATGCCAAACCCTTAACGCAGTAGAGAGTTGATGCTACGATCATCTTTTTTTTTTACCTCTGGAGTGTAGCTTGCTTTTAATTGTACATACTCGCTGTAAGATGCACTCATAAGCAATTCCAACGTATTATTACATACTCGAGCGGAACTCTGGGGTCCGTTGCTATAGTGGCTGTGGGCAGGGGAACTTACAGTCAATACAAAAAATGAAAAAGGCAGCCTAATTGCAAAAAAATTGCAAATGTTTCCTGGACCTCAGTTATTACCAAACTCCATAATTGATACAGGGAGTTACTTTGCATAATGAATAAACTCAAATTGTTTTAGCGTTTTTATGGTATAGAATTGCATCTGAGTGACCATGAAACGAGAAGATTGGGATCATATTGTGTTAAAATGGTAGGGTGTGTTACAAAGCAGTTATTTTGCTTGTTAAAATGTATATAGGAAAATATACTTCGCCACCAAGCCCACTCAAATGATGCACTGACAGTGAAAATACCTGGCGCGAGTTATACCATGTTACGAACTAAAACATATTGTTAAATACATGTCTTCATCGTTGTGCCAGAAGTTGCACTTCTTGGAATTTGGACAAGGAATATTTTTATAAGCTATATAAGATTGCACCTTTTCCTCTGCCATAAACGTACTGTAACTCACCAGCTTGAGATCGGTTTATGAACGCCAACAGTAACAACAATAATGCCCGATTCTTCATTGCATCTGTACCAAGAGCTAGCATTTCTACACCTGCGTTGGAGAATATCTGCCCACAAACAGTCTTATACAGAAGTCAAACCCCACATGGACACCACAGGAACAAAGTGACAAATGACGTCACTGTCAGTTCGAATCAGTTGCTCTCCTTCTCCAGTTTAGAAATCACGTAAAGCAGTCAATTCAATTGCGTCAAATGTCAGGAAAACGTTCGCATAGTGATACAGCTCGCTAAATACCACTGATCTCACACCTTTTTTTTTCTTGGCGACCTAGAACAATATGTGGACCGGATTATATTTTTCGTTGTTATATCCTTCTATAGAGCTGGATATACCAAACTTTTTTTCGACGACGTGACGGTGGTGTTTTTCTGTTGTTCCATACCTCCCTTATAAACGCTTCTAATTAGTATACTTGCATTACACAAAATTCAACAGTGTGGTATTAGGGCATGAGAGTCTGAAGGGACAGTACAAATAATTCGCTGAGCAGACGAATGAACATTTTCTCTTATTTGTACGTAAATGAGAAAAAGATCAATATTGCAACTCCGTGTAATATTTAATTTATTGAAAATTTAAAGAGCTAACGATTTCAAAACCCTGCGATGACCGTAGTTAGCCTCTTAAGTTCAGTTTGTTAACATTTGCCACACCTGCTTGGTACCTTCGGAACTTTCACCATATCTACAGGGTACACCTCACTACAGGTTGGATCCGCTGCAAATAAACTCTTACTGACAAGTTAAAAGAAAAGGGATCTACCATGAAATGGCGCCAACTGAAATAATTACCATGGCTCAGCACACGCAATTTCAGATCAAATGAAGCCACAAAGATTTAAAAACAGGCAAAAGTTCAATCCAACTTTGGATAAAACTTCCAGCTGCTAAATTTTCTGTATAGTGCCAGACTGCAACGAACGAAAATTTTGATTTAAATAAAGCGAATCTCTTTTTCAACGAATTCTTGATATTCTAGTTATCACTTTATTCAAAATTGTTCCAAATGTAAGAAAATATATATGCTTTCTCCGGATCAGTCCACCGATGGTGAAAATCTGGTTACTATCAATGCCGACCTGAAAAAAGTGAGAAAAAACTTTAAAATCTTAAGAGTGGCATGCAGGCAAACGAGAACTGGGCCACCCTCCCAAGAATAGCAATATAGCTGGCTTCTTCGTCATTCTAGCTGTCATACTTCCACGGCGTATTTTTGGGGAAAAAGACATGTGCGTTTCTCCACGTGAATCGTACACAATGCAAACATGCTTGCCGTTTTGTTCGTATCGGGGGCATACTTCTCGCTTTGGCACTGTCAATGGCCACCTCTCGTTTCTTTTTTCTCCAGAAATATCAAACTTTTGTCGCCGTCATTCCCATTCATTCTTTTGTCGCTTTGTACTCGCTGCGGACTCCATTTTAGAACGCGAACAGGGGCACAGAAGTGGCAGGAACCGACGAGACAGAGTGCGATCGGCTCCTAGGCAGAGGCAGGACACGAGCCTCACTCCGTCTTTCAAGCAACGTAGGCAGCGGTGTGAACGAAGCCCCACCGCAGCAACGTGATGAGCTCTCTGCTCTCCGGACGCTCATATTTCTCGCAAGTTCTCCGGACGCTCATAGTTCTCTTGCAATCTTTGGGAGAGGCATTCGTCTTGCAGTGGACACAAACAGGCTGACTATAATGATGGTGAAGATGATGATAAACCGTAACCTCAATGCAAAGAAACTAGGTTCTGGAAAAATGTTTTAGTTTGTGAAGCTTACAAACCAAAACCATAAAATACACGCAAAGCAAAACTCGATGCTGCCAAAAGAAACACTCTGCCGTCACGTCTGCCGAATCAGCGGAGAAACAAAATAAGTAAAAATAATGGACGCGTGTCCTCCTCATTTTGGTAGCCCTGGGGCCGGCCTGTAGTTTTATCGTCTCGACGGAGGCACTAGTGCACCTATACGTGTTTCAAACGCAGTGATTTCGCTAGGAAGTCGAAATTTTGTCTCGGACTCTGGAAAACTAGAAAAGCCATTTGACGTCGACCTCATCGAAAACATGCAATATTGCGTTTTAGGCATTTACCACAGAAACTGTTTAAACTACACTGTTTACAATTATTCCGAGAAAATAACTTCCATGAAACAATGCGTGTTTCATATACAAGAAAATAATAATCAAGTTACCCGTGACACAAATGCTGGCATACGTTTAAAACCTGTCTTATGTTATTCAAAAGCGAAAGCATCATGCCTTTCCCTCTCATGCACTTCCGTGCTACTCAGCTTGGACTCCATTCTGCTTTCAGGAAGCTAGAACAATACCGAATCGCAGCTTCTGAAGACGGGGTTCTGTATGACCTTCGGACCGGCCACATACCAACACACGGTGGTTGGCCAATGGCGATAAGCTGGCGTGAACAGTTCGCGGGCGATTCGCGCTGTCCCGGTTTCTTGCGACGTCCCCATACCTACACACAACTTCCACTACCCGCCTATCCAGGAGAGTGTTTGGTTGTCAAAAGATCCCCCTACATTTTCTGAGCCAAGCACCTCTGCCTGCCTCGGCATCTCTCCCTGCCTTTGAATGATTGGAGAGCGGTGACCTTGCCTTCAATAGTATTCCTGAAATTCACCACTGCATCGTCCACGGCAGTGCCTAAGCTTTGAAGCTCCTCAAACCCCAGCTTAAAGCTGTGCTGAAGTTCTTGCGTTTGACTGCTCTCTTGCGATGGGCGATTAGCGGCCTCGTCGGCTCGTCTCTTGCTGCTCAGAGGACTTTTGTAGCGGAAGCTACACTGGCCGAGGTTGAACAGTTTCGCGTGGACCCTGAAGGCCCGTACTCCGCAAGCGCGAGGAGCTTTGGATTGGATTGGATTAAATTGGATTGTATTGAATTTGGACTACATTGGGTTAAATTGGAATGGATTGGATTGGCAATTCAATCCAATTCAATGTACTTCAATTAGATTGGAAATCCAATCGAGTTGGAGTACGGGTGTGTAGAGAATTGGGTCTGCACATTCGCCGGTCCGCGCATTCCAGAGGAGTGACGCCATAGCCGCGGCAGACGGAGTGGCGCTGGCGCGTGCCCAGCTGTGCGCCTTCGTTGCGCATTAGCGAAGTCTGACGCTGCGCCGGAGCCGCTTGATAGCCGTTTCGCAGCCAAGTCTGACGCTGCGCCGGAACCGCTTGATAGCCGTTTCGCGTGACTTCTGGAAAGCCGTGCTGCGCATGAGCGAGGAGCAGTGACTGGACTGGACGCAACCGGACTGGACTGGATTGGATTGGACTTTTCTTCACTAGACTGGACTGGACTGGATTAGATTGGATTATATTGCTGAACCTGAGCTGACGCTACGTACATCCTGGCATAGCTGAGCCAAGCCACTGCTATTTTTTTGGCCTTTTCTTTTCAATTTACACTGAAAAGGGTTTGAGTTGGGCAACATAAAGTGGTTGGTTACAATATGCTAATAATTACTGCCGTTATCGAAAATATTTTTCTATCGGAAAATAAGAATGATAGGAAACCGAAGTGGCGTCGACCCATCTTGAGCAAAGCTAACAAGGATATAGTTGAGCGGCTTGATGTTCCGCACAACACAGCAGGCAGAAAACAAGAACCGTAGACACTTCTTTCACTCATTTTTCTGACAGTTTTCTAGTGTTACAGCGCCCGCACGCCTGTGGTTTGCTCGTAATTCAGCCTCGTTGCGTGCACTGCATGAGGAAGCCCCTCTCCCAAGTATAATTAAAGATACAGGCCAGAAACAGTTCCAGAGAAAATGGCTGTTTCCAGATTAAAGTTATTTCAAGCCACGTTTATTCTTCGAAATAGTAGTGTCGTCCTGTTTGAGTCAATTTGTTTCCTCACTGGAATAGTTAAACATCACAAAAACCCTGCTCTTACTTGCCTTTTTATTAGTGTTTTAGAGCTCGATTAACATTAAAAATCAGCCTGTTTTTATAGCCGTTGCGAACCTTTTTTCTGGTCGAGGTTTGTGACGGTACTTCAGATCACACCCTAATGGCGTGCTCTGCACGATTTGTTTTCTGAGAGAGTCCTTATTGTTTCGCGAGTGAGCTTGTTTGTATCCACGGCCTTCGTCAACCCCCCACGGCGACTCAGGTTTATTTTTAGTCCACTGTTTGAAGATTCTTGTTCTTTAAAACTCAGAGGCCTTTCATTCGAAATGGTGGCGCCTTTTAGTGAAGCGCTTTCACATCCTGTGTGCCTTTTTGTCTCGTGTTTCTCAGAAGCTCAAGAGGGTAAAAACTGTGATATTTTGTCACAATATTGAGTATAACTTCTTCAATGCTGCTTATCAATATTTTTACCATGTGTGGATTTTTGAACGTTGTCAATAAATCAGCTTTGTTGACACATTTTCAATGTAATACTTGAAGTGACAAGCACTCGTTTTTTACTCTCTTTGCCTTCTTAGGTGATACTCTGCAGGGTGTTTTTTATTTTTCTAGTACATGCCCGATTGTATTCGTTTTACTCGTTTTTATTTAGAAAAAAATGGATTTTTTGCAATTGTATGGGTTTTTCAACTCTACTCTTTGCCATGTTAAAGCAAGCGCAGTAGGGGGTTTTAGGCATAAGCATTATAGTGAAAGCTTGGTAATTTTTACTTCAATAAATCCAGTTTACGGATAATTGTAACTGTACAATGTTGTCCGGCCAAGTCTCGATAGAAGTCTATGTATAAAGGCGCAAGTGTATTCGAAGGCGAGAGGCCTATTCCCTGCCAGGGTTAATTCGAACAATATACAGTCAAACCTTCTTAATTCGAAGTCGCATAATTCGAACCAACCGATAATTCGAGCTAATACATTGTTCCGAGCCGAGTGACGTGCATTGGACATGGAGGAAAACTCTCTCTGATTCAAACCTGAACGTGTGGACACGTGACACGGTTAATTCAAACCATATTTCCCATCCGCACAACCTAGTTTTCGTAAAATTTGAAGCCAAACGCTAAAGTTCAATGCGTAACTAGCATCCGCAGCTTCCCAGACCTGTAACCATGTGCTTGTCCCGCGTGTACTGAAGCAGCTGGCATAAACAGCGCCACCTGACTTCTTTGCGCATGCCTTACCATTGCGTATGCTGTACTTTCGTGCCACGCAATTATTTAAAGTGCGGTCCGAAGGACGCCTAATACCGTCTACTTTATAGCGCATGCGTTTCAAATACTGGTTGCGTGCGCTGTACCACCAATCAAAAGGATCAAGGTAGTTGTAACTCTGGCTAGTTCTAACAGATTTTCTATCTCATCGGAGTTCGAATATATATACGCGCCACCAGGGCGGCATCTTGGGGCCTGGCGTCAGGCCTGAGAAATGGCCACGCTCCCTACACACGAGTTTTCGTTGCCTAGGAAAATTAGACAACTGATGGACAAATTAAATAGGGTAAAAGAAATAGAAAACCCACGACGTACTTTTGGAGGAAGTTTTATTTCGGACTACGCCGATGTGACACAAGTTCAGGGTGTGGGGCGTGCTGACAGAATGCATCAAATATGAATTCATAATCGTAGAACCTGTCGCTTCAAGTGACCCCGAAAAAATGGATGACGAAGCACAAGTGCGGCCATCGTTTGGAAGTAATAGTGGTATGGAATGCCGCCCGTATTTGCTTCATTTTTGATTGCGGGAGAAGGAAGCCTTTCGCTATAAATTCGCTCATTTAACAGAAAGAATGCCAGCCTACGCCGTCAATGACAAAAGGCAGGTTTAATAGCGGGCGTTTTCAAGCATACAGTTTCTGACATGCTATGCCGCTTCACAATGGCACTTTCCGGCTTTTCTACTTCATTTTAATTAGTTAGAACTTCTAATATTAGAACTGAGGGGGCGTACCCTTGCAGTTCAAATTAACGAGCTTTTACTGTATAACCTTCCTGGTGGCAAGGTGATTGTGAGTTATTGGTGACAGCTTTAAGACCTGTGAAGTTGGGAGAAAAGAGATCAAACTTTGAAGTATACAACTACACCTAGAATATTTTACTTTCTTTCTGTGGAATTCGTTCTTGCTAAAACCCGGAAACCACCAAAGAATTCGCGAACTATGATGACATAGTAAATACGCAAAAAATCGAGCAAAGGAAAACAAATTAACGCGATAAAAATAGACCCAACTTTACGCTCAAAGAAGATTTTCGGTTGAAAACAATGTGCTCCCGTATTACAAGTCTTAATCCGTTAACGGCTCATTTTGCCGGTTGTCCTTTTACGGGCTTCATGTTTTCACAGGAAGTTCGGCGTTCTGTGCCAGATGTAGCCTGTCCTTACCACAATTTCTTTACCCTAAGCCATTTTGTAGTAAACATGTTAAAACGGATTGGCTTGTGGGTACAGCGGGTACTAACTTATCTACCCTTGTTATTCAATAAAACCTGTTATAGAAAACCTACGCTAAGATATAAAGAACGTTGATTTTTTTACAAATTAAGCAAAAAGGCCAACACTGAGCAAGGCGTGGACAACCTCAGCCAATTTCTGTATTTTTTAGTCCCCAACTGATATTCCACATGACATTCCCCACTTTTAACGAACAAAAATAAACCGACCATATTTAAATACATAGTCATGTATTTACATCAAACCTTAAATATTCGGCCCATTGTGCACGCTCCACAACTCTTTAAAAATGTGATTAGAAATTCTGACACTCATTCTGTTTTTATTTTCTACATTTTCTGAAGTTGTCCCTTCACCCACAACGCTTGCGAGCAAACGTAAAGTTGGGCGGAATGTCTCTCAAGCAATTTGTTGCCTGATATAAAGCAAACAGAGGCATTTTTTAAACCTATCAGTATTTTAGTGGTCCTAATACCAAAGGGCAACAAAGGATCCCGTCAGGTGCAAACTGTAGTCATATAAGACGGAAGAACCTTCAGGGTGTTTTATCACAAAAAGAACTGTGCGCATTAATCGTCAATTTCAAAGCTCCTATTTGGTAGACGTAGTGCCAATCGTTCATAGAACGTTGTGTATGAACACATGTTTTCAATGTGCCACAAACAAGGCTTTACTGATATAAACACCTAAATCTTGCAAGAAAGCAGGGCAAGTGCTCGAAAAAAAAACTTCATGCACTTCACATTCAATGCTAATATCGTCCCAGTTTTTCCTGACCTTCTCTTTTAGTTCTTGACGACTCCATGGCGTATGTTTTCTTGCGACCTTCAAGAATTCAGAAAGAAGTTGTCAGCAGTACAAGAATAGAAAGGGACATTATTTCTCTCTTCGATGTCGTGAATATAACGCTGTCACCCACAATGTAGTGTTCACAGCACAGCAGTTTTTTTAAACCTCGCCCGAAGGTCACCATCACTTGGTATTTAGAAGGGTCACTAAATGACTCCCTTAAAAAACTAGGTGGCATGTTTTTTTCCGATTCGCAAGTATGAATATCCGGAAGATACTACTCGCTGAGTAAATCAGCACAACAGACTGTGGAACTGCTTTGCCGACATTCATTCATTTCCTACCATTCCGTTGTAAGAAAAGGGAACAATTTTTGATAAATCCGGCATCGTGAACCGTGGCATCCTCATAAAGGGAGAAAGTCGCCCAACCAGCAAAACGACCACGCGCATAAACGGAAAAATATCGGTAGCTTCAAATATGCAGGGTATTCTCAGCGCATACCCCTCTTAACGTGTTGTTGGCAAACGTGCATGGTCAAGTTATGAAGGAAGGACTACGTGTTACTCGCATTTTCATTACATCTTATTTAAATTGTGAAATAGAGATCGTTGGAGTAAATAGCCTTTGGTGTGCAAAATACTGCCTGCACTGCTCGGTTTACCTAAGCCCCTCATGTGTCCCCGAATAGTCTGGCTTCCCAAATTTTACATCTATACCGAAGAGTCGACTGAAATCATGGACTACTTCAGCAACATGATGTTCGTGAGCTCGAGACGAAGAGAAAAAGATCGAGAGGCAGAGAGAAAAACACTTTATTTTGGAGCGTGTGTCCAAGCGACTTCTTGTCTTCTACCGAGGCTTGTATAATCCTGGTATGTATTAGATAGAACACTACATCTTTCAAGGTCATCTTTCAACGCCGCAAAGAACTTCACCCGCGGCGCGCAACCTGCGCCTTTTCTCACCGCTTGACGTCCTCGCACCTTCGCCGCTGAAGTACCACGTCACCTGGCTGCATTGTAACAAGTGCTTTGCCTGAGCCTTAACACCCGCTGCCTGCTGGGCCATGTGGGCGCGCAGTTCCTTGCAAACGACCACGTGATAAGGCAAGGGTTTAACCACTAATATACAAAACCACTGCGCTGATTCAGTTTACAGGAACTAAGAATAGAGAAACACACAAGACACGCACACGAAGTTCTCCTTTCTAGCGGCTTTGGTAGCGGTTGGTTACTCAGACGGGCCAGCGATGGGGGACGGGTGGGCTGTCCGCGCTCGCACTTCAGCGCAAGCGATAGGATGAATCCAATTATCCGATATGTATTGCGAATCTCAAGCAAGACCACATTTCAGGAAACATTTGTGCATAGCCTTTGCTTTTTCTAAGTGTTTACACATAACCTATTTTTATGTCAGTAAGGATGTGAATATAACTCTTCAAGCAGCTTCGGTGCTGAGTCAGTCCTAGAAGCTACAAGGGTGCTCTGTTGCATAAAGTATTTGCCGGGAAGATCTCATTTTGGCATCTACGTCTGGATGCTTGAGATTTTCACAGGGCATGTTTATTGTAGAGGTATTAGATACAGTGTGAGAATTGTGGTGAGCCTGGAAGCCCGTGTATATAGTGTCGAATATTTGTGTAGTCAGAGTAATGGTTTCTGCTCCTCCAGTGAGGCTAGCTTCAGGGCGGGCGAATTGAATAGGGTAGGGGACGGTGGTTATTGGGTCGCTGACGCCGAGTAAGAACTACCCGCGAGTGCGCTGCAATTCTCGGTGTGGCTTTTTCGTGTCATAGAAGCAAGGCCAGGGCATTGGGGTGCCCGAATTATGAAGAGCAGCTTGGGCTAAAGCGTGAGCCCCCTCATTATATTTTGCCCCAGCTTCCCCAGGAACCCGGATCGGAACCATAGGAAGCTGAGAAATTTTTATTTTCTTTATTCGCGAATTTTTTCAGCTTAATTGGCAATCACGTAATTTGCATTTTTGGAACACCATGACGGAGCGCAGCCTGATAACATCACATCGGCACAGAGTCGCTTTTGACGCTTGTTTTGGCGGAGGCCATTGCAAAATGTGGCAGGTAAAGCACACTTGGCAGGTGGATATTCAGTAAGCGCATGCGCACCGATGAAGGGGGAGAATAAATGTATACTAAATTGTGTACATTAACCTTTCATCCGAGGCTCTATTTTCTGCTGTATTATTTTCGATAGGTAAAATACGAGGCTGCTACGAATTTCAGTGTTTGAAAGAAAAAAACACACCAAAAATTCTCCATTAGCGTGAAACCGAGGGCGGGGCGAAGCATGCAGCGTATACGTGCATTCTTGGCGCCTTGGAAATTTCGCCCCATGAGATTACATCTCAACGTGAAACCTGGAGAGAGGCAATGCATGCAGTGTATAAATTTATTCTTCATGCCTTGGTGCTTTTGCCCAGGGAGATGAAACCATGGGAGGGGGGGGGTATAGATATACGCACAAAGCGTTCTAGCACAAGTCGTTGGAAAATGAGTGTCGCGGCGTGTTCTTTTTGTACGAGTTACGTTCTGGGGAGAGGCGTTGGAAAATTAATATTCCGGTGTTATAGTACCATTACTACATGATAATACGACGACATGAGACGCTGACATCCCGCACTCCTAAGGGGCTTCACCCTAAGTCTTTAGAACCAGCGAGCAGATGAAACATGCCCCGTCTACTACTTTTCTCGAATATTGACACCAGTACAAGGTGTGCCCTAGTGAAAGTTCAAGAACTGCCTGTAATCTAGAAGAGTGTTGGAAATTATTTGTTTATTTATTGTAAAAACAAAAATTACCGCCTTCCTTATTTGTTATTTTTTTCCTCCTGAAAGAAATACCAGGTCCCTGAAGCGTTTATGTACCTGCTCAAAGTGGGTTTCTAAATGCACGAGTGCATTTTTAAGAAAGCATTTGAAGAGCGTCTCCATTCTTTGTGTTCCTGAAACTGCCCCCCCCCCCCACCCCCTTTATTCAATACCTGCACCGCGTTTTTATTTGGCTTAGACAGAGAATTTTTGATAAATGTTACTTGTGTCTCTACAATGCGGACTTCATCTCTCTAAAACTGCCGTTATTCGGTGGCCAGAGTGCTTATTCAAGAAAAATCACAGACATAATGTGTCATTGTGCTATACATACCCTAATGGGTTCTGAAATCAAATTCTGTCTTGCTCTGCAGTGTTTTTACTGTTCCAACACAGCACAGAGATATTCAGAAACCTCCCCTACTGTAGAATACCTGCCTCCCGCACATGCACCCCAAAGATTTTTTCGTGCCAGTCTACTTGAAAGTACGTTCCGGTTAAGTGTTTTATTAGGTTGCATGCCGAGCTACAAGTACGTTAGAAAATGCAGAAAATGTAGAAAGGCGTGGCCCATTTCATTTCGTCGGAGTTATTTCATTAATTCACCACATTGTGAAAAAAGTAGTGAAGGGTTTGCCTCTGGACTTGGAATCAATAGCCGTTGGCCGGAAGCTCGTCCCAATCCACATGCTGGCAAGCTCACTTCCCCCACAAAGTTCATGTGGTGCACAGCTACTGAACACTCAGTTCCTAAAGCTGTTCATGAACTTAAGCACCTTTTCGTCATCTTTGCAATTTTTTTCACCTGTGTGACCTATTGATATAGCTAATCTCAAGCACGTGAACCAGGTGGTGCAGCACATAATGCGTCAAAAATGTTAGGTCGGGAATTCTGCCTTTATGATTGGCTAAAATGTTCTAATGTTGTATTTTATGCTCTCCAAGAGTGTGTGCGTACGCACTTTTGCAAACCTCGTCAGATGCTTGCTAGTAGGCACTGAAATTCCTTAATGCGGCCGTATCACGGTCTGTGTTTTGATATGCTTCGTTCAGATTTTGCCAAGTTAGCCACGAACACTTTTGTATCACCAGTATCTAGCTCTCATTGTCCCATATTTCTACAATCAATGTTCGGGTATACCTTCAAAGCGCGAATTTTTTAGTAGGAACAGTATATGTTTATTTGTAAAACACCGCCCGTTATAATGGTACAAAAATTTATCCAGCGCAGTGATGTCGCTTGACAAAAACGTCTTGTTTACTAAGTCGCGTATGTTCAACTGATGTTTCCGCAGTACCTAAGCGTTTGTTTATTTTCTTTATTTTGTTGATCCAAACTTCGTGTTAAGTATGTAAATTACCAGAGCGTTTATAATATTTCAAAATATATTTGAAAATAAACTGTCACAGAAACGTCACACAACGTGTCTTTGTGGTAAAGTGGGTGGAGTGACCTCAGATTGCCTAAAAAATCATCACTGTGGCGACAACGCAAACGTTATCGCCACTTTAGCATACACCATTATGAGTAATCGTACCATGGTTAATCCGCGAAAGGCAATGTTATTCATCACCAGCCTATTTACACCCACTGCAGGGCAAAGGCCTCTCCTATTTTTCTCCAATTACCCTGGTCCTGTGCCAACTGTGACCAATTTTTCCCTACAAACTTCTATATCTGATCCGCCCATCTAACTTTCTGCCGTCCCCTGCCACGCTTGCCTTCTCTAGGGATCCACTCTGTTACCCTTAATGACCAACTGTTATCTTGCCTGCGCATTGCATGCCCTGCCCACGTCCATTTCGTCTTAATTTCTACTAGTATGTCCTTAACACGCGTTTTGTTCCCTGACCCACTACGCTCTCTTCTTGTCCCTTAATGGTTCAACCTATCATTTCCGCTCCATCGCCCTCTGAGTCGTTCTCAATGTAAGTTGAACCCTCTTAGCGAGTCTCCAAGTTTCTTCCCCGTAGGTGAGTACCGGTAAGATGCAGCTGTTACACGCTTTCTTCAGAAAAAAAGGTAGGCTGCTATTCATTATCTGAGAATGTCTCCCGTATGCACACCACCCCATTCTGATCCTTATAATTATATCTGCCTCATGGTTGGGATCCGGGGTCACCACTTGGCCTAAATATATATATTCTTTTACCACTTCCACTACCTCGCCCCCTATCCCAAACTGTTGTGCTGTCCCGAGGTTATTGATCATTACTTTAGTTTTGACTGCACAATAATTTTCAGGCCCACGGTTCTCCGTTCGTCTAGTGCGGAAAGCATGCTTTGCGATTCGTCCCCCGAGTTTTTCAGCAAGGCAACGTCATCAGCAAATCTGAGGTTACGTAGGTATTCAAGATTAACCCTTCCTCTAACCTGTTCCCAGTCCAACATTCTGAATACTTCTTGTAAACATGCTGTGAATAACATTGGAGAGGTTGTGTCTCCTTGCCTGACGCCCTTCTTTATAGGTATTTTACTCCTCTCCTTACGGAGGGTGATGGTAGCTGTGGACCAATTGTAGATATTCTCTACTATTTTTACATAAGGCTCAGCTACTCCCTGGTTCCGTAATGCCTGAATAACTGCTACGGTTTCGACCGAGTAGAATGCTTTCTCATTATCTATGAAGGTTTTATATAGAGGCTCAGAATACTCAGCGCACTTCTCTATCACCTGATTTGTCGTGTGAATATGGTCTATTGTTGAATAACCTTTACGGAACCCTGCTTGTTCTATAGGTTGACTGAAATCTAAGGTTGCAGAAATTCTGTTAGCGATTACCTTGGTAAGTACCTTGTAGACGACTGACAGTAAGCTGATCGGCCTGTAATTTTTCAGGTCCTTCATGTCGCCTTTCTTATGGATTAGGATGATGTTCGCGTTCTTCCAAGATTCCGGTACGCTTGCGGCAATTAGGCATTGCGTATACGGGTTTGCCAGTTTTTCAAGTACAATTTCTCCTGCCATCCTTCAAGAGGTCTGCTGTTATCTGATCCTCAACAGGTGCTTTGCCCCCTTTCATTTTTTTCAAAGCCTTCCCTTACTTCTTCGGTCGTTACTGGTGGGATTGTCTATCTCCTCTGAACTACTTTCCTCGTTCGGCATTATCCTGGATGTCTCGGCTACTGTACAGATCCCTATAGAACTCCTCAGCCACTGTGATTATGTTATCCCTATTTGTGATGAAATTGGCTTGATTGTCTTTAAGTGCATACATCTGATTGATTTTTCACCACGCCAAGACGGCTCTTTACTGCTTTCAGGCTACCTCCGTTCTTTACAGCGTATTCGATCCTCTCCATATTATACTTCCGTATGTCTGCTGTCTTATACTTATTGATTAACTTAGAAAGCTCCGCTAGTTCTATTCTGTCAGCTGGGGTGGAGATTGTCATGGTTTGCCGTTTTCCTAATTAGATATTTCGTTGTCCTGGGAAAGGTTGCCAGTATCCTGTCTAGCCATCGTGCCCCCGACTTCTACTGCACACTCCGTGATAATGCGTGTAAGGTTGTCGCTGGCTTCCTGTGTCGTAAGCTCGGCGTCCTCGTTAAGAGCTGAATATCGGTTCTGCAGCGCGATCTGAATTCTTCTACTTTACGTCATGCTGTTAGCTCATTTATCGGCTTCTTTCGTACTAGCTTGTTGCGGTCCCTCCTCTAATCTAGCTAATTCGAGAGCTCACCATACGGTGGTCACTACACCTTACCCTTCCTAGCACTTCCACATCCTGCACGACGCCAGGGTTATCGCATAATATGAGTCTATTTCATTTTTTGTGCTACCCATTCGGCTCCTCCAGGTCCACTTCCGACTCTCCCGTTTACAGAAGAAGGTATTCATTATGCGTAGGTCTATTCCGTTCTGCAAACTCAACTAGTAGGTCCCCCCTGCTATTTCTACAGCCCAGACCATAGTTCCCAAATGCCTTGTCTCCAGCCTTATTCTTGCCTACTTTAGCATTGAAGTCCCCATAACTACGGTATACTGTGGTTTTACTTTAGCCATTGCCGATTCCACATCTTCATAGAAGCGTTCCACTACTTGGTCGTCGTGGCTGGATGTGGGCGCGTAGCCCTGCACCACCTTGAGCTTGTACCTCTTATTGAGCCTAATTACAAGACCTGCTGCCCTTTTTTTAATGCTACAGTAGTCGTCTATGTTGCCAGCTATGCTTTTATTGACTAGAAATCCCACTCCCAGTTCTCTTCTGTCATCTAGACCACGGTAACATAGGGACGGTCTATTTTTCAGCACCGTAAGGGCTTCGCCTGCCCTCCTAACCTCGCTAAGCCCCATTACATCCCATTAATGCCCTCTAATTCCTCGAACAAACACCTCGAGACTTGCTTCGCTAGATAAGGTTCGCGCGTTAAACGTTGCCAGGTTCAGATTCCATTGGCGGCCTGTCCGGATCCAGGGATTCTTAGCACCCTCGGCTGCGTCACAGGTCTGACCGCCGCCGTGGTCAGTTGCTTCGCAGCCGCTAGAGACTGAGGGCCGTGGGTTGATTATCGTATGCATGGGAGGTTGTGGCCGTTACTACACCAACGTGGCCAATCCTGCTCTGGTGAGGGAGTGAGTCACGGGCAATGGTCGCCGGGGTCAGGACGAACCCCAAGCCCAAACTTTTTTTTTAATGGGGGGGGGGGGGATTTTTTTGGCACCGGGATTCGAACCACAGTCTTTCTACACGCGAGGCGAAAATCAAAGGTTCCCGAGGCACATATCGTAACAAAACACGCAGCTTATTTTTCTTCCCGCGGAGGAGAGTGAGCTGGGTCCCGGGAAGTCTGTGCGAACGCGAATGCACTTGTGCTTCTGAGTTGGCTTTTAAATACACGTCAGAGGATTAACTGCGCTCGAGAAGTTTCGGGATTAGAATTCCGTCGCTGAGGGGCCAGTGGCCTACTAAAAAAAAAGTTGCCCGGTGGCACATACCGTAACCTTGTTCTCTAAACACGCAGCGCATTTTTTTCACGCGGCGGAGATTGCATAAGCTGGGTCCTGGGCGTGTGTGCGAACGCGAACATGTTTAAAATCATCTTCAACTATGTTTTACACATCATTTGTGTTGAATGAAGTAGTCGTGGCTTGCAAACATGCTTTCAAAACCCTTGTGATTATTTCTCTATTATGCGCATAAAGATGTTCCAGCAGTCACTTCAAAAAGGTTGCATACCTCGTGATGACAGGGTCGAGAATGTGGCTCCAAAACAAAATTCAGGTGACAAGCATTCTTGTCGTAATTTACAACCTTATCCCTCAGTAGCATGCCATCAAAAGTTTGAACACATGTTTAGAACCTTCCTAATTCCCTGATAGCAAATTTTTTCGTCACAAAACACGGCATGGTTTTAGGCAACACTTACTCATGCAAAACGCAATTGGCAAGATTCCCCCATAACCTTGACCGTATTTTAATAGCTCGCCGCAAGTTTTTCTCCACTTAAAGACCATTTGGAAAAGATTCCAATAACCTATTATTACCTAACCTTGGTCAACTACATCTTGCGAAATAAGTTTTTACCTCGCTCGAAATATTTCTGATCAATCCTTTGCAATATACAGGGTGTTTCAGCGAACACTTTCAGAAATTCTTAAAAATCTGCTTTTCGAGAAAAAAATAAATCCTCTTCAGAAGGAGACTGCTAGCTGCGGCGGACGCCAGGTAGTATGAAGGGCGTGCACATTAGTTCGGTGGGTAATCAAACTCTACTAATTCACTTCTTAATTAGCGGAGTTTGGTGGCTATTGTAAAGGTAATTTTGTAGCCCCGGAGAAGACGATTTCACATCATATTTTAAAACAACGAAAAAGTCCGTGTTTAAAGCCCTGTAACGCGAGGAAACCATGCCGTTGTTTTTCGCTCAAAAACGAAACTCGGCGCTCGAGTAGCGCTGGAATTCTGAGCGAACGCAACATCCGCTGATGACGTGTTTCAATGAATGTGGCGGCCAATTCAAAATGTAAGGCACATTTTCCCTAGCTAGGAAGCCTCAGCATGCGGCCACAGCCTTCATCGCCCAGCAAACAAACCTTTCCTTTGTCTGATGCGCATTCTAACACGCAGCGATTATATAAACGAACAGCAGATAAACGTAAAGAAAAAAAATAAACGGATGGTGACGTTTGACATTTTGCACGTCTGGTAGCCACTTCAGATGTGGTTAAGACAATAAAAAAAAGCAAAACTGTCGCCAACACCCACTAGGGCTCCTGAAACGGGGCGACCGCGCAGTGGGCGATTACTAGCCTTTTTCTTGCGCCTACCAATGAAAGAAAAGATAACGCTAGCCGTGGTATGAGGTGAGCGTTGATCATTGAAAAAATACAGCAGGCGATGGGTTGATATCAGCTGATTTCCTAGCGTGGAGAATCACCAGACCCTTTTTGGATTGGGCGACACAGTCACTGCAGCACGTCATCAGCGGATGTTGCCTTTTCATTAGACTTCTGGCGCACCATGTGCGCTGCGTTTCGGTTCATGCGAGAAAAATCGTTGATTTTGGGGGCTGCAGGGCTACAGAGTGTCTTTTTCGTTGCTATAAAAAACTGATCAGTTATCGTCGTCTCCGTGGCTACAAACTCGCCATTGGCAATAACCGCCAAACTTCACTAATTAAAAAGTTCATTATACAATTTTAGTCAATTAACTATTTAACTATGTAATTCGCATGTTTCTCGTAACTGCTGCAGTCCGCCGAACCTGGCAGCTTGTTTCCTGAGAGAATTTTTAATTTTCTTGAAAAGTTTACCTTCAGGAAGTTTTGAAAGTGTTCACTGAAACACCCTGTATATCAGCTAACGGGGCTAAATCACCGCAAACACCCGTTCGTTTTGGTGTGCCGCAAGGCTCTGTTCTTGGTCCTCCTCGTTTTTTTTTTCTGTATAAACTACCTGAACTTCAAAATTTCTTCGAGCATAGACTTGTTTGCAGGTGACTGCGTATTTACACGAAGTGTCCTAGGATAATGAAGTAGCCTCCCTCCAACCAGTCCTTAACACCAATTCTGTCTGGGGTACGATTAGATCAATAATACTCATTTTGACACATGCGAAAGACCAGTGATAAGTACATTCATTCCTGGTGTTCAAAATTTATGGAGAGGATTGTTGCCGTTTTCCTGCAACGCTTCCGATAAACTGTGGTTTCGGGTACTCTGCAAAGCTTCCGATAAACGCTTTCACTCTTTCCGTCGTGTCTGGAAGCGTTGCCATAGTTGTAGTTAGCAACAATATGGAGCGGCAAGGCGAGATATGCTCGCCGTAGCGGAAATATGCGCGTTCCATTTATGCTTTGCTTTATGGCTTTTTTCTAAAGTGGCTATCAAATGTGGTTATTGCTGCAGCAAAAAGGATGCGGGCAATAGCCGCTTACATTGCTATAATGACGCAATTCAAGCGCTCAGAGAACGTCAAGGCACATGAAAAAAAAATCTTTGGAGCAGGCTTCTAAGTAATTTGATGGGAATAGAGCAGTTAATATTTGGCTAAACAATTTGTGACCCCTGAATACTGGTCGTGTTTGTTACGTGTGTGTTTCGTAATGTAACAAAAGCATTTAGGATTTAGAAAAAGCTGAAAAAAGGGTTGCACGTTCCCTTTCAGTGTGCGAAATGACGGCAACTGTCTTGAATCACTCCATAACTGTAGGCCCGCGACCTTGGAAAGGGACACTTCATAATAGTCCTAACACAAAACCCGATGAATAATTTCGGCGATCATAAAATGTACCCTCAATTGAAAGCAACTTGGTTTACGAGAAAAAAATTTCTTTGCAGGGCAGTAGAGCATTAGAAGCAAGACCACAAAACACGCAGAGAGCAAGATTTGATAGACGGTAGCATTTGAGGAGCAAGGGAGACGCACTGCCGTCACGCTGAAAAGGGAGACGCACTGCCGTCACAATTCACGATTGTGATGGGAGACTTCAAAAAAAAAAAAGCTCGGTAAGAAGGAAATGGGAGAAAGGTCAGTGCGGAACATGGGTATAGACAATCGCAACAATCGCACAGAGATGCAATGGTGGGATTTGCAGGGAGAAATAACTTCAGGTTGATCGATCCATTTTTTCGACAATAAAAAGTATTAGTAAATGAACACGGAAAAGTCCCGATGGTTCAACAAAAAACTAAATTGACTTCATTTTAAGAAACAACCCAGGTATTGTGCAAGACGTAGAGGTGCTAAGTAAAATTCGGAGCGGCGATAACAGCATCGTTGGATGCAAGCTATGGCTGAGTTTTAAAAGACTAACTGAGGAAAACACATGGAAACTAACAAACGCGCATGGAGTCTGTCAGGACCACATCTCCGAGTTTAAAAAAACTCTTCGAAGCAAATTCGCTCTTCTTGAGGGAACAGAAGGTGGTCAGTGTAGACAGTCTAATGAGAGCCTAACATCGGCAATCAGTGAATCAGCATCAGCTGTAAGCGAAGCAACATGTAGGGAACAGTACGTAAAAGCTAAGAAAACGAAAGAAGTAATTGCCAAACGTAGAAACATGAAAGTGTCAAATACGGCAGATCAGACGGAATTACCGAGCGGTCGTAACTAACTGAAGTAAAATGAACGGCATTCGGACATATAACATGAAAGTGATCGCGGAAACGCTGCAAATAGATGGAATCTTGAAAGCAACTAAAATAAAGGGAGCTATCGGCAAAGACAGGATGTACGCTCCCAGAGACAAGCAGGGTAACATTCCTCGAAACTTGGACGAGATAATAAAGGTAGCAGAACCACTCTACAGCAGGCGTTATGCCACCGACGAGAGGCCGGGGGAAATTAATGAGAATACGAGCTCAACTTGCGTTGTCCCACTATTAACTAAAGAGGAGGTGCGTGAAGTGAAATTGACACACCAATTGTTACATGAACCTGTTAAAAATACCACCGTCAGTAGACCATACTACGCATACTGAGATGGAGAAAAATAAGTTTTTTCTATGACGACATCTTAAGTCAACTACGTAAACTTTTGCTGCGGCACATCTTACGGGATAATAATGAATACTCTGTATTTTTTTACCAGTCCAATTTTCATCAGTTTCTGAAAGGAAAAAAATCTCTCTAAGGGTACTTGGACAATGCAAGAACAACTATAAAGAAACATTGCGTTCCAAAAACAGATCCTATCTAATACTTACACAAGTGCAGGTGGCTATAGTGACAACACTTTGTTCAAATAAAAATCAGTAGACACACGCAAACTGCTTACCTTCCTTAAATGGAAGGCATTATTGTATCAGGAATTAGGGGAACCGGGGTAATGCCCTGAAATCATCTGCCACCTTTTCTGGCCACTCCCAAGCAGTGGCGTAGACAAAAATATTTTTCGGGTTGTTATGTGTCGCTGGTAAATAAACGTTTCTACGCCCCAGCAGAGTGTTAGTCATTTTTCGTCCGTAATAAACTTGCACCCGTTCTATTTTCTGTTAATATTGCGGTATATCAATTCGGTGTAAAGGTACATAGGCGTAAAAAGAGGCACTAAGAAGGGAGGGAGGGATGCGGTTCTGATAAAGTTTCGGGCGTGTTCTGACTCCCGAACAACCCGGGCAACACCCCTGGTGTTATTTGTGGTTGGGTATGTTCACGTCGCAACAACCATGAATGCGTGAATCGATCGTGAATAACTCATGATTACGATTGTGGTCGTTGCCCAATCCCTGGGAGCTAGTATTTCACTGGGACGAAGACCATTCAGAATGCCGCCTTCAGAAGCTACGAATCTGTGTTATGATAGCTTTGTGAAGAAAGAGTGGAGTCCATACGATGTAGAAGGAAACTGTTGAGAGGGATGCTTTTACATTTGACTAAAGTAAGAGGACATGTTTTAAACGTATGTCATCGTTTGTGTATCCGGTAAACTTGTATATTTAACGCACGTAACTTAAACGACCTTTTTTAAAGGAAGGCCTGCATATATTGTAGTGAATACCGCAACGATTTGCATAGCCAATGTCTCAAAACACAAAAATGTATTTGAATAATGTTGGCATCACACAGCTTTTCCCATTTTTCAGAACCTCAGGCAAACTTGCAGACGCCTGGCAAAATCACTGCTTTAACACAAGTATAGGTGCACCAGTGTGCACATCGTCCACGAAAGAAACTATGCTGTGATACTAACCATTAGCCAAAAAAAGTGAGGCCTCCATTATTTTTTAATTATTTTGATTATTTTGCGTTTTCAGCAGACGTGACGGCAGTGCGTCTCCCTTTGCATCTCAAATGCTAGCGTCTATCAAATATTGCTTTCTGCGTATTTTGTGGTTTTGGCTTGTTAATGCCTGCAAAGGAAAAAAAATTCTCGTAAACCAAGTTGATTTCAATTGAGGGCACATTTTATGATCGCCTATTCATCGGGTTTTGTGTTAGGACTATTATGAAGTGCCCTTTCCAAAGTTGCGGGCATACATTATTGAGTGATTCAAGACAGTTGCAGTCATTTCGCACACTGAAAGGAAACGTGAAACGCTTTTTTCAACCTTTTTCTATATCCTAAATGCTTTCGTTCCATTACGAAAAACACTCGTAACAAACACGTCCAGCATTCCCAGTGTCACAAAATGTTTAGCCAAAGATTAACTGGTCTATTCCCATCAAATTACTTAGAATCCTGCTCCAAACATTTTTTTTTCATGTGTCTTGACGTTCTCTCAGCGCTTGAATTGCGTCATTATAGCAATGTAGCGGCTATTGGCCGCATTCTTGTTCTTGCAGCAATAAACACATTCAATAGCCCCTTTAGAAAAAAGCCATAAAGCAAAGCAGAATTGGAACGCGCAAATTTCCGCTACGGCAAGCATATCTCGCCTTGCCGCTCCGTGTTGTTGCTAACTACAACTATGGCAACGCTTCCAGACACGACGGAAAGAGTGAAAGCGTTTTTCGGAAGTTTTGCAGGGTACCCGAAAGCACAGTGTATCGGAAGCATTGTAGGAAAACGAGCAACCATCCGCATTATAAATTTTGAACACCAGGAATGAATGCACTTATCACTGGTCTTTCGCATGTGTAAAATAAATAAGCTTTTTTTCGCATCCTTACTTTGAAAGAACCCCATTTTTAGGCTGAAAAACATCATGTTTTATTGTAATATTATGTTTCCTACTCCAATTACAGAGATTAGGACAGCGACCCCTACCGATTGGACCCCTACCGCATTAGTTATTGTAAGGATGTAACACGCATATAATATTAGTTAACTATAAACTGCCGTATCTTGTATTAACCGCGGAGCTGTTGCGCAAGCCATAAGTTCATCGTAGCAGCAAAAATACCAAGAAAATGTCGAAGCGCTCGAGAGTGCGTGCCCCGCGGTGACTTGCGAGAGTCAGGGCATGCTCAGTGTCTTCAGCAAAAGAAAAAAATCTCTAGCGCTGTCGTAAACGCTACCCCGCATGTAAAAAAAGAACTCTGGCACTAATGCTAGAGCTGAAAAGACAGCCTGCTTGGGAGAGGTCACCATGGCCACCGCATTCTCTAGAATCTATTATGAATAATTGGAGATATGGCTACGACTGAGCCAATCCATCCTGACACGACTTGCAGATCCCGCTACTGCTGCCTCGAGTCGATGACGAAGAGCTGCTGGAAGTGTACAATGCTGAGTATGACTTTGCATCCACCATTCGCGACAAAGAAGACGACGACCTCTTCGATGCATATGACGACAGTTACTAGCACCGCAACTAATTGAACTATGCGTCCGGCAATGCTCACCTACAACAGGTTCAGCCATTCGGCTTGCGGGAGAGTGGGAGATTCACTGAACTTTTATTTTCGCCGAAGTAGAAATGCTTTGTCATGTAAGCTCTGCCATAGGAATTAATAAATTTATAGCTTTCAACATCGGAAGTCCTTCCCGTCAGTGCACAGCTTCTTAAGAGCTACGTACCACTGAAGGACGAAGCCGAAAAATTCCACCTAAATACCGGCATTCACTAACGAGTATGTCGCATGCTTTCTCAAAAAGCATATAGCGAAGGCTTAAAACAATTGGGGGCGGTATGTAGTCTGGTGTTACTTTTATTGAATGATATTAGTGTTGCGCCATAACGTTGATATGATATTATTGTTAAGTCTCTCAGAGATTTTCTTCATAAAGAACTTTCGTCTTTGTGACCCGCGGGCATGCCCGAACGTTAAATGGTCGAAGCACGGTCATAGTTTTTTTCCTCGGAATTTGTAACAGCTATCTTTGCTTTGGTACCAAAATTTCGAATAATCAAGCGCCCAGAGGCAAGTCTTTTATGACATACCGCCACACTGGGAAGAACAATACACTTGACTCCGATACCATGCTGCGCCTTGAAACATGTATTACCAGCCATGCACTTAAGACGTATTCGCTTTGTATACGGGCAGAAATTAGGGTTATAAAACAGGAGCCCACAGAAGCAAGGAGAGAGGATCTCCCGACAATGCTGTGAGAATAGTTTGAACAGAATAACGAACGTCTAAAACAGCATAAATGCATTTTCGCAATGAAATTCCAAACAGTGTATATAGCGTCCACCGGATGCGAAAGATATGGAGTGTTTGCGTCACACATGACAAGCCGTGGACTTTGCGCGTAGAGCATTGGACTTCTGCAGATGGAGTTTATGACGGCAAGCTGCGTGGCGGGATCTCCGACGGATGTACTACGGAAGTTATGGCTATTGAGTGTTTTTGCAAGCATGTGAACAACACGTCGATTCTAAAATCGTGAGCAAACGTTTCATCCTAAATTTTTACGTTCGCTACCAGCACTCAGCTTATACGCTTCTACAGCCGGTGAAGGACGTTTTTGGTTGCTTCAGACTTTTTGTGAAGCACACCTTATTGTATGACAGTTTTGTACAGGAAATGTTTATTCCCACAAACCGATAGGTTTCATAGTATCAAACAGTGAGACACCAGCCGAGCCTCTCCTGAATTCCAAACTGAAGTAATAAGCGGTCGCCTTACCATACCTTTGTTAGCTAGACCTTGCTTAGTTGCGGGTGAGATTTTCCGCGTTGCCGTGCTTATATACAACCGTAATGTATTGAAACTAAAGCAGACTTCTTCACAACTACGAGAAATGTTGAAAAACACGCAAAATAAATAGACCCTACATACAGCTAATGTTTTGTTGCGTGAGAGAAAACGTTTTTATGCCGGCCACACATTGTCGACAAATTTCCGAGAGTTTTGAGCGTTAGGAGAGCAGAAGACATAAGGGCAGGTTAGGTGGATGTGCTGGAGCTGTGTTCGCTCCACTGCGGACGTTGCTTGAAAGACATAAAATAGCAGGGAGGTTCGCGTCCTTTCTCTGCCGTCGATCGGATGACACACCATCTCGACAGGTCCCACCTTCCCGTCACACTTTACACGTTGTAGAATGGAGTGTGCAGCCAGTACAAATTGATTAAAAAAACCGAATGGGAATGACGCCAACAAAAGCGTGATACTTGTGCAGAAAAAAGGAACGAGATGGGGTCACTGACACTGCTAAAGGGAGCAGGTGTGACCCCCGACACCAACGTACGCAAGCACGCGTTGCATGATGTGCAAAATGCGCCCGATAAACGCGCCTCTCTGACGCAAGAAAGGCTTGCACGCTGTGCGAAAGGCGTCGGAGACACGCGCCTCTCCTTTTCCTAAAAATACGACGTCGAAGTTTGGCCGCTGGAATGACGCAGAAGGCAGCTATCTTGCGTTAAAAGTGAGTGGCGGCACAGTTCTCGTTTACCCTTGTGTCACCTTTTAAACTATTAACAGCAAAGTGGTTAAAAGGTACCCTGCCATCATTCTTTATTTACAAACTTTTTTTTTGAAATCCCGGAATGCTTGCCGACGTACTCAGAAACCCATCCACTATCTAGATAGTAGGCCGCAAAGTAACTCAATAGCAAAGAATTGCGCCTCTTGCGCAACAGATTGCATCGAAACTTTCTGAAACATTTTTTCTCTCTTTGCGGGCCTCGGCGCTCTTCAACCCCTATGATTACGTCATTACAGCGGTTTACCGGCTCTTGGTCGGTTTTCCTTGCCCAGCCGTATCTGCTGCGACGGGCAAACCACGCAGTGCCACTCCATGCGGGCGATAACTGTTCTTTTTCGCAGTGGTTCCAGACGAGACGGCAAGACTGAAAGCGTTTATCGCAAGTCTTGCAAAGTCCCTTCAAGCTTAAGCTTGGTCCATTGGCGTTCGCAAAAAACATCAAAAAGTACTCTTACGGGGCGAAGCGGCCGCCACTCCTCCGGATGGTGGCTTTAGCAAAAAAAATACCGGAGCGCACGTGGGCGTGAGCCTCGTGAGGAAGCACCCAGCCGTCGTCAGGGCTTCCACGTGGGATTCCGGGCCCGTGAAGAGGTTCCGCCGTGGTCCATCATCGTCTACCCTGTGGCGACCGGCGCGTCACGGGTCCGCCGCACTGAAGACGACGACGAACGAATCTGTTCAAGCCATTCCGTTCACAATGCGCACGTGGAGAAGGCCATTGGACCAGCTGACGAATAAGTGGAGGACTTCTGAGGTGAGGACGCAGCTACAAGAGGATTTGCCGTACGCTGGCTGGGCCGACGCACGACGGCTACCAAATGGATGACGACGATTTCTACTGAATAAGGAACTGTCCATATTTTACTGGACCTTTTGCTTTGCAGTGCCATACAAACCAGATTTGCACTGCTGGGGTCCGGTTCCTATCTCTCTCATGGGATCAGCAGCGAGTGTGGGGGAGAATCTAGGTCTACCGCCTGCTCTGCTGTTTCTCCGGCCTTGCACAACTGGCACAACCCGCGCCAATTTTAAATGTTAGTATTCGTACTGAGCAGGGTTCCCGTCTGGAAACTCCCAACTGTCTTAAGGAAAGATTGGCCGCGTATCTGCTTCTTTCGTTGGAAATGTCGCGCAAGACGATAGTAGACTGGCGCCTCTGGCAAGTAAATGCATCCCTTCTGTTTCCCGCTCACCTCTCCTGCTGTTCGTCTCCAGCCTGGTTCCTTCCGAGAGAACACGTTATAGGTAGGCTCAAGTAAATTTAAAGGGACAGACAACCGATTTTCGTCGCGTATATGTTCTCTAGCTCATATGAAAGCCAGCGTTTTATATAGCCCGGTAACCACAAGCAATTTCCAAACAAATTGGCCCAAATAATTTTAATTTGGCAGCAAACTTCCTGAAATCGGAAGGGTGGCGGTTTTAGTGTCGAAACTTGACACCACAATATGTGTCCCTGTCATGTGACCTGCAAGCCTAGCAGCTACTGTAACTGCGGAAACTTTTACTTACGTATTAAAAACCTTTTAACACAAGTATTTGTACAAAGTTAAGTTGTATAGGTATTTTTAACATTATTTTGAAAATTTTAAAGACACGCCACCCACCGTCGCTGGGTTGCTCTCAGTGTGGCTCACTGAGCATCCATGCCCAGAATCAACGGCAGCGTTCAGTAAACAGGAGATTTGATGATTCTACCTGAGTCAGGGGTGTTTGTTATGCCAAAATATTTTATTTCAGTTTCCAAAGCAGCTTAAAAAAACGTCGCGCCCAGGGAGAATCGAACTTCCCACGTCCACAACGTGAAGCCAGATTCTACCTGTCGTCTATCCCAACCGATGGCGCTTTCGTGCACAATAGACCTTTGCATTAAAAAAAACACATAAAGGAACAGAAAAGCCTGCGATTCAAACGTTTTTATCTGGGGACAAGTTTTTAAATATCGTTTTTCATTTCGCATACAAACAAAAGTATGTTGCCGAGCTACTCTATGCCATGGTTGCCAGCATTATTTCTGGGAGGGACACATGCGGCTCGTAGATTTAAAATTTCGATTTAAAACGTTCTATGGCGTTATCAGCAAAACTGTTTCTCGTCAAGGTGCTTTAAGGGATGCCCTTTCAGTTGGATAGAGAATATATACTCTACAAAAATCGGTTGTCTGTCTCTTTAAATATGCCGCGTATTACAGCTCCAAATTGAGTGCCTCGATGCCAGCGCTGCCGTACGGCAGAGACGCGCTTAAATCCAGGCACCCTACTACAACGTTTATAAAACAACGTTGCCTTACTCCACGAGCGTTCCAAGCGGAATGCGAAACCTACCTAGTAAAACCTTTTGTCGCTGTTGACATTTCATTTTTTTTAATTCCGCCAGATAGTGTTGGCAACAGAAGGCGAGGGTTCTTGTAGTTGATGTAGTATTTTATTTGCTGTCGCAAAAAGCAGGTATCCGGAATTTTTTTAAATAAAAGAACACTGGAAATATCACTCATGTATTGATTTTCTGCTTATATTTGCGTAATGCCTTGTCCTTGTTCAACGATGTTGACAAATATGAACATTAACACCGGACAAAGACGTTTGTGAGTATATAATACTATTGCGCAGCATTTGTGTTGCTTTTGCCGACTGGGTGAATCGAGTGACAGACAGACAGACAGACATAGAGACAGAAAGGCCAAAATTTTCCCGTTCAAGTGGCCTCCAGAAAGACTATCGTCTTTCAAACATATACTCGGGCTTAGAATTACATCAGTTTTGAACAAAACGACATTTCTAATAGCAGTTTTTTCGTGGAACCGGTGAGGATCAGGATGTTGCGCTCTTTAGACTCTTGAACGAAGTGGATAATTTACTGGATAGAATTTCTTCTGAAGTTGGATTGAATTCTAAATGTTTTAAAATTTTTGTGGCTTCAATTGATCTTAAAGTACGTGTGCTTTGCCTAGGGAGGAAATTCTTTTGGGCGGCACCAGTTCTGGATTGAGGCACATCGTTTTAACATGTTAATAAGCGTTATACTGCAACGGGTTTCCCCAAATGAAGCACTAGTATGAAAAGGCTGGTAGACCGTGCTAAGTTTTCAAAGTATAAAGTAGCCTGCGGGAAATTTCATTAAAAACCATTTGATATGCTGCCTTTGGGATTCTTTAGCCACTGAGGATGAGAGAATACTTGAGCCAAGGGAGAGAGCGACTCAGCGGTCCGAAGGTTTATTGGCGACTTAAAAGAAGACGTAGCGCGACCGCACGCCGATTGCCTACCATAATTACTTGACCAGATTTTGTCTTACAATCTTAGTGCTTTCCTCCCGTCACAGTATTTTCGGCATTTACCAACATGGGTTTTGTAACAAGTACTCATGCAAAAGAACGTTAGGATCAATCCTGCATACGTTCAACATTACACTTCACCATTCTTCAAATAATGACTGAAAACATCTTGACGTTCCGAAGGTTTTCCACAAAGTTTGCGATAATTTATTGCTACCTAAACTTCATCAAAAAAATATTGACCCCATACTTCTTTTCTCGCTCAATATATTTCTGAGCAAATGTTTTGCGCGTGCATCTGCTGATAACGTTTACTAACCGCAAACTCTCCATCTTTCTGCTTGGCCGCAAGGCTTCGTCTTTAGACCTCCTCCTTTTCTTCTCTGTATGAACGACTCAGCTCTGAACTTTTTTATAACACAGTTGTTTGCTGAAGACTGCGTTCTTTATCGAAAATAATCTCGGATGATGAAGCAGCCACCACATCCAGCCTGGAAACATTGTGCCGCAGCCACTTGACAATCTACTCCAACCCTACATCAATTGACATCGTAATCAGTGAAGATCCTAAAAAGCAAAGCATAGTTGGTAAAGCACGCAAATTTAACTGGTCAGTACCACAGAAACGCTGAATGCGATAGGAAGTTCAGCATAGTAAAGTAAAATTGCACCCCACCTATGAGCCCCTATGTTTGCCACAATCCTGAGTCGCATTCTTTCGGCGGAGTGTCGAGGAGCGAACTTTGTCACGCTAAACAATATTTCCAGGAATTCCTGAAAACGGCGGCGTCAACCACGTCGAAGACTTCGCAACAGACCAGTGGTGCAGTATTTTAGTGGTTTCGGCGAAACAGTTCAGTTCCTGCTCTTGTGCGGCCGTACTAAAAATGCATGTAAATTACTCCATTGTGTTGCTACGGCTGTTTTTTCTATCCTCCCCCTCGCTCAGATATCCCTAACTACATCCCTCTGAACCTAGCAGTTATGCATATGTAGTAATTTATTTCAAGGCGTAGAAGCCCTTCCTTTTCAATTTTTAAATGCGAATGCATTTATTAGCCGGGGGTTGTCTTGCTCCGTTGGCCGGCGTGCGCCTGCATTCCTCCAGGGCGAGTGCACGTGAGCGCGCGCCTCGTAGTTCTGCCTTCGTCGTCGTCGTCGTCGTAAATGCGAATGCATTTCTTAGTCGGGGGTTGTCGTGCTCCGTCGGCGTGCGCCCGCAGGTGTTATCTCTACGCGCTCCTCCTCGCCCCTACCAACAGCTGTGGCGCGCCTTGCAACCGGAGCAGGTGGTAGCTCGGGCGGGAGTAGCGGAGGGCAAGGGGAGAGGAGGAGCGCGCTCGGGCGTGTGAGGGCGCTCGCATCGCGGAGCTCGGGCGGAGTAGCGGAGAGTGAGTGGAGAGGAGGAGCGCGCTCGGGCGTGTGAGGGCGCTCGCATCGCGGAGCTCGGCGGGAGAGAGAGCTCGCGCGCGGGGCGGGCGTGTTGCGCGGGTCTCACTCTCCTCTCCGCGTACCCTCTCTCCGCTCGCTGCGCTCGGAAAATGTATATAAATGCAACACAGATTCAGCGCCCTGTCTGTGTGCCCTTTCTGTAGTCCTGTTTCTAGCGCTGTTTTATAAGTTAGTTATGTACCAACTGGCCCGCCTTCAATCTGTGTAACAGCGCCCTGTCTGTGTGCCCTTTCTGTAGTCCTGTTTCTAGCGCTGTTTTATAAGTTAGTTATGTACCAACTGGCCCGCCTTCAATCTGTGCAGCGCCCTGTCTGTGTGCCCTTTCTGTAGTCCTGTTTCTAGCGCTGTTTTATAAGTTAGTTATATAAATGCAGTGGAGCGCACGCCTCTCTCCGTTACTGCTTCCGCAGCGCACTCATCGGTGCACCCAATGCATTCGCATTTCCGCACGATCCCCTTCGGGGAGGTGGGGGGAGTTGTTTGTTTTTAAAGAGAGTCATTCAACAAGGATTGTCATTATTTTCTAATATATTCTCGGATGATGAAGCAGCCGTGCTCCAAGCAGACTTTAACATAATTTCTGTCTGCTGTAAGAGTTGGTAAGTGCGACAACAAATACTGTGCGAATTTATGCGAGTATCTACATGATATAACCCTCGTCCTTTTCACTTTCTTAATAATGTTGCTTTGTAAACTGTTAACAGCTACAAATATTTAGGCATCCATATAACCTCTATTTCTGGCACGGGCTGTTTACATTACCTTTGTAAACAAAAATGCTGAGCGGATGATGGGTTATGTCCAATGTTTTTTCTCTAAAGCACCTTTCGCATAAAACTCTTCCTATTAAAGCCCTATTTTTTGTAAGATCAGAATATGTCTCCTCTGTTTGGTACTCAGCACAGAATAACCCAACACATTCACTAGAAATCATCTGAAAGGAATCCGTCTATTTTATAATTACAAACTACAATCGAACAGCACGCGTAACCTAAAACAGTATCTCCACGTCAAATCTATTGTTTTTTTCTGTTTTATAAACTATTTCACTGTCCATTACTGCGGGATAATCATATTATGTTCACAAGGTGGGAGTTTCAGTATGACGACCTGACAGTTTTCTTTCAGTCATAGATGCACCGTACACCGATTGAATACTACCACCTTCCCGCAATCAAGGCCACCATTCGAGATCACCAGTAATTTACCAATGTCGCGAACATTGTGCAGCTACAACCTACTTAGTATTATATACGATGCACTACTTCTGTTTTTTATACTTTTTGCAACCACTCTGCCCTGTTAGATCAAAAGGTACTGAGGGTACAATACGTATGTAAATAAGAATATTAGGACTGATTTCACGTTCTATATGCGTACCTGCAACGTTTCCAAAATCTTCCGGGAGGCTACCGAATTTTGATGGTTTTGTACGAATGTACGGCCGAAACAAAAAACTCCCCTACCTCCCCGAAGGGGATCCTGCGGAAATGCGAATGCATTCGGTGCACCGATGAGTGCGCTGCGGCAAGCAGTAACGGAGAGAGGCGTGCGCTCCACTACATTTATATACATTTTCCGAGCGCAGCGAGTGGATAGAGGCTACGCGGAGAGGAGAGAGAGACCCGCGCAACACGCCCGCCCCGCGCGCGAGCTCTCTCTCCCGCCGAGCTCCGCGATGCGAGCGCCCTCACACGCCCGAGCGCGCTCCTCCTCTCCACTCACTCTCCGCTACTCCGCCCGAGCTCCGCGATGCGAGCGCCCTCACACGCCCGAGCGCGCTCCTCCTCTCCCCTTGCCCTCCGCTACTCCCGCCCGAGCTACCACCTGCTCCGGTTGCTAGGCGCGCCACAGCTGTTGCTAGGGGCGAGGAGGAGCGACGAGAGATAACACCTGCGGGCGCACGCCGACGGAGCACGACAACCCCGACTAAGAAATGCATTCGCATTTACGACGACGATGACGACGAAGGCAGAACTACGAGGCGCGCGCTCACGTGCACTCGCCCTGGAGGAATGCAGGCGCACGCCGGCCAACGGAGCAAGACAACCCCCGGCTAATAAATGCATTCGCATTTAAAACCTCCCGAATACGCACCCATGTATGCCGCGATCTCTCCAAGTCTGGCCACATTGTACCGCAGCTACTTGACAATGCAATCTAATCCTATATAAAATGACATTGTTATCAGTGAAGAGTCTATAAACCATAGTTGGCCCTGCACGCAAATTGAGGTGGTCAGTACTACATAAACGCTGAATGTGAGACGCAGTTCAGCATCGTGAAGCACGATTCCACGCCTTCCGAGCATTTATGTTTGACACAAACCTCAGTAAGGTTCTTTTGGCGAAGTGTCGAGGAGAGAACATTCTTACGCTTGACACAATTCCAGGACTTAGTGAAAAGCACGGTGTCAACCACGTCGAAGATCATTTATGCTGTAGTTCGATTTCGGAAAAAAGGGGCGAAGGCTGAAGCGAGACGACACGACACAGAGCACACTTTCAACAAACTTCATTAATAAGAAATCACAAAAATATACCTCCTGGTCTCTCTCTTTCCCACTCATACAAAAAACAAGCAAGGAACACCACCTCCCCTCTTTGGAAGACCACTCTCTTAGGGCACGTGCCACTACGATTCTGGTTTCACGAGAAACCGTTGGCTTGCCCAAGGAAGATGATACGCTTGATTGGGCAAGCGAAGGGGCAAGCTTAAGAGTGTGGTAATAAGAGTGTTGCAATACACACTCTTGGGCAAGCCTTAGAGTGTGTCTTGCACATTTGTCGGCTAAGTGAAAATATCTAGAGCATTCCAAGTTTATCAGTCAGAGCAATGACTGACCTCCTTAACTGCAAGTGAGCTTGCCACTTTTTTATTACAATGGAACCCCGCTCGTACGTCCCTAGGACTTTCGACGACCCGCTTCTTACGGCGGATCACCGCGGGCCCAGCAAAGTCCCCATAGAAATAACGCATTAAAAACCCAGATGATATAGCGGGTGTATTATATAAAAGCATAATATGATTACAGACTCACAAAGGAAGTTATGCAGTTTTCTGGAGGCAGCATATTAAGCGCTTCGGTAAGGTATTCCCATCCATATAGCAGAAAGTTAACGTCACCTGGACATCTGGATCCAATGGTCTGAAAGCGAATGGCGGACTATGCAAGAGACACACAAACTTACATACCGTGCTTCCTGTGATCACGACTACAACACTCCCTCTTCGAAAAACATTAAGAACGAATCCTCATTCAATGACTACGAACAAAATATTCCCCCTTGCTACAACGAGATCTCAATGGCAAAGAATCACAAACCCTTTGGGCGAAATTACCTTCAGACATTAACTTCAGTTGTTATCTTCAGACATTCCCTTAGAACTCTGCTAAAATATGGGAAACATCCACTCTCTTCGCGCACCCTAGCCATGTCCAAGGGCATGGCCAGGGGAGAACGACTTAAACATAACACATTCCACTTTTTCTTAGCATGTGAGGCAGATATGAGCAGCTCGTTACTTCAAAATCAGTGCGAGTTGATTGAGAGGGCAAGGGAAGGCGCTGCTGCATCTGGTACCATAGACGCAGGTTCTACCTTCGAGCTCCCTCCCATCTCTTTACCCCAATTTTGTAACTACAACTATTTCTTCCTGAACAAGGATCTTCTCTCTCTCTCCTCTCTCTCTCTCTCTCTCTCTCTCTCTCTCTCTCTCTCTCTCTTAAAAAAACAAATCGTTCACCCCGCCCTACAGCTCACGGAATCAACATTTTGATACACTGGCACTGAGTCCTTCTCCTTCAAACTGACCACCACCTCGCAGTTGCAACCTTTCGCACTCACATTGTAAGCCGCAGAAACGCAAAGAGCCTTTGTCTCTCCTTTGACACGGCAATTACAACAATTAAAACCATAGTTGCTAGTCTTTCTCTTGTTACCCGTTATACCGCGGTGGAACGGGAAGGGTTTCAGTTCATGAGCCCGTTTAATAAAGTCTTTCTCTTGTCGATACCTTTCGTGCTCGTGAAGCATAGATCGGAAATGCAGCAGCTGCGTAAGCAAACGCTCTGTGGGAGGCGAAGTTTCACTATCACGCCTTACATCTTAGGATACAGACATGGATGTCTCTGGAACTTTTTCATTTATTTTATTGTCTTTTTCACGTAACCTCAGGGCCCTCCATGGTAGAGCGCCCGAGTAGAGCACCCGAGTACGTGCACAGCGCCATGTTTCTGCATGTCCATTTTAAACTAGGGGCAAGTGCTTTTAAATTGCTGGAAAAGCCGCTGAAGAAACCGGCACGAAAAAAGGAGGAGACCGCATGGCACTACCTCCCAACTAGACAGATAATAAAAGATACATATCTAAATAGTGTCCCCAGAGTAATATGTTTACTCTCACGTAAAGTGAACTCATGAAACCACTCAGAAAAGTTGAACGCACTGTCACGAGAACATGGAGCAAGCAAAAACGAATGCGCATACAGATAACAAAAACAAAAACAGTGCTTGTGCAGCATGTCACCCAAATAAAATAATGCACAGTACTGGCATATAACGCTCTTGAAATGGGTGTATTTTTTCTCTGTTAAAGTAGTGGAAGGGATTCTTACACATCAATCACCGCACCTTTGTGGTCTCTCTTGTCGGTTTAACGTTATGCCTTGAGTGAACAGCCACACGTGAGGCAATGCTGTGATAAGTGTGGCAGAACATTCATGACACGCGCATCATGAGCGAGCACGCGCTAAGGTGTGGTATTCTAGCACAGCACGTGAGCTAGGCAGCGTCGATCGAGGTCACCGAGGTCAAGTTCATAGCGTGACGTCGGAATGCAAACCGGTACCTTTATACTTCAACGCGTTCCACGTAGCGAGCCGTACCACACTGCCTTGACGCGTACGCCGATTATACTATGTTGTGGTTTAAGACATGACAGGTAAAAGCAGCTAGGCGCAGTTTGTTGCAGGGACTGCGCTAAGGCACGGACGCAGTGCATTCCGAATAACATTGGTGGCTCCTCCGGTGCGACATGCAGCATGCCGCAGGCGCGCGTCGCCGGCTCACTCGATATCTTGCCATCTGCTGGCGTAGCTCGTTATAATCCCGGGGCTTCAGTGGATGCCACAAGTGGAACTAATTGCTTTTCATCGCCTCATCAAAGCAACCTTCGATGCCGGCTTTTCTGCGTCACCGATCCTGTGAAGGCCTGCCTTAAAACCAAAGCGATCTCTACAACGCAACATCTCAAACTTTCCTGGAAAATTTTATGTTGTGCCACCCAAATATGACTCAATTTGGCACCAGCCAGAAATTATTAATCAAGAAATATATATTTTGTTAAATTATTTACGTATACAGGATGAATGTCCGGGGGTGTTCAGACACGGTAAGAATAACTGTTAACTTCGAATATCAAAAGACTGAAAGTCATCAGCGGGAGTGGTTGTTAATGGCATGCATAGAAGTGTGCTAACAGGGTTTTGATTGCCTCGCCTCCATTCGATAAGCAATATTAATATTAACGTTGCAGCAATGTCCTAATAAATAAGACAGTGCTCATTAAAGCTATAATATTATTAGGTTGGCCACATCTGGCTGTGAGGCCCCCGCACGGGGCACCTTGAGCCATCTTGGTGATGGTACTGGCGATACCGTGGACCCCGAGCCCCCAAACATAAGCTGGATCCAACCGTGGCGATGTGTTTGTAGGTGGAGGGTTAGAAACCACGAACGGTGGCCGTCGGAGCCCAGGTCAAGCTCGGGCGGATGGCCTCCCTGTCTGTTCACCAGGCAGGAAGCTCCGGGACCTCTTTGACTACCAGGGTAAGATCAAAGAAGAAAGTACCCCCGTCTCCCTGCTTTTTCCAATGCCATATGGATAAATCAAACCCCCCCCCCCCAGACGTGATCGGCCCCCTAAAAGGGGCCGCACCGAAGTATCTTTTCCTTCTTTGCCTTTTATCTCGCTCCCAAAGCCAGATAACTACCCTCGTTTTTTGATCATTGAATCTGTGGACAAATCGAAGCCGGTTTCCTCTCAATCTGTATTTTTTGTTTCTAAATACCTTGAAGCTATCATCGGCAAAACATATGACGCCAAAAAGCTCAGAACTGGTGAAGTGCTAGTTGAAGTTAAAACCCAGCAGCAATCCACAATCCTCCTGAAACAAACCCGCATGGCAGATCTGGAGATCAGGGTCACACCCCACCGCAGCCTCAACAGTTGTCAAGGTGTGATCTCTGAGGCAGATCTCCTAACCGAGACAGAGACTGATCTGCTCGAAGGCCTAAAAGAACAAGGCGTGACAGCAGTAAGGCGCATCGTCATCAGGAGAGAGAACAAAGAAATAGCCACCAAACATCTGATCCTGACTTTCGACCGCTGCACACTGCCCGAGCATGTCAACGCAGGTTTCATCCGTTGTTCTGTCCGGCCGTACATCCCGAACCCGAGGCGCTGTTTCAAGTGCCAGAGGTTCGGGCATGGTACCAATTCCTGTCGAGGCAGAACAACATGTGCCAAATCCGCCCAGCACGATCATCTATCCGACAACTGCACTGCAACCAACTTCACCTGCCCGAATTTCCAGGGTCCACACGCAGCATACTCTCGCGCTTGTGAAAAGTTTCATCTTGAAAAAAAAATCATTAACCTTAAGATAACCGAAAACATCACCTTCCCAGAGGCACGAAAGAGGTTCGCCTCCTTCCCTCTGGGCAAGTACGCCGGCGCAGCTCGCCGGGGGGTGGAGCGGCGTTTGGTTTCGGCGGGGACCCAGTACCGCGAGTCGGACTTGGTCCCGCACCCGCCCCCCCCCCCCCCCCTGGGTTGCCTATGGCAGCCGAACCCGCCTCCGCACCGCTCGCTCACCCAGCAGCGGCTGTGGTGGCAACAACGTCTGTTGGGGATGCCGCTGCATCCACTGCTTCCTCACCACCGGCCCAAAGCACACGCAAGGGCACGGAGATGGAGACGGAGGCAGTCGCAGCGACCCCCTCCCTCGCCTCACTGCCTGTGCCACCTGTGGTGCTCCCCACGCCTTCGGCACTGGCAGCGCAGGCGAAGAACACCCGAAAGGGTAGCACGTCAAGGGGGCCCAGTCCGCTGGGCACCCCCTTGCCTTCAGATGACGACATGGACGTCGAGCCCTTCCGGCTTTCATCGCAGCGGAAGGAACGGGCGGCGACGTCCAGGTGAGTAGAGAAGGTCAGAAAACCCCTTCCAAAAGTGCAAGCCCCGAAAGACCCTACATAAATAGTCACACTCCAGTAGCTCTGAACACATAATAATAGGAAGAGAAGACATAGTTCCATGGAACTGCAGAGGCCTTCAGAATAATCTTGACGACGTGCATGAGATTCTGCATGCCAACCAGCCAAGTTTAATGTGTGTCCAGGAAACACATCTGAATTCCAAACACACAAATTTCTTGAATAGTTACATGGTATACAGGAAAGACAGGGATGGCTGCACACACTCTTCTGGCGGTGTTGCCATAATCACCCGCAAATCCTTAGCATGCCACCCTGTCACCTTGAACACCGTCCTTGAGGCTGTAGCCGTCCGCACAATAATATTTAATAGATTGATAACGGTATGCTCCATATACATTCCTCCTGATCTTGCACTTACGAGCTCCGACTTCGAGGCGCTGGTTGACCAGCTGCCCGAACCATACATCCTTACAGGCGACCTTAATGCTCACAACCATCTTTGGGGCTCTTCCAGAACGGATGCCCGAGGTCGCCTGATAGAGAAATTCCTTACATCTTCTGGAGCATGCCTTTTCAGCAATAAACAGCCTACATACCATAACATAGGTCACAACACATATTCATGTCTTGACTTGGCTATTGGCTCCGCCGTTCTCTTTCCTCTTGTCGAGTGGGGAGTGGGAACTGACCCATATGGCAGTGACCACTTCCCCACCTCACTAACATACATAGGTAAAGGCCCATGCAGTCAATCTTCCCATAATAGGTTTTAATGAAGCACGAGCTAACTGGAATGCATTTACAGAGACATCCAAACTACACCACTCATCCATAGGACACCTACACGTTGAAGAAGCTACCCAACTCCTCACGGCGCACATCCTCGACGCCGCCGAAAAGTCTTATTCCCCAAGCCTCTGGTGCCCCGCGCAACCAGAGGAGGCCGTGGGAGAATGAGGACTGTAGGCGGGCGTGAGAGGCCCAGAACAAGGCGTGGGGTATCCTTCGTCGGTACCCCACGTCGAGCAACCTCCTCTTGTTCAAACGGGCCAAGGCGTTAGGAAAACGTGTGCGCCGTGAGGCAAAACGAGAGAGTTGGCACACCTTCTTGACATCCATAAACTCTTACAGACACACACAAAGTCTGGACACGAATACGAAAACTAAAAGGACAACAGACACACAGCCTGCCCCTGGTTAATACAACATGGGACACACTGGAAGCCCAGGCTAACACACTTGCACAACATTTCGAACACGTGTCCAGTTCAGCACACTACACAAACACTTTAATGAAACACAAAACATCTGTAGAAGAGAAGTCCCTGCGTGATCACAACAAGTCGCACACGTCTTACAATTCTCCTTTTTCAATTCATGAGCTGAAGGTTGCTCTCAGCACATGTAAGCCTTCAGCTCCAGGTGCAGACAAAATCACATACACCATGATACAATACCTACACCCAGACACTCTTGAAACACTCCTACATCTATACAACAACATATGGCTTTCGGGGCACATTCCTCGCTCTTGGAGGGAGGCCATAGTGGTGGCTTTCTTGAAGGAAGGAAAGGACCCTTCCTCTCCCGCTAGCTATCGGCCCATCGCCCTCACAAGCTGCCTGTGCAAGCTCCTCGAGAAGATGATAAACAGGAGACTCGTGTACTTTCTTGAGTACAATGGTCTTCTCGAGAGCTGCCAGGCAGGCTTCAGGGCGGGGCGCTCCACCAATGATCAGCTTGTTGCATTGGAATCTTACATAAAAGATTCCCTCATTCACAAACAGTTCTGCATTACAGTCTTCTTTGATATGGAAAAGGCCTACGACACGGCATGGCGATACGGCATCTTGAGTGACTTAAAGTCATTCGGTGTTTCGGGCAACATGCTTAGCACTCTTTCTAGCTACATGTCTGAACGAACTTTCCGTGTAAGAATTGGTAGTGCACTTTCTAATGTACATGTTCAGGAAAATGGCGTGCCTCAAGGAGGTGTTTTGAGCTGCACACTCTTCATAGTGAAGATGAACTCACTCCGTAAGGCATTGCCACCAACCATTTCTTGTTCAGTTTATGTAGATGATGTGCAGATATCTTTTAAATCATGTAATATGTCAATCTGTGACGGCAAGTCCAGCTCGGCGTGAACAAAACTTGCTGGCTGGGCGGACACAAACGGCTTTAAGCTGAACCCCGTAAAAAGTACTTGCGTGTGTTCCACCCGTGTTCGCGGGATCCATGTGGACCCTGACATTACTCTAAACGGCGTGTCCGATTCCTCGTAAAAAAGGAGCACAAGTTTTAGGCCTAATATTCGACAACAAACAAACATTTCGTCCTCATCTGAAAATGCTTAAGCAAAAAATTCCCCGCATTTAACCGAGGGGAAGAATGTGAAAGTGCGAATGCACGAGTTGAATTTGCGTGGTTCGGTAATGTTTCGCGAAAGAGAGATCACACACCACACAACTACAAAGAAAGAAAGATGCTCAAAATAACTATGAATATCCTTAAAGTTGTCTCTCACCAATCGTACGTGCAGACAAGCAGCTTACTCCTGCGTCTGTATACTGCACTGGTTAGATCTCGCTTGGACTACGGCAGCGTCCGTATATGGGTCTGCAACGAAAACGGCACTTAAAATGCTTGACCCATTCTGCATTTGGGGCTTCGCCTTGCTTGTGGCGCCTTTCGCACCAGCCCTGTTGAAAGCCTCTATGCAGAGTGCCACAAATGTGTCCCTGTATCAGCAGAGGATATACACTGACTTGTTGTATGCCTCTAAAAATCATGTCTCTAACAAATAATCCTCTTAACTCGACCATTCATGATGCATCCTCACAGCAGCTCTTTTTAAATCGTCCATCTATTCCCAAGCCGTTCCCTCTCAGAGTGAGAGCAGAAGCTTCTGAGCTAGCAGTGTCATTTTCATATATCCACAAGACAGCGATCATTGATTTTATTGCACCATGGCAAGCCAGGGATGTTTCTTGTGACCTGTCCTTTGGCTCACCGCCGCGGTGGCTCAGTGGCTAAGGCGTTGCGCTGCTGAGCACGAGGTCGGCGGGTTCGATTCCCGGCCGCGGCGGCCGCTTTTATGATGGAGGCGAAAAGCAACAACGCCCGTGTGTACGAGATTTCGGCGCACGTTATAGATCCCCAGGTGGTCAAAATTAATCCGGAGCCCCCACTACGGCGCGCCTCATCGCCTGCGTTGCGTCGGCGCGTTAAACCCTAAAATCAATCAATCCAATCAATCTGTCCTTTGTGCAGTTCGACAAAAACAGGGCACCAAGGCAGCTATTTATGCAGCATTTCCTCTTCCTACAGGATAAGTACATTGTGCAGAGTTTTACTCCGACGCATCAAAGACGCTGATGCTGTGTCTGTGCTGCGCATGGACCGAACTTTAACGTGGCAAAAAATAATGAACTCCCACAACAGCATTTTTACAGCTGAAGCACACGGCAATTTTACTTATTATAGACCAACATTGTCCAACATCAAATTCCAAAGTTTATAGTTTTTACAGATCTCTTAGTGTTGTACGTGCACTTTTGCCTAGAAAACGCTCAAAAATTATTGTAATCAATCTTGTTTTTAAGGGCCTTATGGTGGCATATGCATCATGTCTTGAAATAACAATATGTTGGGTTCCTGGCCATTGGGGATAGCCGGGAATGAAACCGCAGATGAAATGGCCACTGCTGCTACACTCTTGAATTCAGTGGGCATAACAACACTTCCGTACACAGATATGAAGCCACACATCAGACACCAACTTCACAAACACGTGGCAAACACCACTGGAGTGAACAGACAGATAACAAGTTACAGGTAATAAAACCTCACTTGGGACCATACGCTACTGACTCACACAACAGACACATTGAAGTTACCTTAGCTAGGTTTGCGGATAGGCCACACTCATGTAACACACTCACACCTGCTCACTAGCTCTCCAAGACCTGGGTGTAGCAGGTGTGGGGAGGGCCTATCCGTAGTCCACATCCTAATCACATGCAAGGCACTCGACACCACAAGACACAGACACTTCAAGGAACTATACAGACAACACATTCCGCTACACCCTTCGTTGTTTTTGGGTGATAATGCCATGGTCTCTGTGCAACGCGTTTTTAATATTTGTCTGATGTAAACTTTTTATACCTCATTTCCTATCATGCGTAATCAAAACTGGCCCTATACACCAGCCATCACCATTGTCGTTAATTGATTTTACTGTTATTCTGGCTTTAGTAGCCACTATTTTCTTCTAGATACTTTTGTTTGGCGCTATTTGCCCCAGCTGGCCTTGCGCCAAAAAACTCCAACCATCATCATCATCATCATCTGGCTGTGAGGCGTGTTATTAACAATGCGATTTGGACACAGTGAGAAAGAAGACCACAGCCGCAACTTTAATTCAACTAGCGTGTTTACTTGTTTACAAAGGTTGTCCTCCGACTCTTCTATGCCAAGTACTTTCCTTGACCACCTTACACAAACCGCACACGCCCTATAGTTCACAGTATCAACACGGGCTAGTGTTCATACCGCTAATGTTGCTTCGGTACACTTTTTTCGCCGGTCTCATACACGGTAAAGACCAGACGTTGTCCTTATGACTATTTTTATAGGAGTGGCTCCTTTAGTTTCTGTAAAACTCTCATGTCGTTTCTTCTTGCCTCGTAGAATGCAGTTATATTTTCACGGAGCCAAGAATGACGAAAAGTTCTCCCGCTTCGTTAAGCTTCAGTGGAGCTAACTCCCGCAAGAAAAATCAGAAAGGAAAAGAAAACCTTCTCGAACGCACGTCTGTTTGAGTGATCTGAATGCGAAAGCCTAGCTATAATGAATGACTTCTTTACTTCTGCATCGCATCTGCGTCATTGTTTTACTATTGTTTCTTAGTCTTTTGCCATGAATAACTCCTACCGAAAGACTGACCGCAATTCACGAGGCAGATGCTCCTCGTGCACGGCTCTCTTTGGTATGCATAAACATTACTCACTTGCTGTCACGTTCACCTGTAAGGGTGGCACGCGAACGGCTAGTTCGTCTTACCTTTTCGGCAGGGATGTCAAGTTAACACAGTCATAACACAGTGAGCGCTACACGGTGCCGCACTAACCCAAATACGTTTTTCATTTAGTTATTTTCTAGCTACACGAAGGCCAATTTGGTTCCATTGGTGATGACGACGACGACAGTCGCCTTGTTGCGTAGGATGAAACATCTAAAACTTTTAGTTTTAAAGCATCTCAGAAGTCGTCAAATGGGGGATGTGCACCATCGATATTTGGGGATTTTATGTTGCGGCGTTTTTTCTTCGTGTATTTTTCCTGAGCGCAGTACTTTCCAGAAACATCAAGGAAAGATGAGAATACCTTCGACCGAACTAGGGACATCTCGAGGTTGCACAAAAGAGTTGTATTCATTTCCTATCAGCCTAAATACAGGACTCCTATCAAGACCACAAAAAGAACTAAACGCGCTACATTCAGCACGAGATAAAAAAGCCGTAAGAGGCGAAGCGTCGAAGCAAATCATTAATAAAGAATCGTTCGCGTAAGTATTGTATGTTCTCTGCTAACCTCCAAGACAAAAATGTTACCGACGTTCTTTGTGATGGAATAGAGCTTAGGCCAAGAGAAGGTGGCGGCAGCTTGGCGATTCCTGGTCTGTGTTTTTCAGAGTTAAAGCTGTGTAATAGTTGTAAAGCTTATACAAAGCTTATACAAAGCGTAAATCTTCTTCAGGTTCAGATGTACAGCGTTATCAACACATTCATCGTGTTAGGATATCACAAGAAGTTATGCAACACTAACCATGCGGAACAGTGTTGGCGCAAATATTAGTTGAATAAGGAGACAGGACTGTGGGTAAAACGCGGCAAAACGACGCGGAAGTTCAAAATATTTCGGCTTTTTCGTGCGGTTTCACCGCGCTGAACAGTCGTTAAGGCTATTTGATCCGTGTATACGCCAACACCAGTACGCGCATACACTACACATACAGCTGGAGACAGCAACCTTCCGGAGAAGTGGTGCAACGCAGCACCAGAAGCTTTTCTGCAAACTAGAAAGACGTGCATTTCATTAACTGGCTTGCGTTCTGCCACTCAGTAGCTAGGCTGCTCAACCCATGTCAAAAGGACAAGGCGGAGCAGGGCAGCGCCGCTAACATTTCTGCATGCCACAAAGGCGACGCCTCGCCTTTATTGCTTGCTCTGAAATTCTGCACCGCAGTACAGGAACAATCTGCACATGCCCACGTGTTCTGTTTCAACGGAGGTGCGCCCCTCTTTGCCTTGCTCACACGGTGTTCTTTGCTTAGGTTGGCTCCACACACAAGCCATGTTCTTGCAACCGTCACTACTAGCGCTGTCTTCAGAACTTCTGTCTCCAGAACGCTGTCTTCAGAACACTGTCTCCAGAACAGAAAACAGAATTTCTGTCTCCCAAAACAGCTTATTTTTGAGCCTCAATGTGTGCTCCTGGATCATGTGTTCTTGTAGGGGTCAATCGAACACGAAACTGCGTATAAATCAAACACACCTGCGATGTCCTGTTGAAAACTAATCTAAATCGTACAAAACCTCATTAGCCATCCCGCTAATGAGTGCTCCAATTTCGTTGAGGCTTTTTAGGAATTCAAACAAACGAGTTTGATACTAAGATATAATAGAAAAAAATCGGGCTCATGGGCACCCGTGTCTACGGGAGCTGCGGTCAAACAAGCGTGCACCCTGAAAAGTCGAGAAACGTTCCGTCCCTACATGACACGGCTCGCCAACAAGCCTCAGCTATTCCTGTGGCTGCATAATACTTAATCATGGTTCTGAAACTACCAGTTAAAGTGGCTTAATGTATCACTTGTATACCGATCCCAAAGCTTAAAGCTTCTTCGTCCGAAATTGTTTAAAGCATCTTGCAACCAGAACACAAAATTGTTGGGCATATTGCTCCACAGTAATTCAATATGTCAGTTCGTTCAGTTATTTTATTTTTCTCGAAACGTACACAGGGTGACAGGAGTGGTGTCGACAAAAAGCTGCGTTACAGTAACTTCACTGGGTTACGGCCACCATGAACAGGCAGCAAGGCAGGTGCAAAACTCTGCGTGATATAATTGAGTACATCTGCCACGTAGGTTGGCGCTACAAAGAAGCAAAAACATATCTTTAAAGCAGATCGCAACTACAACAATAACGCACAACATCGACGTTTAAAAAGGTGCGACAAGACGAAGGTACAAGAACAGGCGGTTACACGAGGACGAGCGCTAGACTGCCCGTGTAGCTGTGTCTTCTCGTGTCTCCGTCTTGTCGCGTCTTTTACCATGTCGACGTCGTACCACCAACTGGCCCAGACTTCTGCGTTGAATAACGTTCATGTTACTACTTCATAAGAATAGGCAGATACATCGGAGAACATTTGGTGACTGTTGCAATACTAACAGCGGCCTCATTATAGTAGATAAAGTATAAGTGATCGCTGAGAAATGTACTGCGTGTCGGCTCTAAAAAAATTTCATTCTACAAATAGCACAAAAAAGATGCAAGAAAGCAACAGTATCAATCATCCAAAATACGGTTCGTACGTGTAAATTTGAAATGGTGCAGGCAGTTAGCGCATTGTACTGAATGAGAATGGTGTGAATGATATTTTCTGCGTCTAGGGACATCTTTTACTGACCACCTTCGGGGAAATACGTTTTTACAAATGCAGCTCTCTAATTCCCTTAATAAGTACTTCGGGTTACAGGGTCCATGTGTTGGTTATCAAGCTCATTGATTGCTTTGGGTAAGGTATGGCTTAATCTGCGGCTCCCATGTTAAGTTAATGAAAATGTATCATCCCAAGAAAAGCGACATTGATGGGACTTTGACGACATTTTTTGTAGTGTAGCCAATTCTAAAGACACCGCTAGTTTTCCTTGTACTGCATTTTTAGATTTTTTAGTTTATTTATGATTATGTGGTTACGAGAATAAAAGAAGAGCGAACACAGTGTATTCACCATATATTTAAATTCTGGGACAACCACATGCTTTTTGAATCATTCCTGCGTATATGCATTATAGGGGACGTTTTCAATTGCCCGAACTGCCTTTTTTGCAAAACCTCAGGTTGTTTTCTCCATATCATCAATATGTGAAATTCAATATATGGAGTTCCAAACTCCCCATAGATCCAATGTAGCAAAAATCAATAAACAATGGCCCATTGCGCTTTGCGCCAACCATTCACAAGAGGGAACCGGATTAGCCTGCCCTATGTCGGCAGGAAATTTAGGTAGCACTGGCCTGCTTGCTGCTGCAACCACCAGCGTCAACAAAGAGCCATAAATGCGTCAGTAATCTTGCCGTCATATGATGGGTTCTTACTTAAACGGTAATTTTTATTTATCATATTTTCTTACTCAATGCAATGCAAAGACTTTGTCGCCTAGGAGCGATGCCAATACACTCCTTTCTGTTAGAAAGAAGCTGGGGTGCTCGCACGGCCCAGTATCTGAAGCAGAGATTCGCAACTGGTTTACATTGAAGAACTCTTACGTTGTTTCTGTTGTTGTACTTGTCGTCAGGGGCCAAAACAAGACAAGTTGCAAGCCCTCCTAAGTAAGGAAGAACCACGTCCAGCCAGGGGGTTCCGGTGTCAGAACTCGCCCCGAAATGTATGCATGTAGACAAATGGAATATAACGTTTAGGTATCAGGCGCAGTTCCTTTTTGGCTTTCTTTTTATTTCCTCGTTGGCGTATAACAGTCCCCGAAATATATTTCCAGCTACGCCGCTTCTTCCAGCTGCTATGGCACCACCAAGGCGGCGCGCAACTGCAGCGACAGATTTCTCTCTAATGTATATTAGTGTAAAACTCTGTGACTGACCAGCTGCGAGCCAACCGTGCTGTGCTTCTGTACAAAAACAGTTACCGCAAAGAATAAAAAGAACTGAACCACTTATGCACCCCACACCTAGGGCTGCGTGTATTTTGAAATATAAGGTTGTGACCAGCCACAGCCTCACCTTACCCTTGCAAACTGTATTCCTGTCTGCTTCGCTGGTGATAACAAACAGGGAGTCAGGGGCAGCTGAACCTTTATGAATGTTCGGTGTCATTTTCGAGCTTATCTGAAGCACCAAACTGCTACTCACTGCATCTCTCTTTCAAAAGTTTGGTGTAAACCATCACCTTCTTGGCTGTAATGAAAACTGCGAGTTAGTCGAAATCCCAAAAAATATTAAGAGCCCTAAAAACAGCACCGAATATTGTTGACAGCGGCACGTGGATGAGGTGTTTGATTCCCGGCTACGGCGGTCGCTTTTCTGAACGGAGGCGAACACCAAAAACGACCGTGTGTACGTGATTTCGGTGCACGTTAACGATCCCCAGGTGGTCAAAATTAATCTGGAGTCCTCCACTAAGGCGTCCCTCATCGCCTGCGCTGTGTCGGTCCACGCGTTAAACCATGTAATCAATCAATCTATTGTTTTCAACGGTGCTTTTAACGAAACAGCATCTGACTGTAGCGACAAAATGCGGGAACCCAGCGTAACAGAGTGCTCAGCTGTCGATCACAACAGCGTTATTGCCAGCGTACTCACGATATTAAGGACGAACATTATCATTGAAAGTAACAACTTGCTCTTCTTTTGAGCACTTAGCACCAATACATCTCCACCCGAATGGGTTCGACAATATGCGTATTCTTTATTATTAATGCTTTTAGCTGCGGTGCACGCCCTAGAGAATGACGTAAGGATGGACACTTTTTATTGGAACAACACGTAATTGATGGCACAACCTCCTCACATGTGAAATGAAACCGAAAATATCACGCTCAATTTCTCGAAAGAAAATAGCTGACGTATTATTAAGTAAAACTCGTTACAATGATTCAGCATCAGAATTTTATAATTTGGAACATGGAGCCTAGAATAAATAAATCAATCGGCTAACTATGACGAACGCTTTTTTGGAGACTAGTCAGCGATGATTTTTTGTAAGCCCACAAGTTTTACACCAAATGCGTTCTGAAAAGGCGTCAGAAAAATACCTAATGCCTTTTAACCGGCTTATTGCGTCATTAAGGCCAATTCCCGTCAGAGCATTTGCTTTCAATTGGTACTGCTGTTTCTTGGTTAGGAATCAAGTACTGAAAAGGAACGCTATAGGCGTATTCAGAGTAACGCTGAAAACTGTATTCAACCATTTGCGTCACAACTGGCGAGTGCGCTGGAAGGAAAAATAACACGCTTGTAAAAATTTTAACGTCGCATTTTTACTTATTGTATCTTCAAATATCAGCCGGTTTGCGGGCCAATGCCTGAAAATGGTTACTAGGCCACAGCGACCTCTACAAATAAAACAAAAATTACAGCACGTTCCTTTTATATACCCATTGTCAAAGTACGTTGTTGTCGCATGTTAGGGCCTTTTTGAAGCGTGACATCATTTGGAAACGTTCATTTTTATAGTCAGCATTGAGCCATCGGAGTTATTGTGATCTGCGGTCTTTATGTTTACAGCGAACCAGTTATAGGTCAATTCCCCCTTTTTGATGTGCCTAGAACAAGAATAGCTGCTTCCTCCCCTCACTTCGGCCCACCCTGTCTCTTGGCCACCTGTTTGCCTCCAGCACTTTGTACCTTGACCTAAGATAGATTATATTGCCACCCAAAAAATTGCTTTCCAACAATGTAGTTGTGTTTAGAAGTGGAGCCCATTTAGGGAGATCTTTGTAAGCATATATTTTCTTTGTAGTGTGGCTTCGCCTCATGGCGCGTCGCCACATTAAGGATTTCATAAAGGAAACAGGTGGCAATGGGCACGATTGCGGCGAAAGGAGACCGCTGACCACGATTTGCCGCGGGCGCCAAGGATAAGCGCGATGCTAGTGGAGACCGCAAATAACACGAGGTGAATAACGCAGCGCGTCCGCATAGCTACAATGCGACGGCGTGGTTTGAGCTGGTGTTTGTGGCCAAAAATAGTCCGAAAACAGCTCCCCTGGTCAGTTACCTTGATAGAAAAATTGCAGTAAATTTATTCCTACATACCGGTCTTTATCGTACTTTAGAAACAGATCACCTAGCTATCCATCTTACAGGAGAAACACATCGAGCTGATTGCAATCACCGATCTTGTGACCAAGGGAAAGCAACGTCGAGAATTTTCATGTTTGAATTTTTGCAGCACTCCCTGTGAATTTTTATAATGAACCTCCCGTGACTACAACCCTAGATACCGGCCACTGTGGTGTTATACGACTTTAACTATGCCGCTGTGATGAGTCACCTTGAAGTATCGATAGTACTGTCTCATAAGTTGCATGCATAATATACAGGGTCTCAGCTTGTCTGAGGCTAAGATGATGAATCGCCCTTTACTAGTACGATGCATCCAGAACTTCAAGCTATACGGTGCTACGCGATCCACACTAGACCGCTGCTACAATAGCATGTGACCATACATGACGCTACAAAAGCAGTAAACCCAACGCCACAGAGTACCATATATGAACACAGATTCGCTCAGTGCTCTGAAACGCTTCACCCGCCGTGGTGGTCCAGCGGCTAAGGCGTTGTGCTTCTGAGGCCAAGGACGTGGGTTCGATTCCCAACCATGGCGGCCGCTTTTGGGATGGAGTAAAAAAGACAAAACGCCCGATTGTTTGAGATTTTGGCACACGTTAAAGATTCCAGGTCCTCAAAATTAATCCAGAATTCTCCACTACGGCGCGTCTCGTCGCCCGTGTGCAGCGTGGGCGCATTAAACATCGTAATCAATTATTCTAGGAGCCACGACAAAATGATGATGCTTTTATATGCTAGCAAATAGGCGGCTACCACAAGACGGGATCGCTTTTGATCAGTCGGCACTGGGTCAGGTTCGGTGGCTAGAACCTTCTGAAGGAGTTAGCTAATCATATTTCCTACTTTCTTTTCTTAACTAAAACCTCCTGAAATCCTCACCCTTGCCACCCCCGCTCCGTTTTTTAGCCCAGGGCCTCTTCTCAGACCGGACACACGCGACTGAATCCTGTTGTGTCAGCTTCCTTTCAACCAACCTGTCTCAGATGGAGGAAGTTACTTTGGGCAAGGTTGGGGCTGGGGTGGCCACCGGGGTGTCGTGACTCACCCCGGAGTATCCAGAAACCCCTTTTTTGAGTGTTGTTCTCCAGTGGCTGAGGTGAATGCTAAGCACATACTGAGGGCATGCCCGGGCACAAAGAACACTTGAGACAGTGCACTCGGAGAGGTTGTGTCTGGGCGAATTAACCGGGTAACTGCGGCTACTATGCACATGACCACACCTGCTTTGATGCACTTTCCATAGACGGCCCAGGTATAGACCTCTATACTACAGACTCCTCATCGTGCTTTCCTTCTTATCTCGTTTTAAAACACCCTTCGTAATTAATTTCACTTCCTTTCTTTAAGTTCCACTCACATTCCTCACGGCAAAATAACGAGGCAAAAAAATGGCGCAGCTTTCACTGATGGTGCAAGTCTGCAGAAGCAGCAGAGCTTGCAGATCTTCGCCCTTTGTCGCAAGCCCGGCTGTTGCACCTCACATGTTTTTCCGAATTTGCTGCTGAAACTTCTTCATGATTGCCCCGCCCGTATCGTTGTGTCTGCAGGCTTTCACGGCTCTCCCTAAGTGGACCGCGTTAGCACGCGCCCGTGGCAACCGGATTCGCGAACTCGCCGTCTGTGCTCCCCACTTCAGGAGCGAACGCACGTGAACTGACGCGGAGAATTGCGTACGAGAGGTCACACTACGAATGCGATTCCACAGAAGCCGATGTCATAACGCGAGAGACACAGGTTAGATTCCGACGGCGGGGCGTGTTTTTAAATCAAAGCTTTATTACTTTCGTCCACCGAATTCGTGGAGGATGCGCAAGGTGACCTTTTTACGGGAGACACACCCCCCGGCGACACACCCCTCGAAGTGCATCGCGTGATTCGCCGGGCCCGCTGTTGGCGCCTGCGGGCCCCGACAGCGGTCGCCACCGCCGCTGCGGCCGAGGCAGCCAACCACCCCCGCAGCCTCCCATGCATGCGGCGCTGGGTCGTTTCGGGCCAAGTGATTTGTCTCGTGCCCGGCGAGGCGGAACGGTGCTTTCGCCATGAATTCCCGAATTCCCGGCCTCCTTTTGTGAGCGTTGCACGGAACCGAACGGCTTTGAGACGTAATGGGCAATACAGCTAAAAAAAAGACTTAAACAAGCGAAACCAAGACTGAATCAGACTAAGCCAAGCTTTTGCTTTGCATATCCAAAGTTAGCTGCGCTAAGCCGAAGGCATTATTTTCCCCTGATTCGCCTGTTGTTGTTTCATGTGGCTGCGGTATTTTAATTGTTTCCTGTTGTGCTTAGTTTGGAGATTAGGTTGTCGCTTTTTTTGTTAGTTATTATTTATTTCCAACCTTACAAACACGTGTGTGCATTTACCATCTTGTTTTGTAATGAGGCTGCCTGGGAAGGTGAGACAGAAAGGTTCTTGCATTCTGTGGGCGCCTAAATTCATTGTTAACTTTATTCATTTCTTCCTCTTCAAAATTAACCCATGTGGTCCTAATATTTTTTTTTAAATTTGCCTGGCCTATATCTTTATAGGAGTTGCGCACTGCGTGCCAACGCAACCTTTCTTTCTTTATTATTGGCTGCACACCCCGCTGCTAAACCACGTACCAAACGAGCCTTTGGGGTGCCCCAGTGGTTGGTTAGCTTGCCCGTTTGACGGCGTAAATACCAGGTTCGATTCCCGGAATCTCTCTAACCACATTTTTTTTCTTAAAACGCGCGCACTCCCAACACCTGTTCGTGGGTTCCCTTGCTCCTCGCCAGTTCCCCTCACACTTCTTGGCCTAGCATTTTCACCCCCTTCCCTTCACGGATAATTTCCTTGTGAAGTTTTCCGGTAACGCTCCACGGCAGAACTAAAAGCTTAACGTGTTCCGCAGTTAAAACCATCTCAGCATCCTTAACTTATGCATAATTAACTTATGCAATACTTAAAGCATACTTACCTTATGCCATAAGGAAGCCTTTAGTAAGTGTCGGAAAAGGACCAGAGTAGGAAGGCCACATGCTCTTACAAACCTTCCTTGTGGCGCAGCCCCCGGGTAGCACGTACCCGTAAGGAATTAGGCTCCCGGCGAATTAACGGCTGCGCGCGATGCAACCAATTCCCCTTTTCTCCATCGTTCTTGCCCTGTTTATCGGCAAAGCGACATACGACCTGCGGCGCTTCTAGGCGAGAAGCCAGTCCGTCCATGCGCCCCCCGGGGGCGGGCCGTGAGGGTGAGCATGGCGCCACCAGGCAGACTTCGCGGATCGTTTTTGCTCAAAGCCTCAGTAATTTTTATTCGGCAATACCACTGTGTGGACTTTGCGTATTGTATGCTCTTGGATTCAACTGTTCTGCTAAGACTCTTTACATTATCCGCAAAAATCTAGATTGCATGACATACAAGGTAAGTTTTGTGATGCCCTGGTATACAATAAACAAAGTGACGTTTAAGAAACTTCTTGCACAATAGTTTCAAAGATACAAGCATACTTTTGTGCTTCCTTTACAGCGCAACCCAGCAGCACTATTACCATAAATCAGTTCCCTAGGATGCAAGTACGCGTTGCAGGGATAATATACATTACGTGAAGGAACAAATACACCCTTTTCCAGCACCGAAGCCGCTTGTAAACTTGCGAAAACAACACTGCCTTCATCAATGTCGCCAAAAGAAAAGGATAAGAGCTACGGTACACCAGAGTGATGGTACAACAGTTTTATTCTTTCGAGACCATTAATTTCCTGCCACTGCAGATACCAGTGCGGTATTCTCAATTTCTTACAAATATTCTTACGTTGACTATTTGAATAGCAGTATCAGTAACGATGGTTCATCAATAATACAGGAATTTTAGGAGGAGGTAACTAGTCTATACCTATAAAGAGAAGGGCCTAACTGACTAACTGACTCACGGACTGATTCATTCACTCATTTCTTCAACACCCAGCCTAAGTGCTATACCTATAGGCTTGAAATTTCGGGAGTAAATTTGTGTCATTGCGTAGGTGCTCACTAAGGCGGGATTTGCTGAAATTGTACTCCTAACCGAGGGAAAGCGGGACATTGTGTTCTTGTCCATTCGTGGTCTATCTTACTCACCCATTCACATATCGGGATGGTTTTCGCTGTGATACGTAGCCCTTAAGAATATCTAAAACGTAGTTTTACGGTCTTGCCCTAACCTACACTTATTGCAGCGATTACTGCATTTCACAACAAAATTGGTGTTCATAATATGCTGTAATAAATGTTTCACTGATGGGATTATCCAACTCGTTTTTTCTAATACATGTTACTCGTAGAAATTTACAAAAGCGATTTCCAGGATTTAACCATAAGGCGCCACAAAAAAGGCGCAACATGTTGTTTAAGTTGATTGATTGATTGTAGGGTTTGACGCGTCGACGCAACGCAGGCGATGAGGCGCGCCGTAGTGGAGGGCTCCGGATCAATTAGGACCAACTGGGGATCATTGACGTGCGCCGAAATCTGGTACACACAGGCGTTTTTGTTTTTCGCCTCCATCAGAAAAGCGGCCGCCGTGGCCGGGAATCGAAACCGCGACCTCGTGCTCTGCAGCGAACCGCCTTAGCCACTGAGCAGATTGTTTAAGTTCCCAACCACGATGGCCCTATAAAGCTTAAAATTTCATGTGAACGCCAAGCCAAACTTATGATTGCAGAAATTCGAACTTGAGAAGAGCATTCCTATTATGGTGTAGGAGCCTAATATTGTTCAATTTTTGTCAAGCATTACCCCGTTGAGAGAGCAAGAAGAGGTAAATATTGGTCCCCAAATATTTGTTTTTGTCACAGGCTCGTTGAGATATCAAACATATTTTTGTTGATATAGGTAACCAATACACGTATTTAAACACTGTTTTGCAAGATTTTTCTATAACACCCATGTAATAGAGAGATTCACACTTTGCGTTAAATTCCCTTTTTTACAGAGTTCTCTATTACTATTCAGCCCATTGAGCATCGAATCGCTTTTTGCTTATTCATGCTGCCCTTAAAGTTGTCCAAAGACCAATTTGACGATTTTGTTCAATGGGGCGTGTATAACAGGGAAGCGGAAGTTTTTCGATTACATTCTTCTGGAAGCGGAATTCAGTTCACTTTTCCTGCGTAGCATAGCCCTAGCCCTCTTTTGGGAATTTCTGCAACCACACGCCTCCGGTAGGAGCCCACGTTATTTATTATAAAACTTTGACTGATGGCTATTTCTCACACCTACCACATAATACTCCCTTTGAGCGAGTAGACCTTTTAGCCCACCATTTTGGTACAATTTTTTTTCGAGATAGTTCGAATAAAGCACCAGTTGCAGCCGTTTCCCATAACCACATGCTTCCGGGAGGAGCCCGATGTATTGAAAGCAGGAAGGAGTTCTTAATTGTCAACAGCTCCATGGTGAACATCCTAATTATGAAAAGTAAGAGATAACACGTGTTATACCATTCGTGTAATTAGTAAAGTGCCCCACCCAAGCATCGCTGGGTGCTACCCCGAGTCTTACTTAATCCTCAAATATGGTATTCTTTACCGTTAAGCAAGCCAGTTGCTGTATTTAATGTTTAAAAAATGTTTGCTCCGAACAGCGAACCTTTTACTGATACATCGTGTCCACACAAGCCAGTTACGACGACATTGTATTTATTTAGAGCTCATATCTTCGCCGCCCTCAGGAAACCTTGAACAGTCAAACAAAAATTATTTTCTTCGCCAAAGGAACTAAAGGTTGAGACACACCATAAAATTGAATGCGTTTTAACAAATACTTAATTCAAAAACTTAAATGCATGTGGGGCGGAACATCCAAAGGGATTGATATTGGCGCCAATAAACCGACTAACGTTTTTACGCAGAACTCATGCAGTAAGAAGTTTATACTTATTGCGGAAACACACGCCAATACCTAAGATCCTGACTGTAGCAGATACCTGTTTTACTTAGTAGGTTGCGTTTTCTGGTAGCGGTCGGTGCGAAATTCTCTTGTGGATGCAAGTAAAACGAAGCCGGATAGTAGTGGCGATACTGCTTAACAGGACGTTAATTAGTATGTAAAGAATGATCGTAGCTTGAAAATTTAGGGAAAGGGGACAGAACTTCTTTTTTTAAATCTGACGTGTGTACGGGACCTAGATATGTATATATACCCCCTTCATTCATTAAAAATTTAGGTTGCTAGTCCGTGCATCAACCGCGTTGTTTTCCCGTTAGTATGCGTTTGTCTCGTAAACGTCTGCCCTCCATGTTTAAGTATGTTCCGATACTAACTAGCCGAGCACCAAGCTTTACTGAACCTTCAGTCATGACCAAATGAAAAGCGAACACGAAAATATAAACCACACCACACAATATCAAAAATATATTTCGTGGAAATATTTTACTGGTGCTGCTGTGGCACATTTGGAATAATCACTTTTCCATACTTTGTTACTCTTAACAGAGCCATGCAACATTTGGACTTCAATGGTGATAAATGGCGCTATTTGTGTGTTGCGACTCATTATTTGTGTTAGTATTTCATTTGTTCATGATAGTAAAATATAGCTTCGTTGCTTCATGGTCAGCTAATCATGGGCTGGTTCCCATAATAGACGATGTTCTTAATAGGCTTGCGTGATATAAAATTTTAAATGTGTCGCGCCGACGGAAAGGCGGATCTGAGGCGGCAGACGGTCAAGGTGGAGGGCCTTCCGGAACTGATACCATCCGGGACATTGGAGTATGCTTTGGCCGAACACTAAGCACACTCTGAGCGTATTGACTGTGCTATCAGATCATCCCGTTAAAAGGAACCATGAATGTAGTTTCGATAAAAGAATGCAAGCCAATAAACTGTACCTACCTGATGTAATCTTTTGTGCTGAATAGTCAGCAACGGTATAAAACGCAAATACTACAAGCAACTCGAATACATTCACACATGTCATTCAGACAATGCTTCTACAAATGAACAGTCTGACCCCGAAAACCTCCGTGAATGCGCAAAAGCCATTGAGCTACACCCGGGCGTTCTGGACTTCCAACGTCTGTTTATGTTAATATATTGTATAAAATCCTTGTCGAGAGGTTCGGTAATGCGATTTGTATGTCTCTATGAATGACATTTACAATTTTATTAAAGATTTATCCTCGACCGGAAGCGATATTGTAATAGCAGTTTGTGCCGTTTTATTCATTAGACCACCGTCGGAAGCTTAGACAGGGTACAAAAAAGAGGATGTTTTAGCTGCCATTTTTTTTACCTTACAGTTACACGGAATGACCTGGTACAGTATAAGAAGCTCAGTGAAACGCATTATACAAACTTCACAGATTTTGTTTAGGGGGTATTGACCGCCGCTTCCTATTGTGTTTCACGCTTGAGATATTACTTGACCAAAATGGCACTATAAAGTCCCCCCTCGGTCAAGCCGCTTCTACAAATGACGCACTTGAGAAACACAAAATGCGCAAGCGGGTTCTATAAAAATTGAAACAAAAGTTTCCACTATTTGGCCGGCTGACGTTCGTTCCAATGCTGCGACATTGCAGAATACCTACAATTTGCAATTTTCGCCTATATAAACCCTCTGAACCAAGTTTCGAAGACAGGAATCGCAGAATACTATTTCTTTCTGTTGTCACGTAGAAATTACCAAATGATCCCAAGAGTACTACTGTTGAGTTCCTGCGTTGTGTGCTTCGGATGTAAGTATTCGCGTTTTTTACGCTTTGGCTGTCGCCTGCTCCAGAACACAAATGCATTGCCCCGTGGCATTGGCACTTAGAAAATTCGCTGCATGGTTTTCACTGTCAACTATATTTTTTTTCTTTTTTTCTTTGCAGCGCCACAGTATGCCTCAGAAGAAGGCATGTCAGTATACCCGCATGTTCTTTATGAAAGATCCTTAGATACGAAGCTGGTGCTCAAGCTCACTGAGTCGTTAACACTTAACCTCCAAAAGAGCTCTGTCTTGGCAGATGAAATACTCCTCGTTACGAAATCTGAGACTCTAACCGAGCGTAGTAAGGTACGTAACGACGTGTTGCTCCAGAAAAGTTCGGGCAGGCGCTTTTCGCAATGCCGAAACACCACCTATTTGAACCGCGCTGTAGTCGAAGGCACTGTTTAATTTAAACAATAGCTTCTGGGGTGAAAAGGCAAGAACATTATCTACTATTTGAACACCAAGAGATGGAACTTAATGGAGCGTAAGATGAAAATGTGGTTTTTCAAGTTCATAAATTTGCTCATTGTAAAAATCATGTTGCGCTGGTGATGCGTTGGTCTAACCTATGCAGCAGGGAAAAACGCCCGTTTCCTGCGCACAGAAACTATCGCATTTAATTTCGCCGAAATAAATTCGCAACGGTTTGTGCGCTGTAGCCGCGCGCTTTGTTGAAGACGTAACATGGTATTCTTAGAATTACAATTGTATAAATGTAGAAATAGGGAAAATACCCGAACTACCCGTTTTTACACTAATTTCACTCATATAATTTTAGTTACGAAGTTTCGGATAGCTTGGTTATGATAGCTACGGAGAGCTTCGCTCATGAAAAATACGTCTAATCTTAAGTTCTGCCAAATTTTTATGACTTCGGGCTGTCCTACTATAGATAGGCTCTGAATTCAAAATTATGCCTGTAATTTTTCCTGTCAATATTTTTCTGAGCAAGATGCCCTGTAGAACAAAGCAATTGAATAAAACAATTGTAGGTCTGTAAACTTTTTAAAAATGGGGATGGAAAAATAATTTTTACAAGTGATTCTGATTTCTAAGAGCCTGGCTTTTTGTCAAAGGCAGACGTACCTATTTCAGGTGAATACATCTGCTATTCAAGAGCGCCTATACCATGACCCGCACCACCAGTCTTCTCTATTAGTGCGGGAGAAAGACGGAGCCCTGCATGTCGTAAGTGCTAATTTCTGGCCTAATGCAACCCCGAAGGTTTGCCTACAACACCGAGAAAACTCGAACAAAGCCTCTTGACACTACGTAAGAATGTGATGGCGACAAAGAAAACATATTTATAGTCATCTTCATAACACATGTTTTATGTAAACTTCGCGTGTTTTTGTAAATTTTGAAACCAAGGCGCACTTATCAAAATCTTCTGAAGCAATATCTGCAACCTTTCCCGAGGCTCAGCTTTTTTCTTTCATATAGCATCGTAATCTCATCTCCCGCGTAATTCCGAACCTCCGAGCCTTTTTTGGTACCTGTATGTTGAACCTCTTTTTTTTTAATTAACTTGCACCTTTGGTATCTTACTGGTAATTGTATCGACTATAAGGTTTTCCAGCGGCTCTCTGACCGGGAGAAAAATACTTTCACAGTGCTATTTATGTGGGGCACTTCTCTAAATCCTTGATACCGAAAGTATTGATAACCAAATTTTCGATAACCAAAGTACTGATATTGCCATTAGAGACCCAGTCACCCCAGTATCACTGATTTGCCAACACAACATTGCTTGCACAATGTTTGCATCGTGTCGAGCTGGTGTGCGAAATGCAGCAATGAACAGAGCTTTGCTATTATATGTCGAGGGTAATAGCGCCGAGTTTACTAAAACTTTATGGCATGTACAAAAAGATCAAAGAACATTTATTTATATAAAATCAATAAAAGCACGGCATTCCATGCTTTTTCTAAAGTAGGTGTATTGTACATCTTCCCATACGCTAAACTTTATATTTGCAATGAAATATTTTATTTTGTGAATCTCCTGTTGCGTCAGTACTGGTACAGAACAATTTCACTTCCGCAACTTATTAAGTGTGTATATTTGTTTTCAGAGCATAAGTAAAACTCATTCATACAACCACGTGGCACGCTTAGGTGAACGCAAAGTTTAAAGTCGTTGTTCCACCGGAAATTCAAGTGTTGACTTTACCACACGAGTCACTTCTCGTGCTTTTCGTGCTTTCGTGCTTTTCGTTCTCGTGCTTTTGTTTCTTTCATTTTCTTAGCTAAGCCACAGTTTCGGTGTTAGTGAACGTGTATTGAGTGTTTCACCGTTCAGAACGTTCATCAGTTGACGAAACCACGCTGAACGTAGATATCGGCTCATGTAGTTGACCTGTTCATTCTCGCAAACTATTTAGAAAACAAAGGATGTGGAGGCGGCAAGCTGCCAAATACAAGGATATAAGTCCTTGTAAGCTGTAACTCACATATACGTGAAGTAACGTACTATTTTGTGTCTCTTATCTTTGCATTCCCTCACCCCCTTCTTATATGGACAGCAGCTGCCCTACCTCGCAAGCACAACGCAACCATACGTGGTATATCGATGCCATTTGTTGCTACCAAGCCCTTACTTGGCTCCGTCACATTGATAAACGTGCTTTATGGTCCGACAAAACAGTATACGTTATTTGACTGCTTAGCGCACTCGCGCTAACGATGGCTAAGTTGTAAGATCGTGGTAAGTAGTAATAAGTAGTAATTAGACGCGAGACCTAGTGATCTCGCGCCTAACAGCAAGCCGTCCCTCCTGCATGGTCGCGTCCGCTATGCTGCACCGGGCAATGACTAAGTCCTAGGTACTTTACACTCTTAGGGAGAGCAGTGGAAAAATAAACCATGAGCTCTGCGTTAGTTTCTGAGATCTGTTCTATAGAATAAAGTGCATTCTATAAAATATTCGATATTCCTTTCTATATTATATATGTAGTGGACCTCGAGGTCCTCCGGCTGCCTAGCCGTCGTGAGAAAGAGGAAAGCACACGTCTAGCTAGAAGGAGGGCTTTATCGAACTGGATGCGGGTACAGCGCGAGCGCGTGCCACCGCTCGGTCGGTGCTGATGAGACTGATGATGATGAGTGTCAGCTGCTACAGCGCAGAAAAAAAGAAGTTCCAACACTCTCCCCCGCCGACAGATGACGTAAGTGTGCCAGAGTTGAATGGTCTTTGCTGAGCGGAGGCATTTCTTGACTGAAGTCTTCGGACGACAAAGCGTCGTCGAATGTCCCTGTTACTATTCCAGTAGTGGTATCCGGAACCTCTTGCGAACTTGGGTCAGCATGTCCCGTACTCCTTCATGGAGGACTTGTGCGGGGGCGTGTTAGATCACGGGTGCTGTTAAGTTCTTCCTTTGTTCCTTCTTTTAGGTGGGCTCCTGTCGTTGCGACATGCCGTCTTACGAGATCGACACCTTTTCGTAGTCTCTTCGGTGAGCTGTGGAGCCGAACCGTCGCAGCATCCAGGTTATACCCTAGGTCAAGGCTTGGTTTCCAAGGGAAAACCCCTTGTCACTCGTTCGTCGGTTCCACTGCTTTTTCAAACTGTGTCATCACCAGTTCAGTGTCTCAGCTTTGTGCGTTCTTGCCTGTTACGCCGATGTTTCTAAAGTCCCAGTAGCGGTTAAGAGACTTCGACTCCCTATTGTCTTCCACCCTCCCTCGGAGCACAATAGCGTTGGCACAGTGCGTGACATTTTCTCCTAATGGCAAAGATACCTGAACAGTCCAGCCAAGCAAGGTTTCGGCTGCTTTGAGCGTAGTGTTCACTGCCTTTACGCTGCCTGTCACAAGATCCCAGTAGAGGACCGATACTATCATAATCGATATTTTGCTTTCCCAGTATTGTGCGCAATTGCCCATGCGTCCAAGTGCATTCCTTTCATTGTGTTGATGACTTGTTAGTCTGCTGTGGAATAGTGTTGTTGCATATTTCGTCTATTTCAAGCACTTCAATCTGCACAATACTTTCTGTCGTTGCGGCAACGATAAAGGCACGCACTTTTCTCAGAGTTCTTCTCGTTTTCTGCCCCCAGAAGACACCCACAGTCAAAGTTTCTTCTCCTAAAAACTCGCATCCTAGTTTTTGGACGCTTCTGTAGTGATGAAACTGCGTTGGCTTGCGCCCATCAAAAAGAATTCAGTCGCGCCCCGAGGATGCGGAGCCCGCGACTGTTCTTGTCAAATTTCTGAGGAGGACCGTAGGGCCAGTTTGCCGAGACACCAGGCTGACCAGTGTAGATGCCACTTTGCTGCTGCTCGGGGCGTCTGCCGTGCACATGGTGGTTGCTTGCTTTCGAGCACACTTGCCGCACCGTAGTCGACCTCGGCAATTATTGGACAAATGGCCTTTCTTCAGACACCGGAAGCATCGACCTTAATTGGCGAGCAGCTGCTTTTTCCGTGTGATGTTACATTCATCGAAGTCGCAGACCTCTGAATGATGCTCTGTGGACTGGCAGAACAGGCGTCGTCGAGTGTTCTTCGCTGAAGTGTGTAGAACCGACACGGTGTGTACGCCACAGTGTTGCGGCTGTCTAGGTTGCTCTTCTAGGTTCACAGCGACGTCTGAGGTGCTTACTTCCGTATGGTGCTCCAGGGCTTCGACACTGGTCTTGATGGTCGACGAACTCAAGAAGCTGCTGAAGATCTTGTTCGGGCAGTGCCGTCTAGTTCTGTCAGTCCCTTACTGCTTGAGTTGAGATGAATGTCGTTGTTAAATTCGTCGGTGGGCTGAAGCGTCCGTGAAACTTCAGAACCAAGTCGCATGGCAATATTCTGTAGAGGAAACTCCCATAGCATTAGGCATTAATTTGCGGGTCTAGTGCCAAGCGCTTTGAAACTTCTTACGTGTACTTGGACCTCGTCTTATAGCTGACGAAGTTGATGTACGTTCGATGACGACGAAACTGGTCTCAAGTCCAGATGGCCTCTGAGGTGATCTTGTATGATGATCCTTTTGTCATCGAAGCGCTTCCTTAAAATGTCTTATTGATTGTAGGGTTTAACGCACCGACGCAACGCAGGCGATGAGGCACGCCGTAGTGGAGGGCTCCGGATTAATTTTGACCACCTGGGGATCTTTAACGTGCGCCGAAATCTCGTACACACGGGCGTTTTTGCTTTTCGTCTCCATCAGAAAAGCGCCCGCCGCGGCCGGGAATCGAGCCCGCGACCTCGTGCTCAGCAGCGCAACGCCTTAGCCACTGAGCTACCGCGGCGGGTTTCCTTAAAATGTCGACGGCGTCCTTGTAGCACTCCTCGCCCGCCTGAAGTCTAGAGATAGCCGATGCGGCATCTCCAGTAACGAGGGTGTTCAGATAGCTCAGCTTGCCTGTAGTGCTCAGGTCGTCGTTGTTATGCACAGCCGAAGCGAATTGCATCCAAAAGCGCTGCCAGCCCTTCCGGTTCCCGTCGAACTTTAGAAGGTCAAGCTGAGGCAACTTAGCCTTGCTGGTGGTCGGAGTCTGGGAACTCGGCGGTCGCGTTGGTCTAGATGTGAGCGCGTCTTGCATCGTGAAGCGCAGGGCCGCTGCCGTGTTCACGACCTTGTCCCCATATTTGCCTGCGTCCGACGTCTCGCTCTCGATCATGCTGTCTGGCGTCTCGTCCAATATCAGGTCGTCAAGCTGCTTTATCTGCTGGTGGAGCGGTTCGACTCGTTCAAGCAATACGCTCACCTCGGACGCCGAACGTCCTGTCTCCCTTCGCAGCGCTTCTTCCGCTTTGGTTATCACACCGTCCAGTTGCGAGCGGAGGCTCTGGCGACATCGGAGAAGCCGTTCCATTGCAGTCAGCTGGCGTCCTGGGTGCTGGGCCAAGGTCACCGGCGCCACGTCGGTTCAAAGGGTTTGCGCGGCTCCGGACGTCGATGATTTAGGCCTTAGTCATGAGATCTAGGGTTTCGGCACCATGTAGTGAACCTCGAATTCCTCCGGCTGCCAATCCGTCGTGAGAGAGCAGAAAGCACACTTCTAGCAAGAATGAAGGCTTTAATCAAACTGTATGAGGGTGCAGCGTGAGCGCGTGCCACCGCTCGGTCGGTGCTGATGAGACTGATGATGAGGAGTGTCAGCTGATAAATGCTAAAGCGGACAAGAGAAAGAATTTCCAACTATATAGAATAAAACGCATCAGTAGCCCAGTTCCTGAGCGGTTGTATGCCATTGCGGGTAGATATTTTGATTAACATGCTCCAGACTTCAACATGACCACAGGTGCTCTTTTATGTGGTCAGACACGTAGCACTGCCGGGCGAAGAAAAATCTTAATACCGCGAAAAACGCATTCTTTACATCACAAAACTGTATTTTTTTCAGGAAGGCGTCGTTAACAGCAAACTTCGTATCAAACCTGTACCTGAACGGCCACGTTCATCGCAGGGCCAGGTGCTGCACCGTATGTACGAAGTCGATGAAGGGCAAGAGAAGCTCATGAGGATGGGTATGAACGTCCTTCGCAATATCGTAACCCTGACTGCATTGAAAAAATATGTCTGCTTCAAACAAAATTTAGTTCTGTTCTTTTCTATTGGTGTGAGGTGTAAGGAAACATATTTGACCATTAAACTTGTATGTATTACCTGAAACTGCGTTAAAACCACGTTAACAGCAGCTTCATACGCACCCCCGGACACTCCGATCCGGACACTGCCTTTCTCTCCTTGGTTAAGATATTGTCAAGCTAGCTCGACAACAGCCCTTTGAGTGAGCTTAAAAATGTAAATGCTGGCAACTGATTATTCAGAAATACTAGAGCCTTGGAAGTTTGATATTTTCAACACTATACTTTGCGTGAGCGTCAGTATCCTCCAATCATAAGGAGTTTTAGAAATACAAGTATTATATGGGTATGCGTTGACGTATACAGGAGATTTGTGCTTCATATATGTCTTTTAATGCCCGAAAAAGAGGTATGTGCTTTACAATGAACCCCTTGCTTAATTGCAGGGTATTCTGGCTGCCGCCGAACACCCAATAGAATCACTTCTGTTAATCTTCATAAACCACGCTAAAATTGGCGTTTTCGCATACCAGCCCCGACAAACATTGCACAGGGATTCTACACGGCATTCACTTGTTCGACAAATTCGATCACGTGATTGAATGATCAAATTGGGGGGGGGGGGAGTGAATAAAGATACAGGTAACAAGGAACTTGAAATAACAGTTGTTTTTTTTTCTTCTTTTTGATTTCATTTAGATGTTGGGCATCGAAGATCCGTCCGGTGGAAACCCCAATTTCCAAGCTATGTATACCATACCCGGAGATTTCCTGCGTCGACTACTGGTACTGTGTTCTGCAAATATTACTGATACAGTTATTTGCAGTGTATTTCACTGCAAACGGTACGTCAATGTAATGTTATCGTTGTTAATACTAAACACACTACTCACTCCACAAAATGGAAGAGCGTAGTAATTGTACAAGTAACGTTGGTAGAAGAAATATTCTGAATAAACACGAAAAATTTATTAAGCCCGAAATTGATACGCTCAATATTGCTATAAATTACCTGACCGGAGTCGTCAATAAATAGGTAACTGAACAAATGACTAAGGAAGAAAAGGGACGAAAAAATATAAGCAAAAGCCCTAAACAGGACGCCGCTTGCTCAAAATCCACATTTGCAGGAAAATCATATTAGCTTGAATGACAAGTAGTATTGCTTCCTTGTGTTTGTGCTGCCTTCTCAACTCTCAATAAATGGTGGTCACCGGGCCACCTTCCCTTCGAACTTTATAAATAAAATCATAAAATATCAATCCGCTGCCTTCTAGCCTTAAAAACGTCAGTTTTAGGCAATTGCAATGGGTAGGAGCAGTATCAAAATATATGAAAAAGTTTGTTCTGATCGGGAACATGACAGTGTACAGGGTCTGTTTATAATATACAGCAGTTTCAACCATTGTCAATGCAGCATTTAGCTTCTCATCTGCGGTTTCTACATCGACGACATGCCACCAAAACATGATTTGGAAGGCCAGCAAAACGCCACGTTTCACACGCAGTGCATGGATCTAGAGATACATTTTTACGGTGGCGGATTTGATTGGAAACATCTTAACAAAATGTAGATCGTTAGTGCGCCAAAGGTAAACCTGGGATTGGGGACACACTCCAGTGAAAGGCAGCAGGCTAATTTCTAATACCTCGGTTTCTAAAACCTGCCGTATTCTCGGCAAGGGTATTTTCACTTTTCCCCTCCCTCCAAAAACATAGCTACTGTGGCCACGTTTGAGTGCGCGTCCTTCAGCTTATGAGTTTTATGCCTTAGTCAATACTCCAACGCAATGTGTGCTTTCCTGTATTTTATTACACTATTTTGGTTCGTACTAACGCACGCGCAGCTGATTGCTTAACCCTTTTGCCAATGAACTATTTACGAAGACAATCTCTCAATATTTGTTGTAATCACTAGCCCCTTTTTCTCTACTGGAGGACACGTGCATTTTGCTCAGGCTTCAACTACTGCTGTACTGAGTCGTCGGAATGTATTATGGGCACCAATTTATCTCGTCTCATTCTTCGGTGATTTTTAAGTCATATTCAATTGTACCTCCGTCGGTTGGCAGCAATTTGGTTATTTAAAGGCGCCCCTTTGTCAGCCCTCCGTTTTACAACACGAATGCAACTCCAGCACTTACTCAGCATTTGAGCAAAGCCTTACTATACTGGAGTTTGGTATCTACTCCCCGACGTTCGTTTACTCATCTCTTAGTCTAGCTCTTGTCACGGTCTCTTCCGTGTCTGCCTGGACAGACAAGGGTATTTTTTTAATGGGTTAACTAGGGACTTAGGATTCTCCCCGAGAACAGATAGCGAAAGAACGTATCTATTGAATTCAATTACGTTAGGGCCACATCAAACGTGCAGTTTATTACTTAAAAAAGCTTGCCGTTTGCAACAGACGCAACTTATGATTTCACACCAAAATTTTCTTAGTGGTTTTAATCAGCTCTGGTTTTCATGTAACTTCATTACTACTATCGATTTATCGTGTGTAACCCTTCAAGCACTCTCTCTGGGTGTAATGTCTGAGCCGTTCATCGCACGTATTCTGTGGAGCGATTAAACCATTAAAGCAACATAGTTCAAGCAAACTGACCGCAATGCAATTACTACAAACAAATACTCGTGGAAATGCGTGAAACATACTAAAAACAGCTTTTTTTATTCAAACGAATGACCTAAAGGTACAGCGATAAACACATACAATTGCTTCCGCACGTGTCTGCATACGCACAGAAAGGCAATATTTAAAACAATCAGATCAGCAAACGGGACGCACCGTTTAGTGGACAAAATACGCGAAATGGTGAATAAGTGAGCTATGCTTGCGCTGACAAGAAGGGTACACCCTCTACAGAGCACTCAGAGCGAAAGCCGAAGGCATGCAACAAGCAAAGTCTGAAATATATTGGTGTTTCGTTCAAAATGAACCAAAAAGTGATTCTAACATTCGTCACCACGTCCACTTCTAACTACTTCAAAGCTACAATTTTTTTCTTCGATTGCAGCATCTCCGCCGCGTATTTCAACCACAGACATGTTTGTCGTCGAGGTTCACGTGGTTTCTTGCAAGCAACACCAAGCACATTTTAAAACAAACGCAGATTTGATCGCCTATTTGGCGGTGACAGTAAACGCCGTAAGTATTCTTTACTAACTCTATTTAGTAGGTTTACTAGTACACGCATTCCGTCTCACCAAAAGGGTAGACACATAAACGGCACTCGGTATTAGCTAAGTGGCTCAATAGAACAAGGTAGACCGCTTTAGAGGGAGAAAGGAGATATGTTTTATGTTCTTTGCAAGAGTGCCGCGTATAATTAAAACTACGTGGGAACGTAATTACTTCTTATGACAGGGCAAATGTGAAAGCGTAAATGCTGAGAAGTCGAACTGATATAAAGCTACTGCACGCTGCCATAGAACCATGCATTCCGGGTGAATGTTGAGATGGCGGGTAAGGCAGCTTTGTGATGCGGAAATTCGCGTGCAGCTTGGTTAAATCACATTTCCACTCATATTGCCATGATTCTCTCTCTTTTGAGTCTATTCTATCAGTTTCTCGGTTACTAACTGTAACATCATGGGCCAATCGATTTTTCTGACTATTTTGTTAAGGTTAGGTAGACGTACCATCCGGCCCGGAGACTCGTCAAGCAGTGTCAAACTTATTGCGCGTAAACAGTAGGAAGAGGTTGATGACGTGAGAGCTAAAAGTCTAACGTTTGGCCCAGCATGACCCTGGCATATATCTGAGCTCGAATCACAACGCAACGAAGGAATTAAGAAAAAAACGTAGATTGCTACTCGTTTAATTTTTACTTCTGCAATTACATGCTCTAAAACTCATGCCGGCATTAGTAGATACATCTACCGCATGTTTCCAGTCAAATACGACAGTGTGTAACTACGTTCAACTTAAGTACCTAGAGTTATCTCACTGTCATGACGTTAGTTTTCTGGGCCACTGTCACACTCTGATGCTCGGAGTGCAATTTCTACCTAAAATTAGCTTTACGCAACTTTATTTGCACTGAACATTGTCGTTGCGGTGTCGGTAATTTTTTGTGGCAGCTTTTACAGATGCCGGACGTTTTACACACCGAATCATCTAAAGGTTTCTCAATAAATCCTTTCAAGTGTCGTCACGTTGTGAAATATTTTTTACACCCTAATATATGCTCGCGCCACCCAAAATAGGCTTCCAGATCAAACTTTGTACCTAATATATTGGAGCGCAAACGAAATACTATTCTTGATAAAACGGTAAAAATGTGGTGATGTCGTGGTGGTTGTGTGAGATCAGGCGGGGTTAGCCTGTCTGGATAGGCCGGTAAGTGCTCCGCCAAAACTCCTCCTAAAGTCTGTGTTGGGGTCCTTTCACCACGTGTTCGCCAGTTCCTACTCCCGAAAAAAGCTTAGTAGCACGCGCGACGCGTCTCTTCGCAGCATCCAATGACCGCTTGGGAAGACGATGAGGTCCTGAGTGTTGTGTGGGGCTGCCAACTTTCGAATTGCTGAGAGCATTGCAGCCCGCTCGACATCATGCTCTGGGCAACTCATTACACAGCGGTGTACATCCCCTATCACTGCACATGATGAACAGAGAGGCGATCGCACGAGGCTCACCTTGAAAAGCCATGCTGGGGTCTTCGCTGAGCCCGTTCGGATGCGGTACAGCAATGTTGCCTCCAATCTCGTAAGTCCCTTTGTGACGCAATGCTGATGATAGGGATTTCCCAAGGACTTGAAATGTTCGATGACTGTTCGTCTGAAGTCGTTTCAGTAATCGGGGGAAACTTTGACACTCGGTGCCAATTAAAGCTGTTCCGTGCTAACTGATCAGTCGTCTCACTGCCCTTGACACCAACATGGGATGGAATCCATTGAAACCGCTCTTTAAAACCAAATAACTTAGACGGCGGCAAACAAGTCGAGTATTATTTCATCAAAGACTCTATCTAGGGACGGTATTTGCCCGACGAAGATTTCGTCATCTGATGTCTTCATTAGATAAAACGAGAAGATAGTGACAAGACAGAGTGAGCTTTCTGACCTCAGCAAAACAGTTCCAACTTTGACATCGCAGTCCTTGGTGGATGAAGTGCATGAATGCTGGGGTATTTAAAAGTACCTATATTTATGTGAGAACCAAACAAGTATTAAGATCCCAAAATCTATTCTTTTCTGTGTGATTTTTAGTGTTCAAAAATATTGGTTTTTTTGTCAAGAGGGAGCTATTGGGGTTCCAATGCTAGGGCACGCAGCAAAAATTGCTATCGAGACACGTGTCAAACTTTTGAAAGTGGGCGTTTTATGAATACCATGAGCAACATCACCGCTTTTTAATGGCCTGGCGCACTCAACAAATGGGGCGATAGATTGCGTTTATCAATGCTGTTTTGGGAAATCCAGTTTCTTTCGTTTACACTGCGAAGCTACCCCTGGTTCATAAGGCGCACCGTAGTGGAGGGCATGGGATTAATTTTGCCACCTTCGGATCTTTAACGTGAACGGAAATCTCGAACACCCGAGAATTTTCGCTCGAGGCCTTCATCAGAAAAGCGGCAGCCGCAGCGGGGAATCGAAACCGAGGCCTTAGGCTCAGACTCACAACGCTATAGCCCTTGAGCCCCCGCGGTGGGTGTAAGGCTTAATTACTTTACCTTAGGAAGTTTGGAATAGTTTTATGCGCAAAACCTTCACACGGCTGTGTTTTTTGTTTTTGTTTCTCTAAAAAAACAGCCGTTGTCGTTCAGAACAAACCGGTGTCTTTGAGCTGAGCCGCACCACAACGCTTTAGCCAACGAGCTACCAGAGCGGCTAATCAGTACAATCAATCAATATTTATGAAGTTATCAAATATTATTTCTGGCGAGCCATGTGTGCTGTTGAGAAGTTGTCTTACACCAGGTGAATTAACAATTTTCAAGAATGCACAATTTATAAAAGTGTGAGTGCGACGCATTGAATCCCACATGACTTCCGTGCCCTCCGTTGAACTCTTGCTAATAAATAACCATGTATTGCGTACGGCTCAAATTGCTCCACATTTCGAAGTCGGCCTCTCTCGTTATTTTCATTACAACTAGCTTTCCTCTATGTTGCCTAAACTGCGTTTCAGGTAAATATGAGGTACCTTGACATGGCGAACCCTCGAATAAGTTTTAAGCTCGTCGCAATAACAAGAAGCTTGGTGAGTAAACCATACACGCACATCTATATCTAACTTCATACAATGCTTGTGACAACCAAAAAACGAGAGCAACTTGCTTAACTGAAGTAAAAAAATAGTCAGCGCAGCACAAATGTACTTACTGAAGCCAACGTTACTATTTCTCAAAACTATTTTTTTCGCACCATGTTTCTAACGTTTTCATGGTGTAGGCTACGTGAGAGAGAGCCTTTGTCCCTTTGCAAAAGGTTCCTATCTTTCTAAGGTTTATTCTTGCTATTCAAAAAGGTGAAGGCGCTCTGGCTGTGTATAGTTTTCATAAAGTCCCTTTTGCGAGCTCACACATTCGAGTCTCTAAGCATGATGCCAGGCTAAAGTTCGAAGCTTCTATAACTTCTCATGATTGAATTTTGTACTATCAAGAGGTAATTTTATAGCACCTTGATATGCACTGCAACGAGAAAACATTTCAAAGTGAGAACTGCCATCACTGTCGATCCCAATGTACATGTTGATCATTAATGGTATTTCTGAATTCTGAAATGCTACAAAAAATGTGAATACTTCGAAACCAGAACGTAGCTTTTATAGTTTGTTTTACGAAAATCTCCAGTACAGGTGGAGGTAACAGCGTCTTCAAGAGTATTTAAAGGTCACTGTATTCCTTCAAACCATTTACACCCAACCATTGTCTGCTTTTTAGGACGACAAGTTTGTTAAAAGAGCACGTGGTGCTACTGTCCATGCGACTGATACGCTGCAAGCACTGGCGACCTATTATTCCACAGGACACATTGAAAGAAAACAGGACGTGGTATACTTCATGACGGGGTAGGAATACCTATTTTCGAGACAACTAATCTACCACTTTTTGTATGCGGCAGTAAACCTTGGTGACGCCGTTGCTTTGCTTTTAGAGCTTTCTGTAGTGAACTGAAAGTGGAACAAAATGCATTGATTAGAATACGTTTATGGCAATAATCCGCCAACATCTGGCTAAATTTCAAAATACTGCGCTTTGAATTCACGCCATGTTTCCACGTCGTTATTTAAATATTATGTAGCTACAAGGAAAAACACAAAGAAAAATTGTTGCTATGTCTAATGTTTTGAAACGCGGAAAGCTGTTAAAAACACTCCTGTCGGAAATATTTCACTGGCGTGTGTAAAATGCAGTCACCTGACAACTTCTCGAATTTGAATGATGTATTTGATATGCCAGTGAAGCCTTCCGGAGAACATCATGAGGTTGGTAGGACTTTCAAGGAAGTAAAGGCGCTATGAATATCATTCCAAATTATTTTACCGTGCTATGTGGTGGTTTTGTAATATTGCACCTGCTAATTGATGGTCTATGCGCAATAACGTATGGTTTATCGCCCAACACTTCAATTTTGTTGACGTACCGAACAAACCCAAATTATGCCGAAATCTATAATTCAAAAACTCTAACTGCTTTTTCCCCACAAACTACCGTTGCAAAAACCAATCAGCATTATAGGGGAGGAAGAGAGCCTGTCGACTAACGATCCTCAAATGATTTAGCATCCCATCTTTCAAAGTACATGACCGCGACCTATGCCCCGTTGTCAAGCAACAAAACACTAAATGAAATGCGTGCGTCGTCTTATTGCCAGTACTTTTGAACAGCGTATTGCCCATTTGCGATGTACGCTCTCACAAAAAGCTAGCGTTTTAAGGCCATAATCAAGTTAGACCTAAACCTTCTTCAATCAGGTTTTTAAAGGGACACTGAAGTGAATTTGTCAAGCTCCCGTTTTTGCTTGCACTGCGTAGACTGGCTCAAATTAGCACACTTTTCATCGTTTATCCGGTTGACTAATCGGTAATTATTTTACAAAGCACGAAAGAAGAAAAAGTACCATGCGCGGTTTGCGGCGGCCGCACAAACTAAGCTGTGACGTTGGGAGGAGGGGGCACCGTGATTGGATGATGCCCAAGGTTAGCAATCAAACAAGTTTCGGTTTCGGTTCTGTAAAACAACATGTTTGACATCCGATGTCATCGTTGGATGGGCATTCTCAATATCACAGTAATCGTAGTACCCAGCGCTTCTGCCATGTTGTCGACTGTAAAATACACAAGATAAGCCTCCCAGGACGGCTTTGAATCGTAGCATTCCTTGGCTGAGCCCTACGCAGTGCATGAACGCCCTCCGCGTCCCCGCAGACGCTCAAATGCATGCGCTTTTCCCCCATATTTGGAGCTTGCCTCACTCATGCCTGTATCGTAAAAAGCGTGTTCGCACCAGTCCAAGGGTCTGTTGATTCTGGCCTGGGCCCACTGCCTGCATGCAGTCGGTGCATATGGCGACAGCACGCCAACGAGAACTCGCTACCGCGCCAGTGCCAGCCTGCGCGAGTGCTGTGGACTAGTTCGTGGAGCAATGAACGTTGCGGCCCAAAAAAAGGTGAACCCAGTATAGAAAACATCGGCGAAGAACAAAAAAGTGAACTTATAAAAAAAAGCATGTACCCGCGGGGATTCGAACTTGTGACTGGCAAAACAACTCAGGCGACATACCTAGCGCTCCAAACCACTAGGCTACAAGCGGGCTTTGGCGATGGTGGAAATATAAGCTATATATTGTATAACCAGTTTACACTTTTATTTAGTTTAAGTATTCCAAGCAGCTTAGGTGACTATTTGTTGTATTGCGCTCGTGCAGTAAGCGTCCCCCGAGTTTCCACAATAGCTCACGTCTAGCAATTGCATTTCGTAGATGGAAATGCGTTCGCAGATGCGTAGTCGTGCTGCTGACCGCTGTGCTTGTTTGCCCAGCGCAAAAAAGTGCTTCCCACACCTTAGTTTTACACTGTACGATAAAAATATCAGTTGATTTTATTTCCTTAGTACCTATATTGACTTCGCTGACTCTTCTCCCCTTCAAGAGGCCTTATATTTTCCTACTGGCGTACCAGTCAGTGAAGCGTCGCATGTGCGCTTGTGCAGCGCTTGTATGAAGCGACCTTGACTTGGAGCTAGATACAGTGTACAAACTAACGAAGTAAAGAAAGGCACAATCTTCCATTCCCAAACGTGTTGTGGCTTAGTTTCAACTAATCGAGCGAATTGCGACGACCCGTCGGCGGCCGGCGGACTAAACGCTGGGCCGACTGACTCGGTCGCGGAAGGTCGGAGAGCCTTGCAGTAGCGCAGCCAATTGCCAGCTCCTCTCCTGCTGACGTCACACGAAAACGTCACAGAAAATGGGCGAGCGTAAAGAGAGGAGGACAGCATTTTCGAATTGATTTTTCTACTAAATAAATTCGCGTCCACGCGCTCACAGTGGTCGAAACAGGGACTAGGGACTCCGTACAACAATTTGCGCTCGTAATCCCGCATTGTTTACAAATCACTTCAGTGTCCCTTTAAGACGGTAGTAGGTTCGATTGAAAAAGCCAAAAGTACTCAAAATAAAGATAACGACAGCTCTTAATCACGTGCAAAGCAAAAACCTGTGACGCAATCCTTAAAATTGTTCTACATTTATAAGAAAATGGGCCGAAACAGTCATTCAGCACATCGAAGTCGAATGATGGTCCCTGAATAAAAACAGACGGATCACAATTGCTTTGTAAAAACGGTACGGAACGTAACTAGTAGCGCACTTGAATGGCAGAAACACATATGAATGCACGTATAGAACAGCGACTAAAAACATTTTAGAGGGTAGCAGTTCTTTTACTTCTTTTTTTGGCAACAAATGTGTTGGGCGCTGGTGACGCGGAGCATAACTACATTTTTTCATCGGCCGTCATGGCGTTCTATGCATATACATATAGAGAGCTGGTTAAGCGGCCAAAGCATTGAATTGATGTGGATGAGGTTGTCAGTTCACTCTTTGGAGTACCGAATTGTTCATTCTGTGCTCAGGGGAAAACAAATGATCGAGCTACTGTTTGAGCGCAACAATTGCATGATCACGTTCATGAGAAGGTGTCACGTTACATAATAAGCGTGACAAGTAAATATTTCGCCAGGCACAGTAGGAATTGATGCAACAAAAGCTCAACTTGCATTTCACCGAAGGTTCGTTTCGTGTCACATTGTACCACCCCCAGCCTTATTTGCGTTCAATTCTTTCGCCAAAGCGTACCGCCTTCGTTCTGAACGTGGGAAAAAAACCACGTAAGTGCAATAATAGAAGCTTACAAGAAAATGTATATAAAATGCTGCATTATCGAAGTCACAGATCGGCGGAGGCTTGCTACCACAGAGGCTGCTTTTGCGACAACAGAAAAACCTTTCTGCTCGTTTAAATGTCTAACCTAAACAAGAATTACTTCTTTGCAGTCAAGACCTTGCAATGGTACAAAACGGGCAACTGGACAAAGGGCTTTTAGGTAAGAACGAGCTTTGAATGCAAATCGCTTAATGTCCTCCAGCTGTGGTGTTTAGGGAAAATGTGCGTATTTTTTTTTTTAAATTCGAGATAATACCTTTATTCAGAAAATGCTTCATCATCGCAAAATGTATCGTATAATTTTTGTTGAAGCTTGCTCAGTTTGAAACTTTTTCGACATATTTTAGAAAACTTTGTGCCTACGCAACCGAAACGAGGTCACCAGGATTAATATACCCGGATTAAACTACAGAACATCCCCGTAATCAGAAACAAACAGCATTTTCGTGTTCCATGAATCCCATTGATAGACATGTAAAGTCCACAAGGCGGTGGACGATTAAAACAAGGGCGACTTCGGTACATACATAAAAATAGTAATTGCTGTAGCTAGATGTTTGCACGCCTGAAACCGCAGACGTGCAGTTACGGTACCTTACGCACATATGACTCGTTACTTCTCAGTGAAGGGCCAAGGTCTTCCAGCACCTAAGCATACTCAGTGCAAACTGTTGAGTTGAGAAGAAACAGCTGCACTTTTTTGTAGGGAATTGAGAACGTTTCTCGGCACCAACTCATGACATAAAACTATTTGTACGATTCGGGAAGTGGAAAGTAGCTTCCTCATACCAGGCTAGTAATAGCGTCTTTATTGCATGTCTGCATTTAAGCAAAATAAATGTTACACTTTTTAACCCTTCGGGCTTCAATGAGACGTTCAACTGGAAGCATTGTAACTTATAAATTCTCTGTACTTAGGAATTTCTGCTTCATCACTACGTTGGGGTGCCTAAAATGGGAAATAGCTTTGCATACAGAAAATACTTTACTTTTCTGCATCCCGCCATTTGTCTTACAAATAGCGACCATAGTTTTCAAAAGGTCATTCAGACAATAGCAATTATCACTGAGCCTTAACTGTGTTAAAAATCTTGCTTCGCTATAGCCATAGCATTGTATCAATCTTTGATTTTGATATAACGAGCTGCGAAATCTTCTGCCAGCTTTAAGACATGGTCTTTTTCATTTCACAGTTTTCGCAAAGATTTTCAGTCTACTACAAGTGCATACCAAAATCCCAGCTGTGGCATTTTTTGGAGAGTAAAATGCGCAGGTCAACAATAAGTGGTTGTCTTTATTTTTATGGACATAAAATCCACTACCTCTCGTTCAGAACGCCGTGTTTAAAACTATGGTTTAAGCAGTTCTATACGCCTCTTTTACCGTGCTACACACCGTGCCTAACACTGATGTAGTTCTCAAATACTCTTTTTATAAATTAGTTTTAATACACATATATGGTCCAGGTTTCATGAAGGCAATCAATTGCGGAACTTACAGGAACAATGACACCTATTTTAGTAGACGCAAAATAAATGTTGCAGTTCGCAATTGCTTTTCATGCCCACAAAAGCATTCTCCTATAAGTTTCTACATCACTTTCATCTCGTTACGAATTACAGCTTCACCAATGCCTTATTGGAAATCAAAAACTTCGCTGTTAGTGCGCTGCAGAGAAGGTTATCAAGGTGCAACATTTTTAGTCCTATTTCTGTTTCAAGTTGGTATCACGCCATTTGTCCTCAGCTATATATGCCGAGAAATTTCAAAAACATACTGTAGGCGACGGCTCCAATTTGCCCGACGACAAGCTCTTTGTTTCTAAATTTTGCCAAAATGAATGTCTAGATTCAGCTTTATTAGGAAAACATGTAGTCCACTCCCATGTATGGCTGACATTTGAACGCTTTCTGCAGACTTCGTAATTTTAAAGGGTATATACGCTGGCAGATTTTTGGGTGTCGGTTATTCTAGGGGAAAAATTAGCGAACCGCTCCCCTACGGGAGCAGGGGTGCACTGAAAGCTTGACCTCAGTGAAAATCAAAAACGGCCAAACGCAATGATCGCAAAACAACAGTCGAAACACCTCTGCCAGAATCGAAATGCTACTACCAAAATTAAAACGCGAAACCATCTAACCCCCAAAAGAAACCGTTCCCTTTTCACTGAGCTTTACCCGAAAGCAAATGTCGATAATTGTATTTTAGATCATTCTTCTGCGATTATCCGGAAGCGTTTGCGTTATCCAATGGCTTCACGCTCTTTCTCGGAGAGCACCATAAGCGGCCTACCCATGCCGTACTAGACGAGGAACTGCCTGAAAAGAGTGAGCGATTGCATTTGCCATGTGGTGGGATGCAAGCGACGACGCGGATTCGCTCCCATTGTGGCGTGATCTAGCGCGACTCTTTGCCGCGCGCCCAAGCTAGCTGCAAATCGCGAGCGATTGCTTCGCCCGAAGAGCACGTGGATAATGTTCGCACAGTCAATACTTTATCGCTGGCCAATCTTCCGGAGTGGCTACATGCCACACACTTCAAGGGCATCATCATATTCTTCGTCGTTAGAGGTTGTGCATAAAGTTAGCGTTGCCGCAAGGCGTTTCGCCGCACGCCACCACCGACAGCGCAATTCAACAAATACAAGCTTTGCTTGAAAATGATGTTTTCGGCAATGCTCTTAACGAACTATGATGCATTATTACACTAAACCCCCTGATAGTATGTTTACAGTTTACATTAGCAATTGCACTTCGATTTAACCCTTTCATAACAACAAGCATTATCACGGGACAATGCCTGGGTTGACAATCCTACAACGATAGCGCGCTCAAGCAAGTACTTACCGCGAAGCGTTATCTCAGTAGTTGTAATAGATAACTATTAGTTACAGTTTTACATAAATGAACAGAGACTATCCCGGGGGGTGTGCCGCGTGTGCTGATAGAATGTTCGACCAGATGGTGCACTCGCTAAGTGAACACGAGAAAATTGAATGGAACCGCACTTTGTTAGGGGGTAATTTTAGAATATGAGTTCACACTTTTGCGTGTTTGTTAGGACCAAGAGCTGAACTTTCTTTTCGGGTATTTAATGGGTAACTTTTTTCAGGAAAAATGAAGTGAATGTGTCGTTATAGTTATTATAAAATCTACAAGAACACGAAGTCTTTCGCAAAACCTGATTTGATTTCTGAGGTGTCGGTTAGAGAAAAACCTGGTAAAACAGCTTTTAGATACCAGTACAGTTTACCACTACCAGAAAAAATCCGTACGTTGTGCTAACGAGACTACGATAGAATTAGGACATCATAAAAACAATTTACCATTTCACTCTCTCAGTTTCGTAATTAAAAAACAGCCATACTAGCATATATCTACGGTGTCATGGAAATGTACTTCCAGATTGTCTATCCCTTAGGAGCGGCAGCATGCCTGGGTGTTGATATCACCTTTTAGACCTTTTCAATATTTCAGGGGTTAATATAAAAACATTTCCATCTGCCCTCGGGCGGCGTCTCAAGGACAAATCCTTGAAACTTGTTTTTTTATTTATTTTAGTAACATTTTCAAGCAAGAAAAATTCGATTTATGAAAGAGTGAAATATTTGTCGGTGAATCTTCAAAAGACCAAATTTTTTCTGAAATGCTGACTTGCACCATAGGTATTGGTTATGGAAAAACCATTAAACAATCAAAAGAGGCGAATTTTGCGCGAAATATCTCAATACATGTGTTGCACATAGTAGAGGAAGAAGATGTGGCTCCTGGCTCTATGGAACCAGTATATCATCATTGTAACTCTGTCGTCACCATTAAAGCATTCCATCAGGGGTACCACGGCTTCGTTCCCTGGTAGCTAGACCGCAACGAGGTGGTGATCCGTAACAACATGATGTCAAACACATCACACCATTTTTAAGAAATAAGTACGCAGGACAACCCTTCGGCTGCAAGTTACCATTTGTGCATCAAGCAATGCTCATCTAGCAAATATAGTCATCAAGCAAAGTGCAACGAGGAAACTGTTTTTATTTTAACAAAATTGTAGGGCTTTCCTAAATAGCCCTTTCTTCCGCAAAACAGTCACTTTCCTCCACTCACAAATTAGCACACTGTGGGCGATTCTAACGATTTTAATGCGCACAGCGAGCACCTATTTGTAACTCTCTCTGAGGCAGGCTTCTACATATAGTGCAATGCAACATTAACGCCTCACGTTTCCCGCCCTTCTCACTTTTCTTCCAGGATATGCGTATATTGGCACCGTGTGTACGTATCGTGGAGTCGCCATAGGCGAAGATATGGCACTATTCTTATTCAGGTGTACTGTGTATGGCTCATGAACTCGCCCATTCGTGAGTATCTCCTTTCGTATTCAAAGCCGTGCTACTGTTACGACAGGCGAAATTGTGCTCACATAATACTGTCATTTTTTTATTTTAATCTATTTTGTACAGCTTAGGGGCAACCCATGACACGACCCCCGAGTGCCCGTGGTCGGCGGGTTTTCTGCATGAGCTACGTTGACGGCGGAACAAACCGACACAGGTTGTCCCATTGCAGTGAAAGGCAGATCAGGATAACCGTACGGTAAGTTAATACAGCTGCCTCCTAAAACCAGGGAAAACTTGTATGTGTGTTCGTTCAGGCGAGATATGCATGTTTATTTGCCGCGCGTTGGAATTCACCTTCTGTTATTTCTATCAAATTTTCTACGAAACGTAAACATGTTGGGAAGCACGACCAGAAAAAAAGCTAAGAACTACCTAAGGAACCTCGGTCATCAGACTAATTGCGTTTAAGTGCACTTGTCTACAAAACATGAGTTATTTTCTCAACCAGATCATTGACACTTACTGGTTTACACTTATTCCGGAAGCGTAGCTTGTAGAACTGAACACAATAGCCTTATTTTGGTCAATCTGCCTTGACCAATGGCTGCACAGAAAAACCAGTAAGTTTATCTTCCTGGTTTATCAGAATAACGCGTGCTACACTTCCCTCGAACTAAGCCTAGTAATTCGGAGAAATGGTATTGTCAGAGTATTTTTTGAGCTCCTTTTAAAGTTGAATGGAAGTCGCAGCTTGCATTAACAATTAACATTTGAGGGTAATGTGTTGGTATTATCGGGGGACATTATTCGACAGCGGACCGCTGTATTAAAGACCATGCTAACAATAAAAAAAGAATTAGAGAACATAGAAAGCAGAAGTAGCGAAAGCGTCTGCTCGTGGCCATGCGCGTACGCGAAGGTAATTGTTTTCTTTTATCACAGTCAGAATATTTACTTTGAGATTGAAATATCACCTGATCTCCAAAAACTGGAAGTTACTCTGTGCTTACAGATTATCCGCGTTTTTTTAATCCTGAGCTTTTACCTGTCCAGGATAAACATTTCGACAACTTTTTTCTATTTTCATGCAGAACACTGACCCGTACTTGTATTTGGGAAACAAGCAACTCAAACTTGGGTGGCAACAATACACACATGCCAGGACAGAAAATAAATGAAGAAGACTACTGTAATATGCTGTTCAAGCGCCAAAATCTCCCAGTAAAATTAAAGGCCCAGAAGGTGAGTGGGATTGGCATAATCAATGTTTTCTGTGTTCTTTAGGTTTCATAAGCTAAAACTTCAAAATTCGTGGAACTAACAGTAGATGAAGTCCGAATGAAGGGTGACATGTAATTATATTATAACACGTTTTTAGCTTCGTTTTGCGGTATAAAATCCTGCCTCTTTGGCCCTCTGGTGTCAGTTCGCATCTGAAGTCGAATACGTCATAATGGCAGCAGTTAGCGCAAGAAGCGCTTGAGACAGATGTGCGTATTCACGCTCCTCCTACTACAAGGGTTGAAACAAGGCACACACTACTCGCCCGTCACTGACTGCACGCACTCTACGCACTGCAATATACATCCGGCAAGTATTCATAAATAAAGGGAGGCTTTTGGTTGATAGCCAGTCGTTCTCCCAAGCCGCCGAATCATGCCCACTTAAAAACTATTATCAGAGACGAACTCTGCTAATCTTGTGTCTTTACCTAATTTTTGTTGTTCTTTGGATGCAAGATGCATACATGAACTTCTTGCGTAGTATTTATAGCAGTAGGCTAATTTCCCCATAGAAAGCATAGTGTGTGCATAGCGTTTTTTTATTGTGTTCAGTTTTTAGTCAATTATGCCGATATTTATCGGAAATAAAAGTTCATGGTCACTTTGCAAAAAAAGCAGTAGGTATAGAAAAGGGCTACCACGCGTACTGCAACAATGTGGTCTGTGTGTTTTCTCATTGACCATGAATCTCGTATAACTAGCTAAGTTTTCCTATACTTTAGGGAAGATAATGGAAGAACAACTCTTGCTTTTGCGATGACAGCTTTATTCCAGTGTGGGAATTTATTGGGTTTTTTTGTCTATCGGGACTTGCTCTCCATGACAAGACAAGGAAATTTAAGGAAATTACGGGAAAATTTTCAAATACTAGTCACAAAATATACTTTAGTGCAGATAGGGGTGTCTCTCTTCTTGGTAGTAGCAGCAAGCATTATTGGCAGAATTTCAGTTCCTTCGCGTCACCGGAATACCAAAAATGGAAGTTAGGGAGGGGTTTGTCCTCAATCTAAAAATAGGTTAACTGTGAACACGACGCAGTTAGTTCAATTTTTCCGGAATTAAGGCGCCCTTAATTTTGCGGCCACGAATGGCAGCAGAGAATTAGGTATAGTTCCTGGTGGTCCGGGTTATTTAATATCTACCATGCTTTTTATCTTTGTGTTCATCAGCACAGAAGCGCGATTCGATTAGGTGTCATAACCTTCGTATCTCTACTCAAATAAAAACGACGCAGACCGTTTACGTGTGATTTTCGTAAAAAACGACATTACGCTGGTAAAACATTGCAACTAAGGTCTGCTTTTTGTGCGATAGCTGGTGGGATTGTTTAAGAGCACAATATTCGTTCTTTGTATTCGGGAAGTTTTCGTCGTGACAATGCAGGTGTGTGTTTTCTTCTTCGAGACATTTTGCATAGATGCTCCCAATTCTCAACTACAGATGGCAACTGGTTATCTCTCAAGTAATTATCTATAAGCGCCCGCAGATATTGGACCAACAATAAATTCAAATTGATGACCTACCTCGAGCAGTTTATTGCAAAGTAACAAGCGTAGACAAGTAGTATAGCTATTTAGCATCCTTTATTAGGTATTTTACAATTGAAGTGAGCGATGTGGCCTCTAGCTGCACATGTATCTTAGTCTCCATGTATTGTGAAGCTACGCCATTGTTTTACTTCCAAATTAAAAAAAAAAACGATAATCAAGTTAAGCACGTTTGCATCACTGTACAAAAAGGTACTCAGTTTAGTTGCAAAAAATAGTGCGTAAATTTACACTCGTGCTTATTGTTTTCTCAAGTATGTTATTTATTCAAAAAAATGTTTCTCGGAACTGTTTACATGAATAACTACTTCACCCGTAAGCTTCGGAAAACCCAGCGTTTCCCGTAACTGTCATCGAATGAATACACATACTGCTAGGTTAATGTTTTAGGAATTCAATGCGAACTCCTGCCTATAATATTGTGATCGATACGTTTATTATACGCTGCAAAGTACGAAAATTTCACAGAAACACAAAATGCTCACAATAATTCCCGTTAAAAACGTGCTGTATTTTTGCCGTTTTAGGATTTAAGCCTCGACAGAAGGTGCAAAATGAAATGCTGCTTGGGCTCCACAAGTAGGTGTGAAATGGTTGATATACTAGAGGGTATGTCGTGCGGGGGCACGAAGGTAAGTCTCAGATATTTAGTTAAACATCTGTTTCACTGGTTCACAGTGTAGCATTTTTCAAACTAGAAGGATACAAAATCGTGAATTAAATTGTTTGACAGGCTTTACCGAAAACTATGCCTGCCTTCCTGGAGCTAATCTTTCTAATGAAGCACCCAAACCTAAATACATTGAATGGTATAAGTACAGAAATTATAGTGCAATAATTTACAGATTATGAATGTCCATGAACCGTAAACCCTGAAGCAAAAACACGATTGTTGCTAGGATGAAAATGTATCAAATACTATTTTCACGCACTTACCCATACAGCAATTTTTTGCACCATATTTACTAACGTAAAGCATGAATTCCTAGCAAACTTCAAATGAACCCTTACAGCTAAATTTTATTACAAATTTTCTTGTTTCTCTGTCACTACCGCTGTATTCGTATTGAAAGGCTCACACGAAGACCGTTTGAAGGCACCTAGAGTTTTTCTCCCAACAATTAAGGTTGACTGAAAGAAGTGGGTGATTAAACGGTATGATGTCTTGGCCTACATTCCATATGGTACAGATGGTAGGCTGTTTCTAGAGGGAAGTATTTCTCCCAATACTTTACGTGGCAGCACGATACACGAACTCTGCAAGATGATGACGAGATAAATTAAATTGGGGGCTTAGATGCGGGCAATCGTGTGCTTCCCCATTATAGAATACGAGTGACCACGGTGCTATGAACAACAGTGCACATCTGTTTCTTCAAGCGATGCGTGGCTCCGTTCCAGCGCGATCGACCTAAGCAAGACGGTGACACAACCACAATTGCGATGAAAACGAGACATGCGAGGGCAGTGAATGGTGAATTTCTTGCCGCAAAATAAACAAGAATGGTTTCGATGATTCATCGCCCTGCAACCGCGATATCACATGGGCAGGAACTAATGGACAAATGCTCTTGGAGCTACGTCGGACGAGGCGGCGGGAGATGAAGCATCTTAGGATATACTTGGCACTATTGATTACGGCTAGTCTTAATTGCCGTGTCACGGGGCTGAGGAGACAGGTGTGGTAGACGTGGATGAGTTCTGGTCACTGCGGGGCTGAAACTGCCAGACACGGCAGCCCGTGTTTCTTGGACAATAGATTCTACGCCAAAAAGGTGTAAAACTGGGACCAGAATGGAGTTGACTCCACAACCTTCACAAAATTTCTTACGTTGCGGCAGGACAAGGCTCACACAAACCACGTTAGATGATTGCGAGTTGAAAGCTATGGACGTAGGCTACATTATTACGAGCGCAGCTGTACGCAATCGTGATGGCTGCTCTCGCTCCACTATATAGAAAAGGAGGCTGGCGACTTTATTATGCCGTAGGGAAAAGGGGACTGGTTGAACAGACAGATATGACCTTGTCGACTATACCGGGAGCTCCTGAATAGAGGTTCCCTGTTGCAAATAAAGTTGCTTTCTTCTTCTCGACTTTAACCAGACCGACGGCCCGGAAAATGTCCAAATAATCGCATCAGAGCAGAGCGAACTAACAATATTCACATTCAAAGATAAAGATGCGGTGTTTGAAGCGGGCCTGAAGTTGAAGACAAGTGACATTTCTTTCAGGGAAGAATTCTCTGGTTCCGTGCGCCTAGCTGGCCGGAAACTTACCGAATTTACAAAGGCTCGGTCCTCCTCCTACAAGTTAAGGCACGATAAGCTTTGCATGAATGGACGAAACAACATTTACGACGCCGATGCTGATAATGTCGCGCCGCTCAAAAGTGAACTTGAAACGGCGTCGAGGAAATTTTTTTACTGGATTTAATGGCTACGCAAGCGATTCCTCAATGCCTCCCCGTTCAGTATATGCAGTGCCGTCTTTCATTTGTAAACGTTATGCTTATCAATTGCCAGAGCGCCAAGAACAATACCTACGGGTTAGCACGACTGCTATCTTCATTTGGCCCTGACGTTGTTATCGGGTCCGAATCTTGGTTGGATGAATCAATTTCAAACACTGAAATATTTTCTGCGGAATAATCTGGCCTATCACAAAGACAGCAATGCGCATGGTGCAGGCGTGTTTGCTCTGGTCAAGCACAGCATGCCAATGTACGGGGTCGTCTTCGGTGCTAACAGCTGTGAATTTGTTTGTTGTCAAGTTTTTCTCGAACATTACGAACAGCTTGCAGTTGGAGCATTTTAGGTGCGGAGTAGCTTAGGCCCGCACAATGTCCATCTGCGTCCGGGGCGAATAGCAATTAAAATAACAAAAAAAAAACCAGGCACCGGCAGCATTCAAGCCTGTGACTAGTAGACCAGACAGAGTTAATGTCAGTCGTCTTACCCATCAGGCTGCGACCGTGAGTTAGTACCCGAGAGTCAAACGGCTTACTCCCTCGCCTGTAGCGGTGGAGAGTACCTTAAACCTCCCAATGTCCGCCCGCGTCCATCTGTGCGCACACCACCATCAAGCGAAATTCAATTTGAGCCGTGAGTTGCAAATTCATTTAGGTGAAACTCGCGGCTCAAATCGAACGACGGTTGGGGCGCAAATCGGATGTCACTCGGGGCGCACCTTGGATTTAATTTCGAGTCCCCGTACTCCGCGTATTCGCCATCATCCGCGGTGTGCAGATGCTGCCATTTTTTATCGTCCAGCTACTGCAACAGCAGCCGTATCTTTGATACCCTTTCTCAGTTATTGCTTCATGTCCCAACTGATTACTTTCTCATTGGTGGGGACTAATATTCTAGATGCGCAGTAGATTAACAAGCTACGAGTACTTCATTCGCGCTCATCACTGTCGTCACCTTTTTACATTTTTTTCGAACTCATAGTCTTTATCAATTCGTGGAGGGGCCAACACGGCCCAATGGCTATGCCACTTCTACCTTTGATCTTCTGATATCAAACTCTCCTTCCCTGTTGCAATCTGCTTCCATTGTTCCCAGAATACGCGACCATGATGCAGTGGTTGCCCCTCTTGCTGCTCTAAAGTCGCATGTTTTTTTTTTTGTTTGTTTTTTTTTTACGTTCCCTGACTTGGCCAGTGTTTATTTGTTTATTTAGCCTTCTCAGGTGAAGGTCCGTTGTATTTGTATTGTCACCAACCAAATTTGTGCAGTGTCGACTCTGTTGGAGTAAAGCTGGTTATGAGTGTTTACGCCAACTTGTGCAACGCATGCTTCCTTTAGTAAGGAGCTGTTGATATAGCTATCGCAGTGTCTGTACTGTTTGTGTAAAGAGGTAGCTGTTGTTATCATCTTATTACTTGCTGTATATTCTTCCAATAATTTTGTTATCCCCCACTCCCCTCTGTAATGCCCTTGGGCTCTGAGGGTATGTGAATAAATAAATAAATAAATAAATAAATATACCCCCACCGAAACTCAGGAGAGTTTTTTTTTTTTTTTATGGCGGAAATTACTCTGGTATTTCTGAAGCACTTGAGTCAAACTTGATAGTTTTTTATGGCAAAGCAGCACTGTATCTGTTGCTGAGTTATGCCTGCTGTTCAAAGAAAAGCTTCAGAGGATATTGATTTGCATATTCCTTTTAGGCTGCTTTCCGTGAAACACTAGAAAAAGAAACCTTGGTTTCTTAAACACATCAAGGTTCTACTTAATAAGAGGAATCATATATTCAAACGCTTTACAGGAAAGCCCGATCCACTGCAATTTTGTAGATATCAGCAACTTAGTAACGAAATCAAATGGGAAATCGGAGAAGGAAAAAAATATTTTTACGCTCTTGGTTCTAGAGTTAAAGAAAACTCAAAGGAACTTCGGAAACTTGTGAAATAAAACGGCAATGACGGCGTTGGTATTCCTCTGTCAATACATAACAGTGCAGCTGTTACTAATGATAGAGATAAATTAAGTTGTTTTAATAACCATTTCTTCTGTGCATTCTACGTCAGTACCGCAACATCGTCTAGTCTTCTTGAGCAACGCATTCGATGTCATGCCTTCTCCACCTTCTCAACCTTCTCCAAAAAATAAAACCAAATTCGATGCCAGCTCCGTATACCATACCCCATTTTGTGTTGAACTCCTGTGCACATATAATCTCAAGGTATCTAGAAGTTCTGTATCACAAATCTCTTGAAACCTCAGAATTACCTGAAGACGGGAAAATTGCCAACATTGTTACGATTCCTAAAAGCCGACCTCATGACAGTGTCATGAATTATAGACGTATATGTTTAACATCTGACTGTTTCTAAACTCTGGAGCACATTATTAACACTGACGTCTTTAGCCACATTCTAAACAACAGACTCTCTGTTTCGTATCAACACGGGTTTAGAGCTGGTCACTCATGCGTAACTCGGCAAGTATAATTTACCCACCACGTATTTGCATCATTTTTCAAACGTTTGCAAACAGATTGCATACTATTAGGTTTCATAAAGCGTTCGATATGGTGTATGCTCTCTTCACTTCATAAGCTTTGCTTCTTGTGTTACCAGGTAAAATTCCTTATTAGCTCAAAAAAATACTTGACCGGTCACTCGCAGAAAGTCGTAATTAATGGCGGAGACTCAGAATACACATGTGTATCTTCCAGTGTTCTGCAGTGTTCGAGGTCCTCTTTGTTTATTTATATAAATAACATGGTCACAGGAATCACTTCGAAAATCCGGTGGTATGCACACGATTGCATCATTTACAGAGAAATTAAAAACGATTCTGACCGAGTAGCATTCCTAACAGCCCTGAATAAAAATTTTTTCCTGCTGCGAGAGGTGTATTAGTCCCCCCAACTTCTCAAAATGTAAGCATCTTTGTTTCCCCCGTAAATGACTACTAATCTGCACACAGTATTAGTAGAACGGCTCCCATTATCAGAAACAAGGGAAACAAAATACTTCGGTGTCACGTTTTCCTCCGATATAACACGTAATCGTCACGTAGAAATCATCACGTTAAAAGCAGAGCGAGTGTTTCATTTTATTAAAACGGAACTTTAGGCACCCGCCACTAGACGTCAAAAGAACACTTAACCTAAGCAACTTTCACCCGATTATTGAATACGTGTCCGTTTTGTGGGATTCGCATACGAAAATTCTTGTCGATAGTTTAAAAGCAATACAGGTGTGTGCTGCCCGATTCAAAACCGGCATTTACTCATTTCCAAGCAGCGTCACATAATTAAAACGTCACATATGTTTGGAAGATCTTTTTCTGCGCCGAGTTCTTTGTCGCCTCTCTTTCCTTGGAGGTACGGTTCTCAATCGCGTGCCACTAAAAAAACCGGCTTATCTGCAACCATCATCATACACATCCGGGCGTCACCGACATCCACTCAAGATAAAAGAAATATGCACACGTACAACCAACCACCAAAATTCCTTGTTATCCCGCACAATACGCGAATGCAACCTGCTGCCTCCTAAAGTAATTCAAGTTGCTCCTGATGTAACGTTCCCCACTGTTCCCCGAGATTATATTTCTAGATGAGACTGTACTCGCCATAAAAAATTCCATTGCTGTTTATGTTTCGCAATGTTTGCCAGTGGGCTGTGTTAATGAATGTATCTTGTGACCTGAGCTGTGTGTTCCTTGCACTGGGCAAACTTTTTTTTAGTTCTCTGTTGTGTGCCCCCTAGGAACATGCCACATGTATGTTTAGTATTCTAATAGCAGTCTAAAGTTGTGGCTTACAAATTCAAATCATGTATGTTTTCTTAAAATTGTTCTTTTTTCAAGTTTAATGAGTGTGCAATCTTGTATTTCATAACCATTATCGGTCTCCCCTACAATAATTCCAAACGGGCGATGTAAATATGTAAATAAAAAAACAAAATCAACATAAAAACCATTTAAAACGCCACCTATATAAAATAACAAAGGGAACAATAGGAGGGAGAAGTATTTATGGTTCTTGCTATGAACTAATCGTCCTCCACTGCATTCGCTCTTAGGCACACAGGGAACATACTTTTTACGCCTGCGTGGCGAGATTTCTCTCGCACAGGCTCCGGTTTCGTGTACTTGCCTCCTTGCAAAAAAATAAAAAACTAAGGGAACGAGGCCACGATAATGCCCACAATGCACGGGCAGCACGGAGAATCTTATGAAAGATTCTTCGTTTCTCATAATATGCCCCACTGTTCGCCCTTTTTCACACTAGCGGAAAGTTTCATGCAAAAGGAAACCTTTTTAAGAAGGTATGCGCGCACTGGAAACATTTACACAAGTTTACAAGATGAATGAATCGACAGATATATTACAAAAAGTGGCGGCAGAAGAAGCAGCTTCCAGGACCCAGAACAGCGCGGCACAGCTCCATTGCGCGTGCTCCTCTTTTTCGGTCTGGCTATGGCCTTTTGATTCCCGGACAGTCAGTGGAGTGCACCCGTAAAAGAGGGGTTGGTCGTGGTCGATTAACCGGCTAATCTTCACTCCGTCGCTGACGTTTTTATGAAGGAACACGGGTTTGCAAATGTAGGGGCCAGTAAAGCGTTGTATGTGAAGATGTCCACATGAGATTAAAGTGCCAGGTGGGGAGTACACAGTGTGGTAATGCTGGCCGCTAACGCCACTTCTGAGTTGCCTGTGATGTTTATATCCTGGTTCGGGCAACCTGATAGGCCAAATGAGTGTGGGTGATGACGCCGTGTGCCTTGTTAAGCGTCGCCGAGTCAGGCAGCACCGTGTCCAATGGCAATCTTGGCTTCAGGCTAAGAGATATAAAGCCAAGTAACCCGTATAATCAAGGAAGGACGATTTGTTCGCCAAAGTCCCAGACACGATGGTAGTCCCAGAAAGTCAGCGAAAGTCCCAGACGCGTCCCAGACACGATGGTAGGTGGACATGCACATTGCTAGCCTATCTGTTACTGTCCTGTTGAATCTTTCGGTAATCCCATTGGTTGGTGTGCGGTAGGCGGTGATAAGGTTGTGCATTGTGTGGCAAAAGCGAAGAAGTTTGTCGAATACTTCTTGTAAGAAGTAACTTCCGCGGCCTGTAAAGCACT